>JAPQRN010000008.1:16784280-16810924 GCA_037367275.1 Coranthus polyacanthus | reverse complement strand
CGTCATCAAGATACCGAATGAAAATTGAAAAGTAATTGTTTTTGAGTGGAGGCCGACTTCGCATAAACAAAAGTGTACAATTAACACAGTAAATATGTAAATATCTGAGCAGAGACTGCAACTTTCCAGCTTTTGGCATTTGGCAGTCTTCCATGCTGCTTCTATACAGTGTGCACTGTGCGCAGAGATTCAAGGTTCACCTATCAGCATCCAGCAGACCAGCTTCACCGAATTAGGCCACAGGATTTTCACTTTGCCTGGCGCTGGTTTCATATTCAAAATGTTAATCTGCTGTCAAGGTTGGTTTGGAAAATAAATCTTTGGCTCTCATTTGAAGCCAGTGCCCTTGCCAAGGGTTAACTTTACCTTTTCTTCCAGCCCTCCTGTCTCTCTTTCACTCCTAATCCTTTCTTCTGAATCCCGGTGTTCTTCCATAGCTCAAACAATGATGGAGTTACCAGCACCAAAGGCTCTGGGTGTAATGAGCGAATGTGCCGCCGCTGTCTATTAGAGCAGATTAGTTCATGTAGCCCCTGAGGCTCATCCAGCCTGGAGCTAATGTCCTGTGTTTATCTCTTGAACATGACCACAAGCACACAGGGAGCCCTCGCTCCAACAAATACTCATTTGTACTAAGTTTCTCCAAACAAAGAGCCAAAAACAAAAAAAAAAACACAACGTACTAAACAACACCCACAGCTCAGTGAAAACGAGAAGCGCCAAATTATTTTTAATTTGAAAGACCTACTTTTTTTCAAGAAACTGTGTCTGTGTACCCATAATTAATGTGCTCTGCTTGTTTGGGCTTTAACTAACGCCCATGCTGTGTTTTTTTCTGCCATCTGTGGCAGAATAGAGCAGATACAGGACTTCTGGAAGAGCATTTAAGACAACAATTCTACATTATTTATTTCCTGACACAATTTTATCAGAACTTTTTCAAGAAACCGTGTTAAAAAAAATTATTCAAGCTGCATGTGGCCTGCAGAAACTTTATCCAGGCTTTGCTATTTGAATTAATAATAAAACAACCTATTTACCGGAATAAAATGTTGCCATTATGCATTTCTGCAAACCCCAATTATGTATAATCTCAAAGTTTCTGAACCAAAGATACAATTCATATCAACATTTCTCAGTGTTATCAGTGTTATAGTATTTTAACGCCTCATGGCACATTTGAAGTTTTGAAGGAGTCGAATGAGGCTATAAATAAAAACAGTGTCTCTAAGAAATGACAGCATTATTAAAGTTTTTAGCGTTAGACACTGGCAGCACTTTGGCTTGGTTTAATAAAGAAAAATCTGTTTGCTAAAAATGGATCTATCGACAGATACTTAAATATTTATTCATCTGTGTTTCTCATATATTGAGATGGATAAACTCTTTATTCATCTCCTCAGACCGTAGCATAAAATAGCACTCTTGACACCGACCGGTGAAACATTCGCAGCAACTTTCTGCAGACATCTAAGGACCTGGGCCTCCTTAGCAAAAAAGTCTGCTCTGTCGCTTTGAAGAGAGTGGACCTGTGTTCAAGAACCAGTTTGACCACCCCACAAATGATGACTGGTTGAACAGGGAGCTTAAAAATACACCGCCGTTCCTTTTGTCTTGGAGGTTTTCTGTAGGAGGCAGTTCTTGTCACTTGTCGTTCTGTCACATTTTTTATTTAGCGATTTTTTTAAAACCAAACCATGATCTTTCCGACCTTAACTAAAGCACTCTTGTTGCATGAACCTTAAAACCTATAGGAGTCAGATTGTGGGCTCTAGTCACTGTTGTCAAAGTCCTGGATTTTGTATATTGAGGAAAAGCCAAAAAAAAAAAAGTAGCTGATCCTTTAATGACAGATTATGCTGAGATCTGAGATCTGTATGTATCTGTGGTTTGCAGAAGCATACAATGGCAACATTTTTTTCTGGCAACTGGGTTGGATAAAAGTATTAATTTTCACCTATTTACTGATTTAAGTTGGCCTCTAACTCATGGTGTAACATCTCATCATATCGATATTCCCATAACTGCTGTCACATGCCATCCAGTTTTCCAGTGAAAAGTAGGCCTTTACTCGTCTGTATTTTAATCGAGTATGTAGTAAATAAAATCACCCATTGTTTCAACGGACAGCGCTTCAGGCAGGGCCTCGGGCAGGCCAGCAGTTACCGCTACATGAAGCAATCAGCTATGGCGATCAATGCTATTGATTAGCCGAGGAATATGGGATTGATCCGGCAGATGGGCAACTAAGTGAAATGGCTGCTGAAAGTTACTCTCATGTAAACTCCAATAGTGAAAGCGATGTGTTTGTGTGTTGTTGACATACTCCCATTTTAATAAAGCTCAATTACAAGTGAGTCTTCTTAACAAATGGTTTGCCTGTGAGGCTGTGATTTGCGGCTGCGACTTCCACTGATTCAATTGTTGGGAAGTAGCAGATAGGAATGTGTTTGGGTGATTTGTTTCTCATCATCTCACTACACAGACGACGGTGACGCTCGGGTCGATTCACCGTGTGGAATGATAGATGCTTTCATTCCTGAGATGTCAAGAGATATGGATGTGTGTGTGTGTGTGTGTGTGTGTGTGTGTCAGATTGTGTTTTATGCATTAGCAGATAAAACATCCCTCCCGTCCTGTGTAACCTCTGCTGTAATGGTCCTGTAATGAATATCCATAAACCACAGTCAGGCATCTGGACAACACTCAACCACACACACAGACATGCATCTGTATACACACAGGTATGTGTTCATATTTATGTGACTATATACAGGTGCGCAAACTTATGTGCAGTCATAAACGCACAAACACACACACACAGCTGCACTTGTGCATTTACCTTCCACACACACTGACATCCACACAAACACGCCCCCTTATATCTTTCCCATCACAACCAAAACACACAGTGGATTTAGATAACAAACACTGGATTTAGCAAAGAGGACGAACAAACCATTGCATCACAGATAAACACTTAAACAAACAGTCTGTGAGCAAATAAAAACAAGTAGCGAGCCCTTTGTGCCAGGTGTGACCTTATGTGACATTTAAATGAAGGAAGAACATATTAATTCTCATACATATGTAATCAGAAACATTACATTTGATTATTTTTTCATAGTTTTTTTTTTTCTAATTTCTAGTTCTTTTTCTATTTGGATAATCCACCCACAGAGGTTTTACAGAGGATTTGTAACATTTCAACAGCTTATGTTCAATATTTAATATGTGATTCAAGACAGGAAAAAAAACTCATTTCAATTTCAAATTTCAATTTCAGCACTGTTCTGAATAATAAAAACAGTCTTAAAAAAAATCAGCTATGCATCATTTTTCTCACAATTCAAGCATGAAAGGGCAAAGAAGTCTATGATGTCTGATAGATCATCTGTGAAGTATATGTGATGCTTGACCTACAAACAAAACAATACAGTTGACTCTAATCAGATAAGTCAACTAATCAGCTGTCCAAGTGTTACAGATACTCTGTAATAAATACATTTGTCTGGATAGCATAATTTAAAAGCATCTGACTTCTAGCAAAGTCAGGAGAACAGATAGTGTGCGCATTTCTCATAATCACCCCTTGGCTTGGGTTGATTCATGTAAACAAAAAAAAACAGCTTCTGTTGTAAAAGTTTTACTTCTAAATCTCAAGCGAGTAAGCAGGAAACTTGCAGATCGGCAAGTTGGACAACTTCAAACTTAAAAGTGGAAGATAATAAAATAAGGGTAAAAGCAATGTAAAAAAAATTACATCTCTAGACGTCTAGACATCCCGCAGCAATTTAGAAAAAGGCCAAGTAACTGTATCAGCATGGTTTGAGTAAAGAGCGATGCACACTCAACACATCTTTGCAGAGGCTTTCTTCCTCGGTATCTCTCTGTTTCACGCTCACCTTGTTGTGAGGGATAGAAAAAGCTCACAGATCCGGATTCGCTCAGCAGGCTGCTTTATAAAATAACTGAAGGCGCTGTATTTCAGCCGAGAGGCCAAATGGATGGTCAAGGTGGTGGAGGCCACTGTTTATTTCCTTTGAGTGCTTTCTGTTTAGTTTGATTTTATTGAAAGGTACAGGATGGAGTTGCTGAACATGAGTATGACGCGGAGACTTAAAAGTAAAGCATAGAAAAGACAACAAACTAAAACATAAAAAGAAACCAAAAGAAGAAGAAGAAGAAGCAGTTTAGATTTAGAGCATGCCATCAGTGGTAGAAGTGGAATATTTTAGTGTCTTGATCTTCAAAACCAAACCTTTTTTTCTGAGGCAGCATCCACAGTCAATGTAATTAGACCACCTCTGAGCACACTGACCCATTGTTCTCATGTTACTGAAAAATGAGCATGTAGAGGAAGTCATTGGTCAACAAATGAGCCTGGGGTCGCTGGTCAAGTCATTAAGTAATCATTAACTAATCTCATTTAATCATGACCTCATCACACACACATCATCTCTCCAACCCCCAACCGCCATGCACCCACCACACCAGTGATAGCGGAGAGATTACATTAGACATCGTTGTCCATGCACTGTGAGGGGAAATATTAGCTTTTTCTGCGTTTGCAACTTGTAGTACTTTCAAATGATATGTTATCATTCCTGGTTGAATTTCCCAATAAAAGCCATTAAGACATAAAAGTAACACATGGAGCTGTAATAATTAAACTCTCAGAGATGGCAAAAAAAAAAAAAACAGACTCAAACTTAATCAAGTAGAAGCACAGATAACTTTGTTAGAACAGACTCGGATAGAAACAGAAGTACTGATTCAGCTTCGTTACTCAAGTACAAGTGAAAAAGTACAGGCTCTGAAAGTATATAGGACATCTGTACCTGTTGAGAAAAGCAAACGGAACCATAACATCATATTAATACTGTAAAGACTATTCTAACTACTAAGTAAAAATAAATACTCAAGTGAAGTACAGAGAATGAAAACTCTTCTTTAGTACAATAACCAAGTATTTGTACTCCATTACTTCCCACCTCCAAAGAAAATGTCGATTATACAGTTAATAATCAGGCAGGATTTATGTAAAATATATGTATACATCATAAAACATGCAGAATCACGTTTCTTCCTCATATATTGTGAACCTAACCAGGGGTTATTATCTGCAAATATTCAGTATCCCAACATATAGAGGTATTTTTAAAAATGTATTTATAAACAAGTATCTGTGCCCTCTGTTAAAAAGGCCTGTGTTACAAGAAAGATTCACTGTGAGGGAAAGATAGTGGCTCTTCCTCCCTTGTCTGCCTCTCTTTGTTTCCACTTTTATCATCACATTGTTCTCCTTTCTCCCGCTTTGCTTTTCCTCCCCAAACGGCACTTTCCTTTTGTCTCTCTGTCTCTTTCCTTCTCCCTTTTCTCCCTCTATCTCTCGCTCACTCTTCCTTTCTTTCCCTCTTTCTCCCTCCTTTCCTCCCATCTCATCCGCCTTTGTCAGCAGTCTGGGTGGTGTCTGTACCTCTCACTTCTCTTTCTTTTCCCTTATAAGGCTTCTTTCTTACACTCTCTATCCTGCCTCCCCTTGCACCCCCCCCATCCCAACCCCTCCCACTGTTTTTTCCACTTTCAACCTGCCAGCAGAGGTAGACGAGTTCTCATCCATCTTTGCGCCAGATTTTGACACGCCTGGATGTTAAATTAAAAACATATAGCCCAAAAGAAGTGGGTCGTATGCACCTTAAGTGTCCAAGACACAGCTAAGAAAATGAACATCATCCATCAAAAGCCTCCTGCATCTCCACAAAAGCTTGTAGAGGGAGACAGAATGCTCTGACATGGACCATCTTTGTAGCCAGTTATAATGATGAGGAGGAAGGAGGGGAAGGAGTTCTTCTCAAAACATACTATGAATTTGCATGTGTACACATATGCATGCATCACAAAAGACATGCAAAACCAGCCAAAGAGATGCAGACAGAAACAGCAACATCTCCGTCACCATGTCTCTGGTCTATCCCTGTGGAAAACCCATCTAAGGCCTGATGACACTCCCAGAGCAACGCTATTTGGATTTTTGTGTGTCAAAAAGACAGAGTTTGCATTTGCCCTTTCATTACTCCAAAAAACCAAAGCCAGATTTCAGAGATAAGCACTGCAATAATAAAAGCAAACAGACATCAGCCTTCATACAAGCCTGTCGCTCAAAGCCCGTTGATCTAATGGACATTTTTTGGCTAATTGGAAAGTCGTGTTGAAGATACTGCAATGTATGACTCTTGTCTTGCCCAAGGGGCAACAACCACAGCTTGATATTGAAACCAATGCACAAGTATCTTTAAGTGTAATACTGACGGCTGCAAGATGCTGCCTCAAATGGACTCCCATTCAAAACAAAACTATTTCTCTCTAGAAATACAGATGCTTTTTTTTTCCAGGAGCCATTATGATCTCATTTGTTTTATATTCACCCACGAATAAGTTGAGGTCATTTTGTAAATTATTTCTAGCTATAAGATTTTAGGGCTAATAGAAGGTATTGATGTCTGCCTTGGGCATTGATTGACATGTGTAACTGACTTTCTGAGCTTCTGTTTATTGAATAAAATGCTTCTTTTTTCTTTTTTTTTAACAGACAGCACTACTGTAGTTGTGGATAGTAAGTTATGCTAGCAAAAATGACAAGGTTATTGGTATGTAAACGTTAACTAAAATGTACTGTTATTTCATTACAATACCTGACCGGCTTGACTTAGCTACATTAGCTAATGTTAGCATTAATTTGACCTTGCATCATGTGTTCTGTCAGCTAGCCTGTTAATTATTGTGTTGATACATTATGTGAAGTTGACATCACTGTTACAAAGCACAACTGTGTGTGTTAACATTTATAAAGTAGCTTAAATGACGTGGTAGTGTGTAACATAACATTTCCTAGTTTGCAGTGTGGTTGGGGTTTTCAGTAAGTTAGCTTGATACATTTCACTTCTCATGTTTCCCAAGCTCCACCCTCTTTTCCAAATATGGTCACAGTGGCCAATAAATATGGCCAAAATGCAAACTCAAGGCTTCAAAACAATAGTCCTAGGTGACGTCACAGTGACTACATCCACATATTTTATATAATCTATGGTGTAGCCTTGAGCTATGATTCATGAGCTTTACAATTCAAACTCTGAGAGTATTAAAAATGCTTGGCCCAATACCAGTTGTATATCATTGTTGACCTATTCCAAAAGCCTTCCTGCTTTCAAGGGGTGATCAAATCCAAAGAGCACTTTTCCTGATTTCATACTCCACTCTGATGCTAGCCTCAGACATCAGTAATGCATTACTACTGACAGAAAAACAGAAACAGAATCAAGTGAAGACCAGTGGTCTGTGATGTGTCTTCATTGTGACATGCCCCTTGACCCTGCCATCTATAATTAAATCGCATATATACGTGGGAAGAGTGACAGCAAGCAGGGGAGATGACTGACAGCTGGCAAATGGAGGGAACCACAACAGCCACATGTGACCTGCCACAAGATGTTTATTTGTCTGAGGAGGACAACAGATAAGACTCCTGGGGGCCATGTGCTTGGAATTTGAAATTAGGTGTCTATTTGTGGACTGGATTGTATGAATCTTTAAAACTTGACGTTGATACAGGATAATATAGGATCTAAATTAATATCATCTCTTCAACCTCTCAGTTCCCCTGCTTTTTAAGTCAGTTTTATCTTTTATTCTCTCCTTAGTGTCGGACTCAAATACTTATCTAAATCGCTCAAGACAGATGCATAAACTATTTCGTATTTTCTATCAGGCTAGAAGATTCAAAAGACTGGGGCTAGTTGTCAAATCTGACCGCTGGTAATCCCGGTGATCTGCTCATCCAGACTGGATGTGACAGTCTCTCTTTTTTTCCCTCCCTCTCCTGCTGAAGTGCCGTGCTCGCTGACTGCACTACCGTCCTTCAGTATCGATCGGAAAGTCCTGAGCCCGCCAGATTGCTTTCAGCAGGCATCACCTCCTCCTGTCAT
Source organism: Coranthus polyacanthus (assembly GCA_037367275.1). Taxonomy (NCBI): domain Eukaryota; kingdom Metazoa; phylum Chordata; class Actinopteri; order Kurtiformes; family Apogonidae; genus Coranthus; species Coranthus polyacanthus. Next base: position 16,802,939 of record JAPQRN010000008.1, on the reverse strand, counting down.
AAGGAAAAGCTGCCCAGATTTCACTGTTTTAGTGTTTGAAAACAAGAAAAAAGGACCATGGAAGCATGGCTTGGGTGTTTTCGACCGCAAAATGTGAGTGATCTTGAGTAAATGGGGATGTGTTGATATTTTTATTGATGAGTGATGAGTTGTTGGTCTGGCTCAAAGAGGATCTTTCTCTCTTTTAGTCAGGGAAGTAAAGTGCTGAGAGTGTCAACAATTTTAGTTTAATGGGAATTATGTCCCCGTGCTGTTTCGTTGATTGGCTGTTTCCTCCTCTCCACCTCTGTCTCTTTCTTTTCCTCCATCGCCTCACATACACACCTGAAAGGGCACCAGGAGGACTAATTATGGACCAACAATAACACCCCCCTGCTCCACTCAGCCCCTGGCTGCGTAACAAATTCATTGGCACATCGCTGCCACTATTGTAAATCAATCTGACAGACTCAGAGGTGAGCTGTTGAATACATTCATGCACCATGTGCTCACTCCACAACTTGTACTCACACAGGAGTAAACAGGCTATCCAGTTGTTAGATGTCCACATCCATCTCCACAGTGGACTGTTTGATGCTCAAAGAGGGACTGCAGGTATGGGACAGCACCGGCAGAAGGGCTGGGAGATATTGGAGGCTAGGGAAAAGGGATGGGTGATTTGAGCAAGGGACAGAATGACTGGATATATTAAACACAAGGAAATGGGTACTGGGAGTATTGTCCAGATATGGGGAAGGCAACTCATGTAAGATGGTTAGATGATGCATAAGCTTGAAGACACTCTCACAGGGCCAGAAGCCCTCTAGTGAGATCCAGAGTATTGGAGACGAAGTTGTGAGTAAATGTGTAGCTCTAGTCACTTTGTTAGTTTCCCTCACAGTTGTAGAAATAACAGCAGAGTTATTCATTTTTAAAAAGCTCACTTCATCAGTTTTATGAACATATTTACAATCACCTCAAGGTAGCCTTGAACAAATACTTCTGGTTTCACAGTAAAATCTTCAAATGTCACTATATTGACAGTGTTTTTCACATTTTTTTTTTACCTTTTAATAGAATGGTTTTGGACAGTAACCATTCACAGTGAGGTCTGTTATGGCCAGTATTAAAAGAGGCATGGTTTACTTTTAAAGCTTCCACTGCCTAATGCTTTCTTTGTATTTGTGTGGAGACTCATAAAAGAACAGCCACTCCACCTGCTTGGCTAAGATACCACTAGTTCCAACACTCTAAACTTGTCATAGTTGTACGTAGTATAGTGTCAGGACACAGTTAAATATTCAGAGGTGAACATATAGATGCTGTACACACCACTGCATGCAGCAGATAACAATTGATGGCATTGTTCCCAGAAGGCACTTGGATGGATAAGGTATGGCTCCACTAGGTTTGTTTCTTTATTTCCTGATGCTGTTGAGTGTACGTATTGGTATGCTGGTTGTATTACAGCAATTTGTGACTTTTTTTGTCCAAGTATTTCAGTATAGTATATGTGGCGGATGTTGTGAATGTTAGTTCAACCCAGTACTTTAAAGTTAGTATGAAACAATCTGATCCTAAACAAAAAGCAAGATATTAATGTAACTTTTCCTGCTACATACTGTTTTGGATAACTTTAGGATCTGAATATCCTTGCACAAGAAAAACTTCCCGTGAAGCATCAGCCTTAAACAGTCTTGCTCATACTGCAGGTGACGTGTGGTCTCTTAGACTCACAGGGCCTGATGTACGAGTGCAGATAGTTTGCAGGGGCCGTGAGCTGGCCAGCCAGGGATCAGTGCGGGGGCGGTGTACTGTACAGTACAGTACAGGAACGTGTTTGTGGAGATTATTAAAGAGCCATATATTTCTGCTGCAGCCCCACAGGGCCTGCTCTTACCGGCTGATCTCCACGCTGGCAGACGGGTAATGAAACAGACCTCACTGGAGATTCATCACTGTGGAGAGCCAAGACGATTCTCCCCTGTTCTCCCTTCCTGCTCCTCTTCCTCCCACTCTCTTCTCTTTTTTCTTTCTTAAGTTTTTGTCTCTCAGTCTCAGTTTGTTGAATTTGCTACAGTACAACTATTCAAACACAACATACACAACTCTCACCAGTGGCTGTTACAGCAGAAGCAAAATGCTTTGCTTTGACAGTTTTTCATCATGTAGCTGCTCAACATCAACAGGGCCAATAGCCTGTTAACAAATAAGCTAATGAGCCAGCAAGAAAAGTTTACTCTCAGCGTATCCCATAGAGTGTCATGAACTCAGTCTCTAATGTCACAAACCACACACGGCAGCAGAATATGCCACTGGGTTAGAGCTGGCCTGAACCACAAGCAAACTAAGCATCTGCGTAGGGCCTCCATGGCCCCCAGGTGCACATGAAATGTTTCTCAAGAGAGCTTGATTTATTCATTTATTTTTTTTATGATATCATATGTCAATGGTACAAAAAAGATACAAAAATGCAATTTTATGTTAATGGCTGCCAAGTTAATATGGTTTAATCAATTCCCCTCACCTGTGTCAGAGCTGGTGTCATGTTCATGCACACTGTAATGGACGTTTCATGATATTATGTTACAGTACTAATAACAATATGCTGTAAGCAACACAGCTACAACTAATTTTAACATTTTAACATCCACCTTTTTCATGGAGCCCTGCAAGCAGAAGTTCATGGAAGTTTAGGGTTAGGGTTATAACAGAAGAACGGTTAGGCCAAAATACATGTATTAGACTTCATTTTAAAGGGAACATCTTGTAGTTTCTGTGTTTAGCATGTGGCTAAAACACAACCTAAACTATATCAGTTCAAACATGGGTCACCAGTGAGCTGTTGGATATTAAAGGTTATTAAAATGGGTATGTTCGATTTACAGTAGGTGTGCGAATGATCATACTATATTAACTATAGCATTAACTATAGTCAATAGTATTGGTGGCACCGAGTCATCACATTCTGCTTCCTCATAAAGGCTCAGACAAGCCTTGCTTTGGATTATCTCCGTGGATACATTAGGAGAGCTGAATACTCACGCATATTTCAGCCCAAAAAAGTCACTTCCAAGCAAGTGTAATAATTATTCTTCGTCTTATGAATATGTAAACCGTGAAGGTTTTGTATTTTTAAAATTTTTCCAGAGACCACAGTAAGTTTTAAATTGTAAAGTTAAAGTTCCATTTTAGTGGGTTTTCTTCCACAGGTGGAAGAAAAGACACGGTCATGAAAATGCAATGATTCGCATAACGTTGCAGTAAAAATGAAGCCTGGAAGCTGTTTTTTTGTATTACATGTGCGTGTGACTTGGTCTCATCATTGTGTCCTGTATCCAGCTGTTATGATGCAACCATTGCTTTGTGGTTAGCAAGCGAGGTGACTTGTCTTCTGGGGTCCTTGCTAGCTCACTAGTTAGCAGGTATGGTATCGGAGGTGAAGGTAGGATGGGATTTAGTCCAAGGCCAGTGGGGGAACATCCAGCCCCAGAGGTGTGGAAGTGAAGCACTCCATTTATAAAAGGGAGAGAGCTAAAAGCTTGTTGATATCAGAAGGATGGCCGGAGGGCTTCAGAAAGGCAGACATTCTGGGATAGGATAGAGGTGCAACATAAAGCAGAGAGGAGGGAAACATCTTTGCCAACACTCAGGATTTGCTAACGGGTTGTATTTCCACTCCTCAATCAGTTCCAGCAGTCATAATCCCAACTTTGAGGACGAGCAATTTGTAGCAAAAGTAAAAATTTCTGGCAAGAAAAAAGTTTCATGTATGAAATTGGAAGACCTGATGAGGTGGCGAAAGTAAGTTACGTATTCATATAAGCAGTTCTGCGTGGAGGCCTGGCTTGAAGCGTTAAAGAAACGGAGGTATGAAATGAGGCGAAGGGGTTTTGTTGGTGGGGTGAGAAGTATAACACCGTAAAGGGATGTGGTGTCAGGAGAGTGAAAACGAAAGCAGCTAATGGGAGACAGAAATAATTGTCTTTGGCAGATTTTTATTGGACTCTGTGCCAATAAAGCTCAATAAATTCAATGGAATTGGAGAAAAAAGTTGTTAGAGACGGCAAGAGGCGATGAAAGAGGAAAAGATATAGATGGAAGGGTAGAAGGGGAAGGGAAAAAGAAAAAGAGACTGTTGCACTACGGGGATCAATTACTAGCAACTGTGAGTTATGGTATTTGCTGCACCAAGTGCCATGTGGCTTTATTGCACTGGGACAGTGTTTGGAAGAAAAGGGAGATTATTAACCACACAGTAAGAGAGAGAGAAAGTGGGGGGGGGAGAAAGCCAATAGAGAATCAGAAAAGCACTGAAAAGAACAACGAGATGGAGAGTTTAGGAATGGAAGAAAAGGAGAAGAAGAGGCAGAGAAGGATGAGTAAACCTTGAGGCCCTCTCCTCTCCTCTTCCCTCCACTCTCTCCATTTCTGCTTGTCTTGCACTTTCAAGCGTGGAGCCCATTAAAGTGGATGGCAGTGTAACTCACCACTGATAATCAACAGAGAGAGGGAGAGAGAGCGGATTCACGGCGAACAGACCCCAGGCCTCCTCTATTATGTTAGATTTTTCTATTGAATCTGACTGCGCTGTAATTTCTCAAAGTGCAAAGGAGGTGCAAGGAAAGTGCTTTACCACGATGAATAATCAAGATGTGCAGACAAGGACAGGATATGTTTTGTTTACAATTTATGAAAGCTCTAGAGGGAAATGCAATGTGAATTCCACAATTTCAAATCATGGCAAATAACAGACCTCAAACCATGAATATGCAGTCAGTACTGATACACTGTGCCGACTGCTGTTGTGAATTATGTATGTAAACAAATGCTTAAGTCATATTTTTAAAGATAAGTTATGAATTGATCTCATGTAGTGGCTTGATTAATTCCCAAACTGGAATAAAAACAAATAACAAAGATATAATTTTGCATAACTGTCACTCCTGTACCGTCATGCTGTAAAATGACTGAATACTAATTTCTGGCCATGTTTATTCCCAAAAACAAATGGCTCTTTTTGTAAGAATTGCAAGAAAAAAATCACTTGTTTATGGATTCCTGGATGCTCACCCTCAGAACTGCACTCAAACTAGTACATAATGACATTATTGATGAATATATCTTTTTAAATTTTTTTTTAGATCATTTGACAAGATGTCCGATCCAGAAAATAGTCTGTATTCTTTTTGCAATGTATGCGATATGTTTTTTCCCCCTCGTAGGATGTTTGCTCTATAATGCCCTGCAGCCACACCACCAAAACAAATCCTTCACATTCATTGTACTTAACAAATAAAGACATAAGTTCAATTACAGTCATTGGCCCACATAGCACAGCATGAAGCCATGACTGTTTCCACTGCTGCAGAGGTATGATCAGTGGAAACAAACTCCGTTAAGTGCTCTCGGCTCCCCCTCACTGACCCCTGACTGGATCAGTGATATATAGTAATGTGTTACGTGGGAGTGGCTTTAAAAGACAAAGGCCAACACTGCTGGGACAGTGATATGACATTCTATTTAAAATAGCTATAGCAAGGACAGTTTCACACTGTAACAATAACAAGGCTCATGGCAAGGACGATAGCATATTGAAGTGGTCACACCAGTGATATGGACAGCGACACAGTTCCAAACTGTTCAAACTAAGCAAATGTCAAAATTATCCAAATGAATGGTTCCTTATGTAAGATTCACACATGCTCGCGTGCTTACATGAAGTTGATGTTGGAGTCTGCTTTGTGCTGGGAGCCGGTCGTTTGTTGATGTTAGTTTACTCCATTTCTAAGCTAATGATAAAATCTAAATATCTCGGTTGCCTACATGCATAACAGCCTGTACATTGATATCGATGTACAGGATTCAGGTAAGTTTTTCCACAAAAACCCTGAAGCTCACCCCCGAGTTCTTCATTGCTTGTCTTCTGCTTCTGCAACACTATCGTCTGTTAGCTTCAAACTTGAGTTAGCTAATGTCAAAAAAAACAACTGGCTCCAAGTACAAAACAGACTCCAAAAAACAAACTTCACATAAACACGCGAACGCATGCAAATCTTCCCTTTTGAGCCTTTAACGCAAACCTCATGAAATTTATATGCACATTAGGCCTGTGCAACCTGAGCAAAATGTCATAACACTATAGCGCGTTTTACACAGGACATTTAACATCGTATTTAACCAGATATCTTATTTAGTATATTGTTACAGAATGACATACATTTGTGATTTGCAGTGACTCTGCTCTGCTCTGCAACAATCTGAGCAAGCATAACACCGAAAGTCCCTGAGATCACAAAACTCCCCAGCACACCCTGAAATTCACAACATCTCAACGAAGGAACAAAGTGTACATGAACAAATAACACACATATCCACAAAGAAAATAATGTTTGCTAATGCGGGAGGAGGCTCGGGAGGTGGAGGAGATGATTTATGTAGAGCGATGTGGAGAGCGCAGCGCAGGCCAAATGAAGGAACAGTTAGTCAGTTATGAAGCTAATTGAGTTGGGACAGACTGAAGTTGTGAACAACTGGACAGAGAAAGGGGCGTGTAAGGAGATCTGCCTGAACATAACGCAAATCTCTTCTGTAAAAAGAAAAATAAAGGGTTAGTTTATTATTATGTAAAAGTTTATAGTAGCCTATTTTTTTAATTTTTTTTATACATTTTAATACTTGACATATAAATGGCACTCACCCATATTTCTTTTTCACCTTTTATTTTCAACCTGTATGCAGAATTCGGAAGCTATAGAAAATATTAAAGGCTAAATGGAAAACTCATCCGTAGGCTGTCTCTGTACTGTTTGATGTGATTCATTTCCTGCCTGAATCCATGCCATGTGGAAGAATACAGCGTCGTCCAAATGAAGGAAAATATTTCTGTAAAGGGTGTGATTTGTATCAAAAACGAAATGAACGATACAGCCCACTATGAAACGACAGACGTTTTTCTGTCATCACGCTATAGTTTCATCTTGCACAGCGCCTAGAGCACAATTATCGTTCGCAATCAATCAATTCTTGTGAATTTACAGAAATACTTGCATAGTTAAGCGTGAATCATGGATCGTCCTTTTCTTGCAACAATTATAGTATCAAAGTCAATTCCTTCCAGAACAATAGAATTCTCGGCTTGAGTGGAATAACAAAAGAAGCATGGTAGTAAGTAAAATGACACAAAGTTATCACATCTTTAAAGAAAGAAAGCAGCTGAACATGCAGAAACCACACATTTCCACAGCTAATTTGAATAAGTTACTTATCACAAAGACTGATTATGATGAATTGTACCACGTCATGTTGAAGTTTTAAACAGACATCCGGAGGCCACTAAAGGCCATTAAATGACTCTGTTTTGCTCCGAAGAAAAAATAAAGGACAGATGGCGAGGGAGAGAGACACTGGAGAAGAAGAGAGATGGGAGCCACAAGAGAGAAGTTTAGAGATGGATGATGATGATGGAGAAAGAGGAAGGGAGGTAATGATTGGAATGCATCCAGAATTGCTTTGAATAAAAACATGAATGAATGAGGATGCAGAGAAGGAGCAGGATGAGGAGAGAGGGAGGAAGAACGTCCAGAGGAGTTTGGGTCGAAGACAAGGGAAGATGAGGAGAGAGCCCAGGAGTAATGCAAGGGGGTACAGAGGCGGGTGGGGTCAGGATTCGACCCCGTGGTGTCCCACGGTAATTGAAATTAGGTAGGGGTGGCGGGTGGGAGGGCAGCGGGACTGGAGGAAACAGGCGACATGATAATCAATTTGAGGCTGAATCGGAAACATGAGCCACTGGGGGGGCTTCGTTCCTCCTACCAGGCCTCCAGATGGCCCTGGCCCCAACCCTGTGTGGGCCCTGTCAGAACACACTGTGTGTGTGTGAGCGGGAGAGAGACAATGCCATCTGCCAGGAGTGCAAGGGGAGTTCAGCAGATGTATTTGCTAACACTAGGGACACAGTACTGTATAGACTTTATGTAGGGAGTCCCGGTGAAGTTGTTGGAAAACAAACATGTATAGACTCAAATATCTGCACATTTATGCAAGACAGGCCGTTAACCTCTACCTTTACAAGTAGGTTTAGGAGTTGGGTTTCCACGCCATGTGCAGGTAGTTGAGGATCCTCATGGCTGAAGCTCCACTATGAGGCTATAGCTGGGTTGGGTCAAGTCAGGATGCTGAGGGTGCACTGCACTTTTTAGATGGAGAGAAGAGAGGCGCCAGTGATATTTATAGTTTGTGGCATGATAGATGTCACAAAAACGCTCATGAGCACTGACACTCACTCAGTGTAATGATAATAATGGGTCTAGCATAAGAGCTAAAGTTGTCTTTGATGGTTTTCTGGGAGACGTTATCTATGAAGTGCATTAACTCATCTGTGTTCTGGGTTTTTTTAACCAATATGATTGTCGTCACTTCATTTTACTAGAGTTTTAAAGTTTTAATACCACTGATGGTCGCTAGATGCTCCTTGCTCCAACTGACTCGCAGTAAAAAAAACGTCAACTTTGGTAACGGCCAAAATGCAAACTCAAGGCTTGTAATGATAGACCAAGGTAACATCACGGTGGCTACTTCTGTTATACAGTCTGTGCTCATAACGCACATGATGACATGTTTCACTGTTTCGCAAACATCTGCTAAAGATAAAAGGAAAAAGAAAACTGTGAGGAAAAGCACATTATTTACATTATTTGAGCCTTTATTTAGTTGTAATTTCTTTCTAAAAAAAAAAAGTTAAATATGATCGGTCTCTAGGTCTGTCTGTGTTATATCAGGGGTCTTACACTTTGTAACCCAGGAGTCCTATGTCTGCCCACATAAAATGTGCATGTGCTTATTGACCAAGTCTTATAAATGAGACAAATGATGCTAAAAGAGTCTCATCCTCAAAGCATAAACACATGAAAACACTGCTCTCTCTCTCAGCTGCCCAGGGGACAACTGCCGGGTTAACAGATGAGAGTCAGTCAGTCGATCTGAAGCAGCAGGGAAAAAAACATTATGTGTCTGATCCCGCAGTACACTGATCCTTAGAGGAGAGGCAGACGGAGGGAAGGAGGAAGGAGGAAATTGAAGGCAGACGTGAGGACTGAAATGCTGGAGAGATGCAGGAGGAGGCGTGGAGGTGTCTGAGAGTGTTTTGAAATGGAGAAATGAGAAAAGTTTTGGTGGGGAGAGTAGCGTGGGCCGCTCAGCTGACAGCTGGTACAGAAAAATACTGAGTGGTAAACAGGTTACTGCATAAAAAGTGTGTTTGTGTCACTCTGATGTCGTTTTACAATGAAACTAGTGAACATTATACATTATGCATTATACATTCTTTTAAAAACTGTACATAATGAATTTTCTTTCTTGCTAAGGGAATATATCTAATGTTCATGGAAGAATATCCTTAGAAAATATAAATACACTAAATACCATTGTATTGTATAATATGTGTCCGTAGTTTCCACACACGTTAAACCTCCTTTGGGAAATGTGATATTCCCTGGTTGCAAGCACTTTTATAAATAGTAGAAACGCTCCTTGATTTCTGTTTTAAATGCAAGCGTTTCAAAAGAGGTATTAAAACCTCGAGACTGTTTGGAATTCTGCATTTTATATGCTGTTTTAAAGATGAAAGAAAGCAGTGCGTACAAGGAGGGGCAACATGTTATTTAGCACAGAGAGGGAGTTCTTTTGTATGCACAGAACCAACATGTTTCCTACAGAAGAGTAATGCCAAACGAGCCTTTAAACTGACAGGAAGGAGGTGGGACAAACAGAGCGGAGCGAGGGACAAACGCAGGGAAATGGGGCATTTGGAAGGAAAAGGTGAAACTTAGGTGAAGAGAAAAGAAAGTAATGGGATGAATGAGCAGTGTGTGAAGTTTTGGAAAGCATTCATGTTAAAGATCTCCTCCTCTTTAGCAGAACAAGCAGCCCCCACCCCTGTCGCCAATTAATACTTCACCGGACCATCAGCTCGTACACCCCCACTTTGTGTGTTTGTGTCCCTTTCATCTCCATCCCTTCTCTCCTCATGCATTGAAGCTTATTAGCACCGATCAGCACAACAAAAACTCCATCAGCCGGCCGACTCCTCTACGCCGCCTGCCCCCCAACACTTCTGTTCGTTTGTCAAGCTGACCTTCCCCTGTTTTAATTGGTCCTCATTAGAGGAAAAAAAAAATGCTGCTTTTGCTCCATTTTCACTAAAAAAGCAGTAGGGGGAGACTTCTATGAAAATGTTAATTAATAGCGAATCGGGGAGAAGACTGGCAATTAGTGTAGGCTGACAGATGAGCAAGGCACAGCAGTGGAGACTTTGATGACTACAGGAGCTGTACACACACACACACACACACATATATAATGTACACACATCTGGTTGGCCAGCAGGGTTATGTAGACCACAGCCACCGTTTGATTTAGGTCAGCAAGAAGTGAGATCGCACATTGAGTCGCGTGTTCTTACTTTGTATACACACAAACACGCACACAGTCGTTTACGGATGCAGAATAGACGGATGCAGAATAGACCCACACACACACACACACCTACACACACATACAGACAGAAATGATTTTTCTATGTTTATCTCTTATACCTGTTATGCAGACCTTACACTGTGCTGCCCTCTCTCATCCTTTCTTTGTCTTCATTCCCGTATAGTCACAGAAACGCTGCGGCAGTTGAACTACTTTTATTTTGTGACGACGTCATCTATAGGTGTTTATACAAATTCTTACCGTTGACAGTCTTACATCTTGGATATTAGTTCGGCACATGTACTGCTTTTCACAAGAATCATACAGATCAGATAAATAAATACCAATGCTGTCCAAACTTTTCTAGTACTGGTACTAGTGTAAAAATTGTATTTTAAGGAGAGCTTTTCATCATGGGTTGTTTGTAACATTAATCTTACTAGGGTAATGAGTGTATTTAAGTCTGTGAAAGTCCACCCCTAGTACTGACCAATCATAGCTTGCCATCTGTCTCGACCTGTGTAATGGTTCTGTGTGACAGTAGGGGAGACGTCCCAGAAGCATCGGTTGTCATTATTATTATGCACGACACAAAATCAAAAACGATCAGCTGTTGTTTGCAGTGTACTGTTTGTAATCCACTACACACAATCACTAATGACCTGGCTTTTATCAGTATACTCTATTTCCTGAATTTACCACAGAGGGGCTGCTTTTTTGTGAGAATTTGTAAAGCTTTCAATGAGCGCTCACTTTGTCCATGGCTAGTGCTAAAACGTATTATGTGAATTGATTCAGCTCTGTACGATCTGTATCTCTGACGCCTTTGAACGCATCCATATTTTTCAAGTCTGTATTTTTTCGTCCGAAATTGTCAAATGATAAATGCAACCACACCATGTGTCAATCACGTTTACGCACCGAATCCGAAACTTTCGGAGCAGTTTAGCTTTTCTGAATCCATCAAAAGCAAGTTGTTATTTTTTTATGACAGCAAGCTTAATAAATTAATGGAATAATGAAAGGAACCTCAACAAGGAGTAAACGTTGTGTAGTCATTGTGTATGCATGAACTAGAGAGTAGAGAAAATGTCCCCGAGGGGCAATTTGTTTTCCAGACAGTAGTCAATAAAAATACAACAATAATCCATAAAGTAAAAACATACTTAATAAACTAAACACTATACACAGTTACAGACTAACACCTGTTGCTGTTCATCATCACATTGTCACCCAGCAATAAGAGAAAGCAGTAACCAGCAGAATAAAAGCAACTATGCAATAAGGCAGCAATCGTTTTAAGTATGTAGCAGCAATTTGAGGCTGAATATCTGCAGAATCACTTAGTGCTCATTTTTCCAATGGCACAATTTGAATTACCTATTAAAGTCATGAAGTGTACAATGAGAGGACCACAAAATCATCTTCACTGCTTGACAACACTCGTAAAGACAAAAAAAGTCAGTGTCGATATTCAGAGGAAGCAAGACACCCTCTAATTTGTGCTGCTTTATTAAACCCCCATTCCTCTCCTCATTTTGTCTGTAGGTGAGCCTGCGGTTGCCAGAGAGAATAACTGCCTGAACGCTGCCAAGGCCTGCAACCTGAACGACACTTGTAAGAAGTACCGCTCTGCGTACATCAGCCCCTGCACCACCCGAGTCTCCACTGCTGAAGTCTGCAACAAGAGGAAGTGCCACAAGGCCCTGCGGCAGTTCTTTGACAAGGCAAGACGCTTCTGACACGAGCTTATCAAAAAAAAAAAAACACAGAAAACCACACACACTGGAGGTTTTCATGGCTGATATGTGATAAAAGTTGAATGTCCATCACAAAGGACCTGCTTCAAAAGGAAGAATAATTTGAGAGGGGATAAGTTAGAGTGGTTGTCAAAATCATAATAAATAATCATGTGGGCCTTTTTGTTCAGGGCTTGGTTTTTTAGCAAAGAGCTTTGACATTGATTTAGACATCAGACACAAAAGTTGTTTTTGCTGTCTGGGCCTTATTGTAAAAAATGATGTGAAACATTGTAATTACAACCCCAGCACTCATGACGTCCCTTTGGAAAAACTTAACTGGGAGCACTTCAAGTAAGCAACAATATGAATAAATCACAAAGTACAAAGAATGTATGACATTGTTAATGTCCGTGTGATGTATAATTTTGTTTTCGTTTTTTTTTTTTTGCTCCACAGAGCTGTCTGTGTGAAAAGCCTTAAGCACCAAGTTCTCTTTTTGTTTGAGAGAGAACTATGATGACATGCTTCTGCTGTAGCCCAACTCGGCGTTGTTGAGTCTCTGTAGCATCGATCGCATCATTCAGCTCTGAAAGTATTGACATTGTTATTCCGTTAAAGTAAAACTAGCAAATTCTGACATTTAAAGAATTACAAGCACACGGCAGTGCACAAAAGCAAAACTCAACAAAACATGGACTGGTGAAAATTTTGACAATTCGCTGTAATAATCTGTGGAAAAGTTGTAAAATAAATGCCTTTTCAATAAACATTAGACCAATTTCTATTGTCAACTATAATCAAGCATGTTCACGGTTAGTATTTAGGGAGTTTTTCCAGCCCACCACTGACAGGAGCTCATGTATTTGAAAATGCTTCAACTCACAATAAGAGGTCATTTTAAAACTGTAGAATTTGTTAATAATCAGATTGATGAGTGGCAACAATAAGCATGAGCAACGAACTAAAAACCGTGTCTCGAAAAGTGTACAAAGTGCAACGTTTGGCACAAAATCTACAGCCAGAATAGGAATAAAACCGAAGAACTTTCAGTTTTAAGCTGAGTTGTGATTCTTGTGCCCTTCAGGTTCCTCCAAAGCACAGCTATGGCATGCTGTTCTGCTCCTGCCCACTCAGAGACCAGACAGCGTGTTCTGAACGCAGGCGTCAGACCATCGTCCCTGTCTGCTCATATGAAGAAAAACAGAAACCCAACTGCCTGGAACTGCAGGCCACCTGCAAGAACAACTACATCTGCAGGTAGGAAACACTACACCAAGAGGGTCCACTGACTTCTAAGTAAGGAGCACTGCACCTACTTTTTAATTTATTTTATTTTAAGATACAGTCTCATATGTTTTGCAACTTCCGCATCATATGTTGAAAACTAGTGTTGACCAATAAATCATGTTTTTCATCATCATCGCAATATGAACATTCGTGATAAACAAAAGACCACCTGAATCGCAATGAATAAATAAATGTATACATTTAAATTTGATGTATAGGCACCATGCATTCACACTCAGCGTTCAAACGTTTGACGTATTACATGAAGGCCCAGCTGGCCGTCAGCTACCCTCAGATTAATTAGTGGCAACTGTGAGGTTATTTTATGTAGTGCATCGCCGTCGTAATGTTGAACAATGTCAATGCTCATTGCAGAATTTCCTCATATCGAGCAGACCTATTAAAGACTACCGTGTTCAGAGCAACAGCACTGCATCGTAGTATGTAAGATTTCTGTTGATGTTTTGTAGACTCATAAAACAATAATCCCTCTCAATCCTCACTTCTGACCCACTAGAAGTGCGTGGTGGTGGATTTACCTGCAGTGACCCTGTCCTCTGCCTGTATTTTCTTATTTTCCTCTCGTTTTGCCGTGTACCTTTGGACGCTGCATGTGTACCTCCATCCAAGAACAGCGTTCAAGCAGAAATAACACCACTGTATTTTTCCAGTTCGCACGTGTTCCCATTAACACACTCTCTCTTTTCATTTACTTTCTACCTCACTTGACCGCTTCTGCTTTCTCCGTCGTTCGTCGAGCGGAGGCGAAGTTTGATCGAGCAAGATATGTTTCTGTTCATCTTAATTCAATCGAAAAGCATCTGCTAACACACAGCAAATCAGTTTTATATTCTGGTACAGAAAATGCTAATTTTTCTACGACCGAAACTGTGAAAGTTCAGAGCATGACCACTTAAGAGCATGTTTCATAATTCCCTAGACACTTACCCCAACCGTTAAAAAAAACCACTGATCTTAACCACAAACTAAACCTAGAGTATAATCCATTGCCTTGTCAGGGCGGCATTTTTGTCTCCAAATGGGACACAAGTCACAAACATGCCCCATGGACACCTCTTTACATTGTGTTGTCACTGTAGTCACTGACACCAGCAGAGAAAGAATCACCCGCCTTCATGCCTCCAGTCTCACAATGACACACACATGCACGCTCACATTCACATCGTGTATTAAAGCTGCAGGGTTCTGCATTTAGAGTCCGAAAAGACTAATTCAATGATGGACATCTGACATCACCCTCACTGGAGCGTGTGTGTGTTTGTGTGTGCGTGGGTTCAGTCTCTAGAGCCTACAGCCACTAGTCTTGTGGCTCTTTGGGATTAAATGGAAGCATTAGGCATTATAAATGAGCTCCATTTGGTCCGTGGCCTCAGGTCTCTCTCTCTTCTGTCTATACTTAACGGCGAGCAGCATGACAACAGCAAATTCATCGTACAAGTTTCTGCCGTTCCTTCTGTCCGTCTTCTGTCCGTCTTTTTTTCCGCGTGGTGCTCTCTGTATCCATCAGACATACGCTCAGGGCTGAACAACAGGTCTCACTGCAGCACGGCTTCCTCCCGCTCCATTTGTCAGTCAGCACAGATAGATTAAAGCCATGCATTTCCACCAGCTCCCTCACCATATGTCAGGTGTAGTATACTGGCTGCTGTTGACAACTCTCACAACACAGAGCTCTCCTCTGCACCACTCTGCCGTGATTAGATACATCATGCTGTGTGTATGCATGGCCAAGCCAGGTTGCAACTTTTCAAATAGAAGCAGAAATCTGCTTTTCTTCTGTTATCACATCCAAAATGTATTACTGTGTTTAAGGGTATTTGGGGAGTTTGAGACCCCTCGTGCAGGGTATTTATGAGTGGGTTGCCTGTTTTGTTTGTCTCTTCTCCAGGAGAAGTGATGCATTACACAGTGTAGTTTCACAATTACATATACAGTTGGCAATGGGAGGAAATTGACAGCATAGCAGTTTTCAAAAGATTCAAATTAAATGTCTGTGTCTTTGGAGACATTTTTGCAGAAGAAAAGGCCTTTGAGGTCTAACAAATGCTGAGCACATATGCTAGACCTCAAGACCTCTGTTAGACCTGTTCAATTACAGTTCATTAGAAAAGCAATGGTAAAATAAAAATGAAAAATATTCCTTTTCTTTTAAATTTGTAGTTTATACTTTACGTCATGAACTACATTATGAACTCATTTAGTTAAAGTACTACTTTAACAACTAGTGAACTGTATATCTCTACTCCAACACCTATAATGTAATAGTATAATATGTAATAACACTGTGTATTGGATTTAAACAGAATCTTATTTTCACAGCTGTAATTATTCCTTAGTATTTTTGTCTATTTTTGTCTGTAGAGATACAGTATAAAGTAACCTTCAGCTGTATTTTAAGAGAAAATCAAAGCATAAGAGGAAAATCACCAAGTCTCTGGACATTTCACTAAATTTTGTAAGCTGAATTCCTGGTTTAAGTTTTACCCACTGTTCTCATTATGCTGTATACATTCACGTTAGGCTTTACGGCCCAATAAATTATTTTGATGATCTGGTCTTTCGATGGATTTCATTGTTTCCCAGTTAATATCTGTTTGAATGCATCTCTGGGTGAAACTTCATGACAACTGAAATAATAATGACCAACACTGTGAAGGAATTCTATTAAAAACTACAGTATAACTTCCAAAAGATTAAAAGGTTTTGTTTTGAGTCTATCACGCTCATCTCACTTCAGATAGTGGATTCTCTGGGAATCCAACCTCCATTTCAATTTCACGTGCTGTTGCACCTGTGGCTAAAGTGTAAACAAACATTTGTGAAGTAAATGAAACAGAACAGACTTGGTGGAGAATTGCCTTTAGCCTCATTCATTCCAGGATATAAAGCAGCCGCCGCATACGTAACAGGGTCATCTTACTCCACTGGAGGCAGTCATTTACGAGGCTAATTGCATTGAGAGAAATGACTTCCAATGTGGACTCATTTAGACCGGCCGTTTTGCTGCTCATTCCAGTCACATTGGCCATCTGAGTTTCTCATGCTAAATCTATTGGAGCTGTATTTATGCTTGGCTCTCAAACCTTTTTTCAATATGTGTGTGTGTGTGTGTGACAGGTCACGTCTGGCTGACTTCTTTGCGAACTGCCAGCCGGAGCCTCGCTCGCTGACAGGCTGTCTGAAGGAGAACTACGCGGACTGTCTGCTCGCATACTCGGGTCTGATTGGTGAGTTCACCTGACACCTGACCGGCCTTGCATTTACTTCAAGCTTGTAAATTTACTTTAAATTCTGTCTTTAAATGATAATTATGGTTTTTTGCAACTCGAGTGTTATTTTAACAGTTCTGTCTGTGACAGTATCGTACATTCCAAATTAATTTGTTTGGTCAATGAAAGCCATGGCTAGCATGATGTCTGATTAAGTGAGACATCATGCTTATTTTCAGGGTTTTCTTTAGGTTTCTGGGGGGCGTAGATGATGTGGTTGTGGTGAGGAGGAGAACAGATTATAAATAAACAACACACAAAAAGATTGAAAGCAAAAGTCGCTACAGAACAACCAACCATTAGATCTGGGAAAAGTCATTTTAGTTAGTTAGTTGTTGCCCCCTGCATTGATTTTACATTAATTTGTCTTTGTTTGGGCCCAGAATGGCTGCGCCTAAGCCTTATAGTGGGAGGGAAAACCCTGCACTCCATTACAGTGTGGAGATAAAGTAAGCTAAAGTAATCCCACTTAAAGGTAGGCCAGTGCTTGAATTAACCAGTACTCAGCAGTAAAGAGGGTAAGCATCTCTGATTTTTACTTGTGCATCTTACCTCATACAGTGGCGTCCTGTTTCAGCCGTGGTGCGCGCTCTAATCTCGCAGTTTCCTAGAGGGAAATGTCATTTTCATAATACACCAAACAACAAACCAATCTAACAGCCTGATAATATCTTCTCAGGCTGAAATGACTGAAATTGAGGTTTTGCTGATCCATTAAAAAAAAAAAAAAGTCATGCAAATCAGACCCAAAATATAGGTGTCCTGCATGGGTCCTGGATTGTAACCTGCAATTCTCTAACATTGGACTCATCTGGAGATACTACAAAATCACTACAAGTCAGACAAACCAAAAAGCAGCAGCTGTCACACAATCAGTCAGGATGTAATCGAGCCCGCCAGCCATCCTGATTATCTAAACCCCTGTATTTGGAGCCGAAATGACCAAAACCTTCTTTTTTGATGAAAGTTATGTTTAGGGCTGATTTTAGGTTTCTCTAGACAATTTCGTAAGGTCTCAATCTTACTATGTAAAGTGCCTTGAGCTGAGTTTTGTTAGTGATACAGTGATATTGATCAAAGAACCTGGGACAGTGCAAATGCTGTTTGAATAATTAGCTTATAGTAATCAAGTAGTCCACGTACAGTGTTCATTTTGGGTCTTTTATACCTGAGACTGGCACAGCACACACAAGAAGCACCTACGGTTGAAGCCCCCTCCTTGAACGGGGCATTTGCGATGGAAAGGGTACGAGGGCTGAGCCTGGGAGAGGACAGTTTTAAAGTTTACGTTGCCTGGTTTGAGCAATTTAAAAAGAGTGAGGATTTTGCACGGTGCGGCTGCTGTGTTGTCATATTGTTTGAACCGTAACTACAAGCAGTTGAGTGGGAAAAACCGCCCCACTTGTAATTCGCATTCAGAGATATCAGGAATGTCTCACAGTTACAACTACATTACAAGACCCATTACATTACAAGATATCTACAAAAATAACACTACCAACAGTTCAAGGTAAAAAAAGAACAAATTAAATAAATGCTTACGGTGATCCCTTTCACAGACTAGAACACAACAAGTGTTTTCCGCTGTAAAACTGAATTGGATTGTGTATGTGTAGTCTGTCTGGAAGCTGATGGAGGCGTGCATCAGACAGTTTGGGTTAGAATTTATACTGTTAATTTTGATATTTCCTCCAATACGTTGGGCTAACCTGACTGTGTAGAAACTTCTTTTTAGCTGCGTCATCATGTTCCCACATCTCAGCAATTAAGTGAAAAAGTGAGTGTTAACATAAGTGGATGAAATAAAGAAAGTTTAATTTACTGTAACCCCACTTTGAACCCCAGTCTGTCCTCACAACCTGTCATGTCCTCACAAGACACTAAA
>JAPQRN010000008.1:16756921-16774519 GCA_037367275.1 Coranthus polyacanthus | reverse complement strand
GTTCAAACAGCAGCTCTGTAAAGCTCAGCTTTCCTCTGATGTGTGTGTGTGTGTGTGTGTGTGTGTGTGTGTGTGTGGATGTGTGTGTTTTACATCAAAGCCATAGAAGGCTATTAATAGGGCCACTAATGGACTCTAATGGCAAATAGCCACATCAGCACTCAGGTTTTTGACTGTGTGGTGAATTTATAATGGAGGCAAGTGATAACAAAACCTAAGTACCTTCTAACTCACCTTTAATTGTGGTTTAGGTTGGTGCAATACAAAGCTTTACTTTAACATGAAGGCTAACAACGATGTGATTCATGATAAGATCATGCTTGGTGCTAAAGTGAAGCAGCTGAGCATCTCTGCGACCTTTTAACCTCTTAAGAAATAGAAAAGGAGCTCATTTCAAATAAAAAATGGTGGTGATTTTGAAAGACGTTTTAAACTTTGTAAGTGGACCTTTTTAGCTTGCATTCAAAAGAACATTTTGAAAGCTCCCTCTTGTACTTTATTTAGGAAAATTAAGATTTAAAAGGTTTCAAATTGTGGCAGGTGCCCACATTTGTGTTAGTGCAAAGTGTTTTGCACTGGATTCTGATTACTTAGAAACGTCTGATTTTACCTACATCAACATTTGCAATGTTCATCTGGATTAATGTCATCGAGGGAAAATGGTTCAAAGAACTGCTTAGGCTTGGTTGCACAAACAAGGATTATCTACTAAAACCTGATTAGATACTGGTTCCATTTATGTCGCACCAAACTTTAAAACTAGCTTAAAATTCAGTCTTTAAACCTTAGTTTAACTTTTTTCTTTAGTGCACCAGAACTTTACAGTTCAATTTAAAATGTGATTAACTTTAAATTCATCCTTAAAGGGGTTTCACTTATAAAACGGCTGCCTTTTTGAGTTGGATTGAGGAAAATAATCAAGTTGATTGATGAGTGTTTGTTGCTAATCTCTCTCCTCCTGTAGGTAATGCCATCCAGGCTTTTGGGAATGGGACAGATGTCGGGGTGTGGCAGCCCATGTCCCCCGTCCAGACCACCACCTCCACCACCACCCCCTACCAGAGGAACCGCGAACGCAATCCCAACACCATCGACAACCACATCAACACAGACCCCGGCATCTACCACTTCTGTGGCAGCCTACAGGTGAGGCGCGCACACACCCGCGAGCTCATTTCACATTCAGAGGACGGCGTGTTTGCGCACTGAAGGATTTCAGCAGCCTGGTACAAATCTGATCCCATGACATGAAAACTTTGTTGCTCTGTAGAAAGTAAGTTTAGATTTAATGGATGGCTGAAATGTTTGAGTTGCAGATGTGTTTTATCTGACCTGCTGATCTTTAAGTCTATTTCTATCAGTCTCTCCATCCATAAATCCACAGTGTCTGCACATAAGATATCTACAAAAGATGGACTGTCTGTTCATCTGTTTCTTTGCACGTACAGTATCTCTGCTTTTCACTCCTCTGGCTCACAGCCTGCTCTAATGCAGACTTCATTTGTCCATCAACTGTTCTTCTTGTGTTTTCTAATACCCAATGTGTTCAATTAGACCAGCAGCTAGTTGTATTTTATTTTTCACATCTTTATATTGAACTTTCGCAACATATGCGTTTACTCATCACGCCATGACACAAATCACTACACTAAACATCACAGCTTGACAGAATACACTAAGCCCAATGCACAATAGACATACAAACCCACACAAGAATTAAAACAAATAAACCTCCACTCTGGCGTGGGGGGATAGAGGTTCCTAAAATTGTGTTTAAAATCAGAAAAAAAATTATTTACTGCGCCCCTTCTGTAATATTTCAGTTTTTCAAGCTTGAGATGTGCCAGAACTTTTTTACACTGTAATGACTTTGACAGATTTCCAGTGAATCAACACCACCAACTGTCATGCCAATAATAACAGAAAGGCTAAGGCATCACACTGTGCGCTTGTAAGTGCAAGCACTGCAGGAGCAACTCCAGATAATGCCCTTTCTGGATCTGGTCATATCTCCTTAGCACAAATATTACAGAGTGTTTGAAAGATGGCCGACCAGACTGGTACAAGACTCAGGCAGCTCCGAGATAGATGGTACGGAGTGGCTTCATCTTGATGACAGCAGCAGCAAACCTGCAAACCTTTGGCTCTGGTAGCTTGATATATATAAACCTAGTTGGCAGCTTTTTCCAGCTGACGACATCTAACAAGTGCTTTGTAAAAAAGAAAAGCGGAGCACCTAGTTGCATTATACCTAGATATTTGCACTCAGGATTTGGTACTTGATTTGATACTTTAATCCATTTAATACAGGTGTATAAACTGGTACCAGGCTGATTCCAACATGCTTTTCATGTATTTGTCAGGTACAGTATTTGTCATAGTCTGTACGCGTCTGATACCAGTCTGAACGCGTGTTTCTCAGTCGCAGAAGCCCTCTCCTGCTGTTTGGGAACAGCAATTCTGTGGCTGATGAAACAGAAGGATCACTCACGGCAATCGTGAGCACTGGAGACGGGCTCCTCCGGGGTCAGGGAGGAAGGGAGGCTAATACTGTCATTACCAGCAGAGCAATGTCAGGGACTCAGAGATTCAAATAATACAATACTGCAACAGCAACTCAAGATCACTCAATATTTACCTCCATCAATCCTTAAGTAAAACTAAAGAAAAATAATCCCTGTTTATGTTTATATTGTTGTTGTATAATTCTCCTGCTGTTGGAGTCAGCATGCACTGAGATTATGAGCGGCTTTGGTTTTTGTATCGGAAAAGCACTGTCTGTGTTTTGCAAATTAAGCTAACATCTCTTAACTAATTAGAGATAATTTGAAATAAAGGCACGTAACAACACATTAGGTAAAAACATAGCATTATGTAATGACCCCACAAAACGTAGTATATTTTCTTTATTTATATTATGTAATAAGACCTATATTTTATAACAATCTGACGCATTTTCATAGATTTGAACGCCATAGGTAATACATTTCCCCGTATTTTGTGCTAATTTATTACACACCGTAATTTTTATTACAAAATGTCCGCTTTTTATGATGTAACGTAGTATCGTGCGTTATGTAATAACCAACCAAACTGAAAGTCTTTGTCTGTATATACTGTATGTGTTGAAACAATTAGGCTACATTAAACTTCCCAAATGTTAACGAAGACCAGCCTCACAGCTGACTCTCGTCTCTCTGAGTCTGAACGGCCTCATAAATGCAGTAGAAACATCAGATTTTTATCCATTCGTTTCCTTATCTTACAAATACATCCAAACTCATGGTATGTTCAGACTGCAAGCCTGGCCCCCAACACTGATCACGGGGATCAAGATCCACCACCAGTTGAGAACTGGATCCAAATGGTCCAGTTCCATCAGAATTGTATGCATTGTCAGACGATGACATCAAACTCATTCGTCCACACACTCCAAACTAAATAACGGTTAAACTACGTTCAGATTCAGAGAAAGAAAAATAGTTGCACTGACACTGAAAGCCTCCATTGGCCTATTTTTTTCTCCACACAGAATATTGATCAGGAATCAATAAGAGAATCGATACATATAAAGAATCGGACCAATAACCAGAATAGATTCTGGCATTGTTTCAATTGTTTTCTCTTATTATCTTATCCCTCTTGTCTCTCCACGAAGCTGTTAATGGCTGTACAAGGCCAGTCAACGCGCAAAGTGACCGTCATTTTCAAAAACTGATTCAGAACATTCCAACAATGATCGGATACAATCTTGTTGATTTTGCTGTCGTAAAAGCTCGTCACGTGAAGCCTGCAGAACACAAACTTCTGTCCACGTTTAGACGTGTCCTTCAGTTCTGAGCGATGGCAAGTTTTGATGCTTCCATTCATATTTTGATCACTGTTGATTAGACCCCACCTTTAACTCTATCTGCAACGGTCTTTTAAGAAATGCAGGCATTTATTAGTAATGCACACGCGCACACACACACACATTCATATTTATAGACATAAAGTTGCAAGTAAAGTTAGCACATACAGACAGCTACTGTAGATAGATGCAATCGCACTCGTGTCTGCCCACGTAAATACACACAAACGCGTGCGCTCACACACATACACACAGTCTGTACTGATAATGAGCTTTGTAGTTTACTGGTGCGTGTGTGCTGTTGGCACTGCTCTGATAGCACGTCAAGTACAAGTTAATGAGAGAGTTGTTGTGTTAAACCGCTTCCCCGGAGTGTGTGTGTATGTGTGTGCAGTGGTTCAGTATGTTAGTGTGGCAGCATGCACGTATGTGTGTATGAGCCGCGTGCGTGTGTGTAGGCATCAAGGCAGGCTGCGCTGTCGTAATGACATGCTCGGGGGACAGGCCTGTCAGAAGACTCAGTCCACTCTCTACATTGATCTGCTCTCTCTCACACACACACACACACATACGCACGCACACACACAAACACGCACACACGCACGCAGAATAAGAACAATTAACCAGTGACTCAGAACCTCTCCAGCCAATGACAGCCCAGCAACACTTACGGTGGTGCATTTACCTCCGCTTTAAAAGACAGGAATCAAAGAGCGGAGAAAAGATTGGGAAGGTGTAACCAGCTACAAGCTCCGCAGCTCCCGATGAGCGCTGCTTTTCAGTAACGGGAGGGAAAACAGCATGAGGCCTGTGCTCCTTCTACCTTCTCTTTTCTCAGTCTTTAGAAATAAAGTAGACTCCTTTATAGACTCCTTTATGAAATGTGCTTTTAATTCTAGGTTTCAATGTAAATTAGAGGACACCCTGCGCTCATTTTTTCCTTAAATTGCTCTCTGTACTCAGAGAGGATTCCTTTCTTCTTCTTTTTCTTGGGAGCAAAGTGAAAGGGAGCTTTCTTTCATTCTACTACAGTTTTTAGAGGAAAGGACTTTTTTTTTTTCCTTTCCAAGGCTAGTTGATATAGCAACACAAACACACACACGGCCACGCAGCCGTAGGGCTCCGTCAGCCTATTCTTATGAATATAGTTGACTCTAAAGCAGGCAGGAAGTGCCCAGGACAAATATGGAAATCTAACACATGCTAATGTGACTTTTCAGAACAGGCAGGTATTAGGCAAATACGAAACACAAGGCAGGAATATATATTTGAATTTGTTTATGTCCAAATCTCTTTGCAGAGGAAATGAACCACTGCAGTAGTTTAATATTACTGTATTTCCCCAAATAGTAACTAAGGCCTTCATTTCTCTCAACAGCTGAAGGTAACAAGCTTTTGTATGAGGGCTTGTATAGAGGCAGGCTTTTATTTCTACTTCCCTCGGTATTATCATACAGAACGAATTATAATGCCAAGGAATTGGACTATAATAACATATAATTATGTTATATAATGTAAAAGAAAAATAAGTGGTCATATTTTATAACAAAGCCTTGTTTTGATCTGCTTTGCCTCATAAAGATACTGCACTACACTGTGAATACAAACTTAAACCATTTCAGATTTAAAAAAGTGAAGCATTTTCAGGAACTCGCTGGCTTTCAGTTAGAGATGGACTGAATTTATCCATTTGGCCAGTGAATGGGCACCGATAGGATGTTTTACAATTTATCGGTATAGACAGAACTTGGCTCTGATGTTGGCCGATGGCTCATAGTGGGTTTTCTTTACAGTGAGATTGATGTTCAGTGATCCAGATTCATGCATTTATTTATTTTTTTATTATTTGCTTTGGCCTCGATGTTATCCGGTTCCTAAAAAAAAAAACATATAATGACAAGAAGTAGAGAAGAAGAGTGTAACTTTGTAAGGAGCTTTTAGAAGAACATGGAAACATTGTGATACAGTTGACATTACAGTTTTGTTAAGGACACTTGAATCGGGAAACTGGCCATTTATAGCACCCGAGTTCCATTTGGCAGGGATTTGGGACTGTGCTCTTTGAGGGAGATCTGCTGGGAGAAGTGGTCGAATCTATCGGACATAATGCATTATAATTGGATGTCAGAAAAGCTGTCTCTACCGACAACTAAAGGAGTGGCTGGGTGCTGAAGGGAGCGGACTGGATCAGGAGGGCCGTCAAAGTATCGACCGCACGCTAAAATCATTAAAAATAATGATCAATACCTGGATTTATCAGATCATCAAGAGTGTTTAGCATTAATTACCTAGTGGCGGCCCAGTCATTGTCTAATTTGTCCCTTTAATTAGAAACTTCTCATAATAACGTACAAGAAAGTTGTGTTTTGCGGCATTCCATGCAAAGTCAGGATAAGACGTCTGCAGCCACCAGCAGCTGAAGTGACTTCAGTGTAATTGTAACATCAATACTTCAAACAACCCATGATGCAACGCTCTCAGGACACTGGGACGTGAGCCATTTAAAATGAGGGAAGTTTGGACAGTGCTGTTATTTATGTATTTAATGATGCGATCTGTACGATTCCTCTGAAAAACAGATCACGCGACAAATTCAAATCGTCCTATTTGATAGCGAAGCATGAATGACCCTGGCATAAACTAGCACGACTCGAAGTCCAACTTTGTCGACCGTTTTCGCTTGTCATAACTATCTGTCTCCATTTCATGTCGAAGTATCAACACTCCTTTTCAGTCGGTGCTTAGCTGAATTCATTAGTTTAAAAAACAATGAGCGATCACAACAATAAAAACAATGCAGGAGCAGATGGAGTCCTACCTGGAAATGAACCCGCAGTTTTAGAACAGCACATAATTTACATTTCCAAATGTTCGGTTCTAAACCACTAAGTGCCTTCAAGATGTCACATTTGTACAAATACCTTTTACTTTTATAAGTTCATTCTCGTCTCTGAAAAACTTTCAAGGCATCGACACACAGATGGGACCTCATCAAGAACACAAGAACGTGATGTGTTTAGTCATCGCGTTCTTCACTCCGTTTATATTTTCTGCTGCCGTACTTGAAATTTCTTCCTTGTTCCTCTGTATGCGTGTTTATGCCGAGGCCTGCAAGTGCATAGTGATTTATAGACATCATTTCACATGAGCATTTGCTTTTTTGTGGTTTAGCGCTGATGCAAAGGTGTAATAACAAAGTACGGTGACTGAGTTTCTGTATTACCGTGCCCCTTACATCCTGTACATCCCTACTTTTGGCCTGAATTCACTTTACTCTATACTGAAGCCATTCATTATTCTGTCACACCTGCGGCCTGAGTTGCATTCGCTTACAGCGTCGGCCCTGAATACAGAAGTTGAGTGTGCGGGTCATCAGATCCGGCTTCTTTTCTTAAGCCACAAAGTGCTGCACAAAAGCACACTTCTAATCACATACTTAATATACGCAGCAGAGAAAATGCAAAATCTTCAGTTCAGACTCTGATTATTAGGCCTGTGCTGCGAATCAGCAAATCAACTCATCACGGACTCGCAATCAACACAAGTGGTAATCACATCTGATCTTTTGAGAAACGTACCTGACGAGTGTAAACAGAGGAGCAGAAGATTACTGACGCGAGCGTCATCACCGAATAAATGTCACATTTATTTGTACATTTACATTTATCATTTTGTGGTGCTTCTGCTTATGCTTGAGTGTTTATGACTGTGATTATACATAGATAATAAAATAAGATTCCAGTCCGGTCTGCATCAGAATCACAATGTTAAATGATTCTGAAGCGTATGATTTATTTGCAGTCTTGGCTGCCGGTGCACAAAGTAACACGGCCTTCTATGTAGAAAGCCACGGAGCTGGTTTGGCTTGTGAAGTCCACACGTTTATGATAGGGATCAGCTTTCATGTTCAGTCACTGACAGTGTTTTTTTAAAGTTCTCTCAGGAGAAAGACTCCGAGTTTGTGAAGTAATCGTTAGTGAAACTCGTGCGTGATACATTCCTTCACGTAGTCTGTTGCGCTACACGTACTGTAAACGCTGATGAATCCTCGGATAGACACAGTCGTCTCATATTAACAGGTCGAAGTAGTGCGTCGCTTTCCATCTGTTTCATTGTGTCACGCGTCAACGGTGTGATATCTCAGTTTAACATTGCTTTACTTTAATGCATTTCCTCATCTATAAACATGAATTCTGATTCGCATTAGATTAATTTTCGTCGATAACGGTGGCGACAACAGTTCCCGTGATCCCACGCCACTTACATTTACAACTACGTCCTTTCACTGTTTTGACTGAGAGACCCCTAGTGGCAGAAATGACATACTTACATTTAGGTTTGCATCTTGTCTCCTATCAGCATGTTTTCTTCTTAACCGTGACCTCGCGCTTTTTCTAAACCAACATGCTTAAATTCTAACCACAGAACAGAAAACCGAGAAAATCCAACAAAAAGCATGCAGCGTAAGTCCTACTTGGCGCTGTCACGTGCGTCATTCAGTACAAGTGGCAGATTTTGTCGACTAAGTGTGGTTTGTAACGAGACACTGGCGGCACATGCTGTATTGTTCAGAGTTCAATATCAAATCGTTGCTGTCATGACAGAGCAGCCTCTAATCTTCAGTTTCACGCATTCACAAAGCGCGTGTCTGTGTGTTTGTAACAGAGTCGGACACGGTGTGTGCTCAGGCCCGCTCCTCTTCTCCTCTGACTGTAAATATCAGAGGCTTTAAAGGTTTAACAGGCTCTCTGGGTAAACTCTCCACGGTTATTGTAGTTTTTCCAATTTAGCTCAATTTGTAGTTTGGTTTTTCTGGCTTTATGATCAGATCGCCACCGGGCCGTCGTAAACATTCACATCTAATGGGTGATGTTATTTAGAGTTCAGTCACAGTGTTTGTGTGTGTGTTTGTGTGTCGTTTCATACCTGTTGTGTGGACATATTGGCAGAATATTTTCAGTCTAATTAGTTCGTAGATTGTACCATCGATTGTTGATTAGTGCGGATTAATTACTGCAGATTCTCTCTGGGCAACTCTCACTTTAGTCTCAGTGTGACAGCTCACATGTTGCGTTGCAATGTCAGTGTCTAAAGTGAATAACCTTGAAACTTCATTACCCAGCATGCACACTGACCCGGCAGCTCAAACGTTCAGACCCTTTCCTTAGACCCAGATGTCGCTGCTGTTGTTTATGTCCAGATTTAAGACTCATTTCAGACTGAACAGGTCAGTCCTGAAGCTCCTGACTCGACAGATCGCCGTTTGTCCTTTTATTCTTTTTAACTTCCATAACATAGAGCCACGTTAGACTTTTTCTTGTGGATGTTTCGGGTCGGAATCTGATCCTTGTTATCATTTTTTCTCGCAGGCTCAGAAATTGAAGTCTAACTCAACTGTCGATGGCGTCTTCTGTGTGGTAAGTCTTTTGTAATGGTATAATGCACCTCAAGTCATAATATGCAATGACATAAGATGCAAATACATGTTTTAGGAAAAGAAAATAACTTTGTGCTGTAACTAAACTTCATCAGTGACAGGTTTTCCCCCCAGAACATGTTGGTATCATCTGACTCACCACGGTTAACCTGGTTTAGTCTTTCTATGAACGGCGACCACATCTGTTTTTCGATAACAGAGCATCCTCAAACACAGCAGATTTATGCGTCTTTGCTGACGTCCGTATTTTGGACGTGTATGTCCAAAAAAACTTGAACACTTGTATTTGAGATGAAATCTGAAAAATGTATCTCAAAGAACAATTTTATTTAACCACACAAGGACATTGCCTGATTTCTCCAATCATCACAAGCCCTAATCCAACCTCGCTGTTGGGAGGCAGTGACCTCCCTCTGACGGTGATTGCCACAGCAATCCTTCCTGCCTCCTTTGTAAACTCCAGTTCTTTGTAGTTCCTTTGAGGCTGAAATGGGATCGTTGCTTATCTGGTGGCTTTTAAAGTTCACTGTAAATGTCATTGTACAATAATAAGGCAGTGTTATGCACTGGAATGACATTTCACAGAGGCGGGGACAGGTCTGGGGGAGATGACCCAGCCGTTAGCTTGCAGCTTTATTAGCGAGCCAAAGACTGGTGGTAAATCTATATGCACACATGGAAACACATGCAAATGCACTTTTTAGCTTTCCACTTTGGCATTTGAGTTGTAAAAACAACCTTTGGATATTTTTTTTTTACTGTCACACCAGAGGAATTTCTTTGAAAGTTTGTAAACAGTAGGTGATATTATTGAATTAAGCAGCATAATGTTGTGATTTTTGCCACAGTGTGGTGACAGAGAGCCTGCGTCTGAAACCCAGTATTGTATGTTTCATATTGTTGCTTCTGTTTGTCATCATTTATCAAACTGTCATGAAAAAGATCCCAGAATCTGTGGTGGAAAAGATCCAGAGGCACCTGCCACAAATGATTCATGAAACTTTGTTGTGCCACAGTCTGACCAGGAGACCCTTGTACAGAAACCAGATGTGTCTGGACATGAGCTGCTGTGAAGCAGAACCAACACATTGCATGTCTGAAAGTGTCAGTATTAAAAGTGTCAAGGTTTTACGCTCTGCTGTCACAACTGTATGTAATGCGAGTAGAAAACACCTGGCGTCTAAATGTTAAACGTTTCACATGAACAATATTCGAAGGTAAACTGAACATCTTTCCATCTGTTTCTCTCTCTCACTCAGGACCCTCAGATAGATGGTCCAAGTACATCTAACGCCATCCTGAGGAACTCGGCTGTCTCCAGACGGCCTGCGTCCGCGGCCTCTCTGCTGCCCCCGCTGCTCTGGCTGTGGTACTGCAGCCTGCAGGCGCTCTCCTCGCCGGGCGACTTGTAGCCTCACTGCTTCACAGCAACAATCTGCAAAGGACTGACAAAACACACATTTGTATAAAAAGAAGCAAAACAAGAAATTATATCCTTTGTTCTCAGTAATACCTGTTGTACTTTGATTTCCCTGTTCACTCTTTCTCTCTCTGTTTTGATTCTTTTTTTTTTTTTAAATGAATTTTTGAGAAGCGCTGTTGTTTTATTATATTTTCTGTTTTTGCTTTGCAGCTGTGTGCTAAAATGGTGATCTACTATACGTGTTAACTCAGTTTGGCTGTGTGTTTCTTTTGGGTTAGCTAAAAAAAATAATGGAGTTTAAAGCTTCTGTGTTGCTCATTTGGGCAGAAATGTGAAAATACCGGAGGACTACATTCCAATAAACCACAGCCGGTGGCTCTTGGAACGGTACACACATGTAAATTAACATGGATTTCCAAAGTCGTCAAAACAGTTTTCACCCATGTCTGTTTGTGTGTTGAGGCTATAGGTGGGATCTTTTGCTTAAAAGTCACAGTCAGTTCAGTAACAGCTACATTTTATCACTTGGGCAGCCTTTTAGGTGTTTTTCAGTCTCCTCTGTGGTTTTGTGTACGTTTTGATAATGATGTGATCTGGTATTTTACATTTTTGTGAGCTGAATGAAAGGTCCACGTGGATATTCATCTGGCAAAATGTCATTTAAGAGCCTTTTTTTTTTTCTTTTCTTCAGGGTTAACACCAATAACTTAAACATCTCAGAACGTCTGCGCCCAAACAGTCTTTACTGTAGCTCATACTGAACACACGTCGCCGCTGGCAAAAGCACACAGGCAAAGACCCACAAACACATACTGCACATTTCACACATTCAGACGCAAACACGCACACAGCACGGGCTTTCCGAACCCTTTGTTTGTTGTTTTTACTCCTTGTTTGCAGAGATCACAGGACAGTGGGTTCATACGCTGCTGTGGACGGCTCAGTCCATTCAGCTCATTAGTGATTGTACATAACTTGTAATTGTTAAAAGTCCAAGCCACGTTCAGTGTTTCTCTATGGAAGGCGACTGAGAAGCAGCGTCACTTGAATTGTTTTTGGAGTTTGATGTACTTTGCTGCACGGCGTCCGTGAAAACAAGAGCCGAGGATAAAACATGCGTATCGTTGTGGAGTATATTCAGCAGTGACTCACATCGCCATCGATCCAAAGCGATATTTTTCATCATCTGCGTTAAAAAAAAAAAAAAAAAAATGGGGATGGGGCGATCATCTTCAGCTTGTCCTTGAACTAAACGCTGCCCCCGTTACTTATCATTCTTTCACCGTCATATGAGTCAAACACAGGCATTGAAGTGAACAAGCAGGACTAGTCAACCCTGGACTTTTAGAAGGAGAATTGAGTGAATAAAGAGGTGGGTTTGCAGTCCTGAAAATTTAACAAAACTTCTCCTCGACAAAACCGTTCAGTTCTAACTAGTGCCTCACGCACATGACTTTAGCGCGTTGATGCGACTACAAACGGCTGTGCCTCGTCACGTTAAGCCGCGATTGGACAGTTGAAGGGGGAAGGGTTTGTAGCAACACATTATGTAAAAAGCAAAAAAAAAAAAAACGTTCCGTACGATCAACAACGTTATCATGATAAAAAATGTTCATATCGGGCGATATCGATCATTATCACGACGAAGGTCAAATCTTTATTTCGTTCAGGTTTAAAGGCTGTTTTTTGAGTTAAAGTGGAAGAAACCAGCTGGTTATTTGTAATTTTAAACTTTTCAGAAATCTAGACGTACAACGTTCACAACAATTAAAGTAAGAAAATGTTCAACGTCGAAATATTTATGAGGTAAATTAAGCAAAGCAACAAAACGCTGACGCATTTTGTGTTTTGTTTGACAGTGTAAACAAAGTAAACCCCAAAGACCAAACAATTATTCTATTTATCGCGATATAAAAATATATTGTGATAATCACAGGTGCCGATCTCCAATTATCACCATATAATAAAAATAATATTGCACTATGATATAAATGAAATTATATCACAATAACAATCATTATTATGGCCCAGCCCGTCTTCATTGACTAATAAAACCCACAGTTTGTGATAATTGACACCTTGAATGCAATATGTAAAACACGTCACGCATTTTATGATAAGTATTAAATATTGCAGTGGTTATTAGAAAACCAAAGAGTTGCACTTTGAATAAGTTAAAGCTTTTTGAAGGTCCATCGACCATTACAGGAGTTTTTCCAGGTCGACCCTTGACATGAAATCCCTCAGTTTGGCTGTAGATAAATGTGTGTACTTCTATTACGTGGCTTTTTAGACCAACTTCACACGCCAATCTCCTTTCAATATTTGGGAAGTTTGATTTACAACAATTATTAGAAAAATAACGTGTACGGATGGAGACACGTTTACAATGTTTTCAGCGTAAAAACAAAACGTGCATCTCCAGTGCAATGCGTAACGATTATAAAATGTGGTTAAATGTATTACATTCGTTTGTGCGTCCAGGCTGATTATTATAAAATGCGGGTGTTATTATGTAATGAGGTGAAAACGCGTTACGTTTTATTACATAATGCATTGTTTTTACATAATACGTTGTGTTCAGTATACAGTCAGTTCTCTTTTATTTTCAAATGAACTCCAGCAGAAACACGTCACTTCTGCACCGTACGTGGTAAAAGCAGTTTGTACGTCTGCTCCTGGCGGCTACTGGGGAAGTTTTCTTCTTTAACAAAAAAAAAAAAAAGGCGCAGCGTTGAAATCACCCTTTTTCCTTTTTTTGACGCCTGACCAGGACATTTACATCCGTCACCGTGGCACGTTCAGCAAATCACTTCGGCCATTCGGACACTGCTGCTGCTTGGGTTTATGTCGCTTCTCAAAACATGATTAATGTACAGTAGAATTTAAATGTTATTTACCGAGCATAAACATGGTATATGCACTGTATGTACTTGGCTGAAACTATAAATTGGACAAAAGTCTGATGATATTCTATTCCAGAGCATTGTGAGCTATTTTGACATTCACATACAACATAGAGAACACTGAAGAAGACACCAGAATATTGTTTTTTATAACAACCTATATGTATATTTCTCCCAGTATGTACATGATTATGGAATATTATTGCATCTGAGAAAGAGGATCAATGTAACCCTCCTATTGTAGTTAAAAAATGACTGTATTTCCTAAGCATATTGTTTTGTACCATAGCCCCATTTACGACGTTGCTTAAATATAGTCTGGATTTTTTTTGGCTAAGATTTGAACTTATTTTTCTACCTTTTACTAATTTTGTTTGCCGTTTCGATGAGTTGAAGTGAATGAGAAGGTCCGGCAACAGATAGCTTATATGATATTGTTGGACTTTTTTAAGACTGTTCAGTGCCGTTCCTGTAATTATTTTGGTTTAACTGCTGAAATAAATATAGTGACAATAACACGAAGTTGTACAAGAAAGAGGATTGTGATTGCATGGTGACTGAGAAGGAAACACATCAATGTTAAAAGACAAATATATTGTGTACCATACCATTCGAAGGCTTTTTAAAGCTGTTATATGTTTGACCACGTATGAGCTGGCGGGAAAATACCCACGGATGGAATGCGTGCAGTTTTGATGGAAAATGAAGGGAAGTGTTAGAAGTTGCTACAACATTTCTCGGACTCGTGTCTTATGTATGACCATTTTCTATTTGAATTCCGGTGTCATATCTTCATGGGCCCTGGAGTTTCGAAGCCGTGCCACTTGGGAATTGGAGATAAAGTTTGTGGAGATGGTTCAGCGCTGCAGCTTTTTATGAAGAGTTATCTGAGCTCGGCAGGCCTCTAAACTGGGGTCACTTTGTCGTTCAATGTAAGGATATTCATTTTGGGTAAAAAAAAAAAGGAAAAAAAAAAAAAGGTAAAGATGGTAAATATGTTTGCCGTCCGTCTCCATCCCATTTGTTGTTTAAATATACCAGAAATGGCTTTTTTGGAGATGCAGACTCCCTCAGCTATCCGGCATCATTAACTTCTTAGCTTGTGAAAATGTAAAATCTATTGTACAAAAGTTATAATTAAAAACTGTTAAATCACCCAGACTGGTTGTACGTGGTGTTGTTATTTCACTGGGTAGAGATGAAATAGAAAGCGACAGACCGGCAGACACCTGGAGAAGACAGATAGGTGCCATAACGCATTAAAGAGGGGTTTGAGGTGGTCTTAGGTGATCCGGAGAGGCCGATAAGAGCTTACGAGTTAATGTTGCTGACCTCGGGTCAGCAAGCAAAAGGAAACATAAAGTGCAAAAGATGAGAAGGGATAAAAAAAAAAAAAAAGGTGTCATTTGAGGTATGAACTTTTCATCCGTGGCCAACCCGCATGAGAGGAGCTGGATGAGCATCGCGTTACCCAGAGACCGAAAACAAAAGGACAGAAGTGAATCCTGTACATTCTCCATGATCAAACAACTCAGCAACTTGATGAGTCAGTTTATGTTAAAATTACAAGCAGACAGACGAATAAATACACACAAAAAAAAAAAACATATTACACAAGCAATAAAAGAAACTTCTGCCGCCTTTTTTCTGCATCATCTGTTTTGTCTCCGATGCAGTCATTCACAATTACTGATTGCTTTGATGAGTCATTTCAGCTAAAGGGTGATCTCTTTTCACTGGAATAAATTGAAAATGTTGCCAGAAAATTCAATGAAAGAATCTATTCTGTTCTATAAAGTATTTCGAGGCGTTTATTTGTTCAGTCTCTGAAATAAACGTGGAAGCAAAGCTGTCTAAGACCAGAATCAATTTTCATACTGTTTTGTAAAATAAATAATGGTGATGTAACAGAAAATACACCGTTTCAGGCAGCTTCCCTACAAATTCTATTTACTGCAGCTTTGTAAGAAAATACAATATTTGTTCGTCAAAACTTGAACGCCAAAGACCATCGGTGGCGCTTTGTTTGCGTGTCGATAATGTTATTGTGTGCGTTGGATCCAAAATGTCCCGCTTTCCCCTCGTTTCATTCAGAATCGGCACCAGATCATCATCATCTGACTACGTTTTTCATCCTGTGAGTTTTTAGGACCCGCGTATTCACAGAACCACAATCACCTTAAATGTCATGCTGCGTTTACTTTGCCGCCACAGAATGCGTCATTATGCATCGTTTATTCACGTCTCTCGTTTGTGAATCTTTGATGTTAATCTTCCCCCCCCAGTTTACACAGAAGGCTTTTTTTTTTTGTGTAAATGCCCATGTGTCTCATGCAACAGATAACAGTGTCTAATGGTGTATCGTAGATTGTACATAGTGAGGTGTGACGTGTGGTTTGTGCTGGAGCCAGTCTGAAGCAGGAACCTGATATTATTAGGGCTCTCTTAAGATGATGGTCATGGTTTGAAGCCCAGAGTTGCAGCTTACGTTCAAAAGAATTAATCCTTCTGGCAATTAAAAGGAACTGAGTCACTTTGTGAGATGATTTGTTCATTGAGGCCAATTATTTCTCCAATCTAACAGCTACTGTGGCTGGGAGTTAGCACAAGATAGTCGATTACCTAATTCCTCACATGGTTACACCTACAGAGATACAAAAACACAAACGTGAGCTTTCAAGTTCCCTTTTGTATTAACAGACTTTACCAGTGATTCGTTCACTGAATGTAGTTCATGGTGAAAGTCGTCAAAGTTCAAGAGTAAAGCCGAACTGTAGATCAGTTAAAAAGACTTAAAAGTTATTAAAAACCAGCGCGTATTTGTGATATTCAGCAAAGAAACCTTTAAAACGTCAACAAGTGAAGAAGCCATTTGAACAAACCTTTTTTAAAGAACTCATTTTAAAGGTTCAACATAGAAGATTCATGCACGCTCATGGGTTTACATGAAATCTGTGTTGGAGACCTGAGTTTTGTGCTGGGGCCTTACTGACGTTAGCCATCTCCATTATCTAAGTTAACAACTGTCTCGGTTGCCTGCATCCACGATAGCAGCCCGTTTTCCATGTAGAGGATTCAGGTCGGATTCGCCACAAAAAATCCTTACGTTCACTCCCGACTTCTTCAGTGTCTCCTGCTCCTCCGCAGCTTCGACGCCGGCTACTGTTAGCTTAGAAATGGAGTTAACTAAAACAACAGGCTCCCTGCACAAAACACACTCCAACACGAACCTCACATAAGCACACAACTCTTCTACAACGCTTCTATAATTAACTAATTATGTAATTGTGCTACAGCTCCCGTGCTGAACATTAACCCATAGCCTACATTTCTTTGATAGCAGTTTTATGCAGACGTCACTTAATATATAACGACTCTGCTGATGGACCTTATGTAGCCCATATAACTAATGCAATACCAACATGACGCTAACTTTAGCTACTGTACAAAGTGATGCTAATAATATCAAAAATGAAGTGATGTAAGCTTCACAAAACATTGCATGACAGCGTTACAGAACTACAGAAAAAATACAATAAACGGAGACGAAATCAGTCACACAAAGGTTCAAAGCTTCTATTAACACTAAACTAACTAACATTACACACGTACATACACACAACATAAATTAACACTAACTAAAAAGACACTGTATTTCTTGGGAGAAGATGGTATGGTTGTTATTTGGTCTTCTTCTTCTTCTTCTTCTTCTTCTTCTTCTTCTTCTTCCACGGCATTGATTGAACAGTTTTCCTAGAAATACCATAAAACGTTCAGTTTGTTAAAAAGGAACTAAAATGTCAGTGGTCTTAGAGCTGGAAAAGCCCTGAATAGATTTACGTCTTTGTTTAATTTATTGGAAAAACTAAGGATTAGAAAAGGTAACTATGGGCCAACAGCTCTCTATTCTTTATACGTGTCAAATGCTATAAAATGGTAGTCGCTGCCATTGACATCCATTAATGCATATTTCACAGCACTG
>JAPQRN010000008.1:16730696-16742773 GCA_037367275.1 Coranthus polyacanthus | reverse complement strand
ACACATGCAGTTGAGTTTGATAACACTAGCGTCAACTTTGCATAATGTATAAAGACACTAATTAGCCGGGTAGCTGAAGTGACGGTAAACTTTGTGAAACACTTGCATAACAAAGTTCTTTGATGTTCTTGTAAGTGTAGCTTCTTAACCACGACTACAGTAGAGCTGTCTGTCAGAAAAAAAAATAGAATTTATACAATAAACAGAAGCTCTGAGAAGGTGAGCTAGCCAACTGAATACCCCCTCACCCTGCCCTATGGTGGCAAAAAAACCTGAAATGATGCCACCTGCTATAAAAATGAAAAACAGCTCACTCGAAGATAAAGAAAACACCATGAACCATATTTCCACTTCATTTATTTTAAATAATGAAAACATGATTATGATTATTATATTCCATTTCTGCAATCGGGTCCTCTTAAATCCCCCTGAATCTTACACACTGGACCATTAAGACACTTGAATATTCGCTTTGGCTTCAATTTCAAGCCGTGGTTGTGGCCCTTTAGTCTCAAGTAAACAGAACAGATTATGAACTGGATTCACATTCCGTGAAATCAGTTCAAGGACGTTATATTAAATAAAAGCCAGGTGTAAAATTAGCATCGTGGTGAGCATCAGAGCCAAAAGCCTGAGCAGATGTGTGACAGGTGAAGGTGCACCTCATCACTACATCCATACAACGCTGTGTCCACGTCTCCTCAGCTACTTCTGTTTGTCTTCAGCAGGAGACGGGGGGCTAAAGCTGAGGGCAGTGAAGCGCATCTCTCTCCCCTGCTTCACTCTGTCTCCTCTGAGCATCCAGCAGGATGTCACACCTCTCTAAACTGCGTCTGTATGTGAATCTCGACTCGGTGAGAGCGGATACAGCGAGGCATCAGATGCCTCCCAGCATTGTGATACTTTGGCAGTTGCTGCTGTTGTTAATGTGGATTTAGAGTCATGGCAGCCCTCTGCGAGTGCAGCTAGTCCTGCCTTTCCCTCCTGACAACCGTGGGCCTGACAATGCATGGTCATTACGGCGAGAGCTCAATCTGCTGGTATGCAGGAGCCAAATAAACAAAACAGACAAACAGTGGAGGGAATGTGCTGCGCTCTTGATATGATTTGGATGCAGGATGTTTGCAGCATTTCACACTCAAGTGATTCCTGGGATTTTTTTTTTTTAGTAGGTGGAAAGAGGAAAGCCGATTACCCAGTCGCTCAGTGTGTGTCTTGTGTGTTTCTGTGACTGCGGGTTTGTGTGTGTAACTATGGCTCTGTGTGCATGTACCTGTGCACATACATGCTCTGCACCATTCAGACACAAAGAGCCACACAGACGACATGAAACAAATACTGTCTATCAGCCAGCAGTCCCGTCCGGATCCAGAGAGGAGGAAGGCGATTGGCTGCAGCGCCCGCTTTGTCGGATTATGGTTCATTACAACTGTTTGTTTCACTCTGGCATTGTTTTTCTAGGTGTGTTTGTTTTGGCTGCAAGAAACAACACCCCAGATCTGGTTCTTTGTTGCTCTTTTTTGGTAATTTGTGGTTTAGCCCAAATGCCTTTAGTGCTCGTTTGCAGCTTTTCAGGAGGACACTCCGGTGTATTTGAAGAGGAAACACACCTCCATAAAAGTTTATGCTGCTTCAACTTCATCTCCAGGCTCGTGACTCTGGGATTGTTCTACTCACTGGATTTGAATATTAGCAATCTGCTGTGAGTTCACAGTTTCCAAGTCAACTGTTGAAAAGACGACTTTTGGTATGTCTGGTTGTTTGTATGTTTACAGTTTGGAAACAAATACAAATAAATGATTCTGTAAATCCTGAACTAGTAGCATAGCAGCATTTAAACTTTATCTAACATTACTTTGTCCTAGATGTACATGAAAAAGTAGATCCAATGTTTTTCATTCAATGTCACGCTTCGGCTCGTGCATCTTACGCGTGGTTTCATGACAAAACAAAACTAAGCCAACGCAAAACTGTCCCCAAATGATATTATGGGATCAAGAACTTAAAGCATGACACGAGGTTACCATAAACTATATTCAAAGTGATGTTTCAGTGTGACCCCATCATCAAACGTGGAATCATAGAATTAATGAGAAACACGTTTAAACAGAAGGAGAAGGTTTAGAAGATGACTGACAGATGACAAAGAAGGAAAGAAAGATCAGGGTATGAAAAAACATTTTAGACTTTCTCATTTAATGTGCTCTGATCTGACAGACGGCTGTCTGAAACGGGATCGTTTTTATATCAAGACACACACCTCTGCTACTACAACAAGTGCTAATGAAAGAGACGACACACGGTGGAAAAGTTACAGTAAAGAAACACGCTCATTATTTCTAATGTGACATCTGAATATTCTTGTATCAGAAAAGCTTTCACCTTTGACAAACTGCCATCATAATTGTGTTGATTTTTCCGGGTGAACACACTCATATTCATTTGCAAAATTAAATTGGTCAAAAGTAATCAAATTATGCTGCAGGTGAGTGCTGGTGCTCATTTGCTGCCATGGCGACCGGGAGAGTTAATGTGATTGTTTTGTCAGGTGAGTTGACGCATCATTAACCTCCCTTCACACACCAATCTTCCCTCCGTACTGATAGACTAATGGGGTCATTAGCAAGAGACTACATTCCCAAGGAAACACACTTGGTGTGATGGAGGAAACTGGGACTGGAGCTGGAAAACATCTGTGACAGGAGGAGCGCACTCGCTAACCGGGGGACGAACCTCACCGCCGGGCCCTCCTTTACTCTAAACATCAAAGCCGGGCCTCAATGAAGGCACCAGGGGTGGTAGCCTCCTTAGGATCCAGTATAATAGTAAACAGAAAAGCGCACACAGCATCAGCTCGTATGAAGCCCAAGGAAAAATCAAAGTCAGTCAAACAGTAACACACTGAAATTCTATTATTTATGCACCTGCGAGGCTCTTAAAGACCAGCTAACACGACACACTGCTACGACTGCTTTGATGTACAGATGTAAGATTCAGGTTGGAGCCACGCTAACTAGGATGCCTTTCATTAATAGGTTGCAGTGTTTGCCGGAGAACTTGTATGCTTGTTTGAAGAAAGCAGAACAGCAAGAAATACCTCCAAATTACTTGAAATTCATATTTAAATATCTCTAAAAAATATATATGAACAAAGAGCAAAGCACAGCTGTAGAAGGAAACACACTGCCTGTGCTTTGTAGTGGTAAAAAGAAAAGGCCAAAGTCTTGATTGATGTGACTACATGATTTAAATAAAACAAGGCTACGTGCATCAGAGGGATGATTGTTCTCATCAGGGTCCTGACCTTGCTTTGATTTATCTGCTTTTCTACGTATCTGATCCAGTTTGCACACTCAGTAGTTGTCTTACTTTATCTCTATTATATGTGTCTCAGATTATCCTGTCCATCACTTTAATTGCAGCTCTTGCTTTATTTTAACGACAGTCAAAAAAACCCCCAAAAAACCTGACATTAAAAGTACAGCTACGGCAAAGGCAGTGACTTAACATGATGAAAACCTCATGTCCTCATGTAAATGCGTGACTTGTCGGAGTGTAAATACCACTGAGTGTCTGACTAACAGTCAACAGACAGGCAGCTGTAGAGTGGAGGCGGCAGCACGGCCCGTCTCAGCGGGGTGGAGAGTTTCAAAGACAAAGAGGATCAAAGTATCGGAGATCCATTCCAGGTCAATGGAGCTCAGTTTCCCAGCTCTGCCCTCTGATTCCTGTCAAGCAGCCGTGCAGCCAGGCATCCAGAGGGAGACGGAGGGACAGAGGAAGCAGGGTGGGAGGAGGAAAAACACAACAGGAGGCTTACAACAACTCAACAACAGCTTATTTTTAATGTCCTGTTATCTCACGTCATTCCCAGACATCCCTGAACCTAAAATTATGGAATGGGAAGACCTGAAGAGAGGAGCTTTGAGACGCTTCATCGAATCGCCCTGATGAGGAGGTGACTTTAAATGTATTAAAGAAGTCCCTGAGCTACATGTGAATACGACAGGTTTGGTATTTTTGGAAGTGGATTTTGTTTCTTACTGATTAAAAGAGGTGAGTCATTTATGTAAATGATCAATATCAATTTCCTGTCAGTGGATAATAAAGTTGATTTTTTTTTTCCTGCCTTTAGGAAGAGGGCCAAAGTGACTATGATACAGCAAAAAGCTTAAAATGCTTTGTCAGGTCTGAGACGGAGAAGGAGGAGGGAGAGGGGAAAAAAATAAGGCAAAGGAAGACACCAAAAAAAGGATAGAAACATGTCACCTCCTTCACGTTTGTGAACCTGCTTCTCCTTGTTTAGACAAAATAAATCATCTCATTCACCGTTACAGACCTTCACTCCTCTAAGGCTGGGATGCACCAACAAGAATTCATTTTTAAACCTAATTAAATCATGCCGTAACTTTAAATTATGTTGCAACAAACTTTAAATCTAGCTCAAAATGAAGAAAGCTTATATTTGAAACCGTTTTAGTCTAAACCCAGATTAAATGTAATTGTTTTGACTCCCATTGAAAATGTGATGCAGTTTTAAATTTAAACTTGCACTTGTCTATTCTATTCTAACACGCCTCAAAAGCATGTCCCATGCTGAGGGGGGCTGAAGGCACTGCTGGACACAGGAATAGTCGCAAATTGCTCAAATTAACAGCTCACCTGCTGTGAATATGGTCAGTAGTATCATGATAAAATGCAGAATTTAACTGCATAGCAGCTGCTGGCAGAGACAACAAGGACACCTGTAATTCAGTATCCATGTGGAGTTAACAGCAGGTAGTCCTTCTGAAAGGGATCACGTGACAGGGGCCTGACGAATGCAGGCCTCTGCGCCCTGGTTTTCAAAAGTCTCCACTTTAGTCCGTCCACATTATAACACAGTTTCTATACTACAACAGGGTCAGCAGACTATCCAAAAGTTTCCATTTTAGGGAATCCTAAAAGCCCAGAGTAGTGCAGACATAGGTGTAAATGTAGCAAAGCTTATGAATTTTTCTCCATCAAGAATGTACTAATGTGGAGTCTAAAACTAAAAAAAAGAGTCTTGATCTATAATCTGTTGGTCTGTTTGACTGTATATTATTCCCTCCCTTTTTATTACTAGAGCAAACCTCAAGTGTCTCAGAGCTTCACATACTCATGTCTGTTATATAGCATAAGATATAGTCACATAAAGGGACTTGGTGAAAATAAGTACTGATTCACATTCACTGAACCTTCCTTGCGCAACATTTGAATGAAAACTAATAGAAGGAAGATAAAAATGATGAAAAAAGAGATGTAGCGAAAGGAAAGGGAGAGACAGAGAGAGAACGGAGGGTGGATTAGACTTTCTCTAAGTTGTTTCAGGGAGAACCAGGAGTGGATTTATCAAAGCGTAACCATGACGACTTATTGTCTCTGCGTCACCGTAGCGATATTCAAATCGTGTTTTGAGGGCGCGGGGGGGGCATCACCAGACACATAGCCACCCAGTACACTCATTCACAGCGACTTCACTACTCACTTATCCTCTGCTCCCAATCTCCACTTGTTTTCACTCAACTGTTTGTAAGAACTGGCTGCAGCAAACTCTCTCATCCAGCCTCTCAGCATTTTAATACCTCCTTTCTCTTTCACTCTTCATCTCTCACGCTGCTCTTTCTATTTTTACTCACAAAGACTTTCAGCATCTTACACTACCTGTATTTTCTCCACTTTCCCCCTCTCTCTCTCTCTCTCTCTGATATTCCCGGGTCTATCTCTGGTGCTGAATAGGCAGATTAGCGCGGGTAAAGGCGGCTGTGAATGCCGCTGCGCCTCACACTCTCTATTGACCCACTATCTAAGCTCAAGAGAGAGGCTGAGAAGGAAATGTAGCCCACAGTCTCTCATTCTCTCCAAACTCAACAACACAGCTGCATGTAACGGAGAATATGCGCAGCCTGGTAAATCCATTAATACCGCTGATTGAGCTCCATTTTATATGAAACAATAAAAACTGGAAGGGCTGCAGCAGCAGGAGGCAGAGCATTAAGAGGTAAAAAACGACGGGGAAGTGAAGAGATGGAAGTGCGGTAGATGGAGCCGAAAATAAGGCCTCTTTCGACCAATTTCTCCCACAAATCTCTCCCTCTGTGTCACCCATCTGGACTGACAGTCTGCGTCTGCTGCTCTGTCCATCACGCCAGGCCGGTGTGACTCTGAATCAGTTCGACAGTCACTCAGCGGTCAGACTGTTCCTCCTGCATGAGTCGCTCACAGAGGCAGGAACCATGTGTGCGAGAGAGTCGTCCACTGCAATTTGTCTGACACCAGCTGTCAGCCCCGTCCAGCAGCACTGCCAGCTTCCACTGTCACTCTCAGGATTCCTGCTTGAATAATTGGACCAATAATGATGCAGTTATTTAAAAAAAAAAAAAGTGATTTGGGCTTTAAACAGAGCACTCGTCGGATGTGAGTTCCTGCAAAAAGGGGAGGGGGGGGGTTATGCAAGTGTGTTTCTTTCTTGCCAGATCAGAGAGAAGCAAAAGCCATACAAGAGCTTAGAGACCCCCTCTACCTCTGCAGCTTGTAATCTCATCACACACAGCAGCCTGCAGAGAGACGAGGAAAGAAGCGAAACAGAGTTTGACGCTCAGAGCTTAGCTAATAAAAAAAATCCGAAAAAAAAATTATATTAAAAAGTGCTTAATATCCCGTGCGATTTCAAAACCCGTATATGCTATTATGGT
Organism: Coranthus polyacanthus; assembly: GCA_037367275.1. Classification (NCBI taxonomy): domain Eukaryota; kingdom Metazoa; phylum Chordata; class Actinopteri; order Kurtiformes; family Apogonidae; genus Coranthus; species Coranthus polyacanthus. Next base: position 16,736,057 of record JAPQRN010000008.1, on the reverse strand, counting down.
GTCGATAAGTCAGAGTATGAGTAGGCCTGTCACAATTATTATATAATCCAAACTATTGGAGCTAACCACAATTACTTTACATAATCATGATAATGGTCTACACTCAGCTGTATAAAAACAGCTGGATGAAACTAACAGAAATGTCATATTTAATAACCACATCATTTTCCGCTGTCTGAGATCTGACTGATGCTCTTTTAAGTGTCCAGTGTGTAAGTATTTGAGGCATTTGGGAGAATCTGACTGCAGAAAAGGGAATATAAGATTGATAATTATATTTTAACAAGTGTGTAATCAAACAAAAATGAGAACCGTTGTGTTTTTGTTTCCTGAAAATGCGCCTACAGAGGGAGCGGGTTGCTTTTCACAGAGTCTGTCATGTTGTTCCACCATGTTTCTAAGGTTGTTCAGAACGGACTTCTTCTTCTTCTTCTCCCTTTTTACCATTTTATAGCTGGTGGCATCCAGCGTAAAGGTGGATTGTTGGCCGGAGTTAATACCTTCTTAAATAAAAAGCCCAGAAAACCAAACACTGGCTGTAGCGTTCCTTCTGGCCAACAAAGGTAAGTGGGGATTAACTAAATATTGTACACTGAACTTTTAAGCCTTAACATACCGTTTGGGTCAAATTTAACCCGTTGTGACATTTGACAGCAGTAAAAGCATCCTTCGTCTTTTTTTTTTTTTAGTCTGACATTTAAAGACTTCTACTAAAGTGACCCAAAAGGTGCACAAAGGAAAGTATTTGGAATGGGGGGGGGGGTTCAGGTTTTCTCCATAAACAAGGTGTGTAAAACCTACAAAATGTTTAAATATTTAAGTGATTGAAAATTGTATAGCTACTTGTTTTAAGGTGCTTCTTGGGCTGGGTCAAATTTGAACTGGAACAAACACTGAAGACTTTGTATATTTAGGATATCTAGTCTATGGGCTTCCACAGAAAACAAAAGGCACAGGTCATCTGGGCTCTGACACCAACCTATGTAACGACTAGCTGAAAAATTCTAAGATGGGTCACTATACACTTAAAGACACAGTTGAAAAGCAGATTTTTGAGAGGAGCACAAACCTACACGTCACACTTAACAACTGGTCAGTAGCGACTAGTCATTCTGCCAACGGACGACCAAATCTCATCAGAACTGTCAGCCGTCATAAGTTCTCGTACCAAAAATAAGCACGGACGTCAACCTGCAGTTTATCTGCATAGCAATTTTGAGGTGAAAATAAAAGAAGTTGCCACCAGAGGTAATAGGAAGGTGAGTGAACTTTGTAAAACTGAGCTAATTTTAGGTAAAGCTATAAGTCTTTATAGTGAAACCTATTGTGCTGCGTCTTCAATGTAATATTTTATAGGCATTCATTCATCCTCCTGCCACAGTTCAGTCATTTTCTCATTTCGCTTCACATCACAAACCCTTTTGCTTGCTTTTCGCCGTCTTGTGTTTGTTTATTGTCTCTTGTTCTGCAAAGATGTCATCGATTAAACATGTTTAAAAATACCTTCATGAGAGCGACTCAACGACCGGATCTGAAGACTTAAGACGAGAGTTTTTACACATTACACGCTACATGATTTCATCTGCAGGCTATAAACATAAACTGAACCTGACTGGAAAAGACTTGGTCCAAGTGGACCTGACCAGTACAGTACATCGCATTCAGAATCGGTCTGACTGTCGGTACGTGTGTTCCCAGCAGTTGTGAAGTTGTGAAGGAGCAGTTCAGGATAGTCGAACAAGCATACACAAAACACACTTCATGTTTAGTCTGAAGCGACCATTGAAACAAACCAAAGAACATGGGCTGAGACAGTGGCAGCTGCGCGCTGTATGTTAGAAGGATAGTGCTGTGTTTTTTTTTCTCCTCCTATGAAACCAGCGCTGGTGTTTTCTCTTTCTCTCTCTTACATATGAAGGGTCATTTAATGGTAACACCTCAGGGGAGCAGAGCAAGAAAAGAGGACAAGAAGGAAAACAAAGAGTAGAAAAAGACGGCGGTGCGAGGGAAGGCGAGCTAAAATAGACCGGCTCATCGAGGATTCCCCTTGAAGTGTCTCCCACTGAGGGGGGGGCGGAGCTAGCCTGCAGTGACTTCACGTTCATACATGCTAACATCAATAGAGGACTGCTGTCTGACCCTACGCCGAGAGTCTCTCTGGGGAGCTGATGGGTGGGAGGATGGAGGAAGGAGAGGAGTGGGGACAGATGATGGGTGGGCGATTTCATTTTTATGTTTTGTTTTGTTTTTTTTGAAGCTCAGGACTTTTATCTACTCCTTGGGGTTTTTGAAGTTAATCATTTGTGTTTACATGTTTGGATGTACATCATCGCTTGTGTTTTTATGTACGTCTGTGATCGTGACAGACTCTCTGATCGTTACTCAGAAACGCACGCCTAAACCTCGAGCTTCAGACACAGCTAACAGCGACAGCTCCTTCATCGATGTGATGAGAAAAACAGCAGCAGAGGCTGGATGTCCCCCAGAGAGCAGCCTGACAAGAACTGACAAGCTTCTCATTGGCTCTAATTTCCTGAAAATGAGCCTGCTGCTGCAGTGATGAGCTAATGGCCAAAACATCAGGTAGTGTAAGGTGATGAGCGCAAAAAACACCAGTGAAATAGAACTTTGTCATTGCTAATCAAGTTTTTGAGCGACGTGAATGCCCTTAAACTACTTTTATGAACACTGAATACTGGAGCTGCACTACTGCCATTATACGCCACTTCCAATTATATTTAGTCTGTCAGTTCATTAAATCACATTCGGACTGCTCTGTCTGAACACAGCTTTATGGTCATTGTTTCTGTTGGCTGTTTAATTCACAAAGTAAACGGCTAAAATCTAGGATTTCTGCAACATCACCTCCACACCAACAAGGCAGAACAAGATGCCATCAGGTGAACACGTAAATTATAATCTAATCTCCAGTTAATCTCTCAGTCACTGATGTGGATGTGGAACCACAACAAACTGCACCTGAAAATGTTCTCATTCCAAAAAAATAATTAAAAATTCACGGTTAAATGGATGTTAAATGACATATTTGACATTTTTCCTTTTTATATTAATGTCTTTGCAATGAGTATTAGGTAATGGGTAATTAAGTCCTTATTAGAGGTTTATTAACATTATTATGTGTTAATAAGAATATACATGTTAATGATACTATCATAAATATTTATTGTTAGAGTATAAAACATTTATAAACATGTATAGTAAACGTCTTAAATTTAGGATGAATTAAAAAAATAATGAACACATTTACTAGCAGTTATCTATGCACTTAACATTCAATAAGTGTCAACTAATAACACAATGTATTCATCTTAGTAATGCTTAGCAACGATGACTCAGTAAATGTGTTTGTGACGCTATTATAAACAAAACAATATGAAATTCATGGCTTTTATTGATAACAAGTTTAAGTCAACAATAAATGCGATGTTATTAACAACTATATAGTCTTATTATATATTAATAAGTGTCTTATAAGGGCCTCATCACCTACGTTTAGTACAAGGACCATAATATAAAGTGTTACCGTCTTTTCCTCTGAATCTGTTCTGTTGTAAACAAACTTCCAGTTTTGCAAGTCTGACCACCTATTATACTGCTTTTGAGCTGCTCAAAGCTGACACTGTGCAACGATGACAAATGAAGTTATTCAAGTCAGATTCACGTGTTTCTGTGATTTAGGGAAAGTAGACATCTGGTGTATGTAAGATTTATTCTAACTCACTCCCTTCAGCTGTCTGCTTGTCCATTTGCTCCTAATGCACCTATAACCATTAACCTCCCAACAGTTATTTTACCATGGAAACCTCTGGGGGTAGCAAAGCTCTCCCTTTCTGTCTGTGGTGCGCTCATTCTTCCTCTGACACTTTCTCTGTCATGCATGTATTAGACTACGCTTGCCACGTTTTAAAGGCTTTAAACATGAAGCTCCTTCTGGCTTGAAAAAAAAAACCCCACTTTCTTTCAAAGAGCTTCATTTTCCGTCTGCTCTGCTCGTTTCCTCTGTCAGGTAGTCGCTGTGCTCAAGGCTTCGCTTCCTGCCTGGAGGAACAGAGGCGGCTCACACCTGCTCCAGTTACATACGGACCACTTTACAAAGACCCAACAGACAACCTGACAGCGGGCTCCCAAGAATCTGCAGGGGAGAAGAAAAACAGACTAAACATATACAGAAGGGGGGTATGAGAGGTCGGCTGAGGTGGAAGACGAGCTGGGGCGCGAGAGATTGGCCTCGTGCTGACGGTGCAAGCGCTGCAGGCCCTGTTCTGGCCGGCGCTGCTGCCTGCTTAGTGATTTCTACAGCCGCGTGGTGGTCGGCTGCAGCGACCGGGGGATATCGCATGTCGTCCATCTATAACGGCAACATGAGCTCAGACTGTGGAAAGTCAGGATGTCTCATTGAGGAGAACAATTGATCCAACAGTAAGTGTTGGAGGGAAACCAGGCAGCTCTAACCACATCAGACCTCCTTTAAAAGGTGCCATGTGTCAGGACGTCTTCTGAATAATACATCATATCAATGTGAAAAAACATGCTGATGCTGAAAGATAGGACGTACTGCTATCACAATATGAAAACATGTCGACTGTGCACACCTTCAGTAAAGAGTGCACATCATAAACTTGTCTAGACACTTTGGGGTTTAATTGCTAGGCCACATTTGATACAGTTTGTTGGACACTTTAATCAGAAACACGAATACACACAGCTCTTACTAAATGGCATCTTTTCTGAGGTGCAAACGCCTATTTGAAGTTGTATTTGTTTTAATGATGGCACAGGCCGAAAACATCAAGACACTTTTAACGACGCCTCGGGTGTCTTCACATTTCAGTGTGTTTATGGCGCTTGCATTTAAAATACCAGAGTCTGTTTTACACTGAAGTTGATGGGAAGCTGCCACAAGGCACAGCAGAAGCACTGTTTGCTACAGCTGGGGTCTTTTTAGATGCTGTTGAGCATCTGAAAACAGATCAACTTGTAAAGAGGATCACAAATGGTGTTTTCCTTCTGAATATGTGGGATTTCACAGCTCAGAGACAGATGACAGTTTACAACATCAACAATCACATGGAAACGGACAAAGAAAAAGTAGGATTGTTGAGATTTATTACACTACACAAAAGTTACATTAGCTATGTGTAAGGGTATCTCACAGATGGATGTAAATACAGCACTTTTTCTGTTACAAAAAAACAGGAGTTTGTGCCGATTAACTGGACACCTACTGTAACAAACCCACAACAGACACAAAACACCACAGGCTGGGCAAAAAATATGCCCCAAATCCTCGGCTGATTAAAACTAAATGTAAAACTGCATGCACAGAAAGCAGCGACATTC
>JAPQRN010000008.1:16719704-16730596 GCA_037367275.1 Coranthus polyacanthus | reverse complement strand
GTGAGTATGTTTAGACGCACAATAATATTCCACTATTATTATGACAATATAGCTTATTCCAAATGGACCATTTTCTGACTAAGACATGCGGGATATGCTAATATTATTCATGTTTTATGAGGAATCTTTGGACATGTATGCAGCATATTCACAATACACATCTCATTTGTGGGTTTTATCCCAGGTTGCAACACACGGCCCCTGTTTACGGTCAGATCCTCTCCGGTAGGGATGGATGCTCCAAAGAAAAGTCCACATTCCTGGATGGACAAACACACCTACTTGTAAATATTATGAGGATATCAACAGGTTTTTGGATATGTGTAAACATGGCAGAGCTGACCTTTCCAAGTCAGCGTTTGACTGGATGAGAGAGGGAGGCTGTGTTCACACAGTGGAACGTCTTTTAATTGGGGAATGCATGGTTGCATGTCCTATACAGGAATTATAGAGGAATATTCATTTTCATTAGCCATGTAAAAAGCTTATTAAGAATTTTGTTGTTTTCGTAATAATGGCCAAAAACAATATTTTGTGCATATAAATGTAGTGACTCTGACACACACCAACCCACACTAATGTCAGCCAAGTGTTTTCATAGTGTTAACCGGCATCAATGGACCAATAGTATTTCTTTAGCTCACAAATTTAAAGTGGTGCTAAACCCTAAAATATGTTTTCGAGCTGGAAACAGAATCACATGACCCAATTGTGGACAAAAAAACCCTGCATTTTAAGGATGACGATGGCTTAATTCACCGCATCCTGGTTGAAGAATCTTCTTGAGCCTTCCCACCGTGATGATGTCGAGCCGTACTTTTGGTATTGCTTTAGTATGGCTCTATGTCATGAAACGTTTTATTTTTTTGCGTTTCACTGCCTTTAATCAGGTGTTCAGTCCACCTGTCCTTCAGTCAGACTCTGCTAAAGCTCATCCATTTTCCGACAGGTCGATGTGAAGCAGTTACATTGTTCTGTTCTGAACCACTGGACTCACACAAGGGCAGTGATTTTGCCTCTTAAAATCGCTGCATCGATCGGATAATTTGTCAGTTTGAATCCAAGATAACGTCTTAAAACATGCCAGTAACACAACAACACAGGGCTGCAGAACGCCTCTTGTTGTTGGTAAACTCTGGAGGTGTAAGAGCACGTCGGGGCTTCAGTTCCCCGTGGGAAAGGACTGCATGACGGCAGGAAAAACCAGCAAAAATATGTTAAGTGTAGGGCACACTTAACAGGATATTTTGTTTTAGGCGAGCATTTGTTAGGTGTTACAACCAGTACAGAAACTCAAACTAACCCTCTCAGAGCCTCTGCAGATGTGTCGTGTGATCCTCTGTCATACGGATGTCCCTGAACTACTCCTGTCACACATCCACACCTGCACTGATCACTCCCGTCTCTCCTTTTTCCAACTTGGGATCAGTTTTCTGAGTCATGCAGTGGGTGGAGTCAGGGGGTTGAGTATCACTTTAATAATCCAGTCATTAGAATTACTCTAAAACATAAATCATCTGAATTTTGTTGCATAGGATATTCATTTGTTGAGATTCATTCTTCAAATGTACAATGTTTCCTTGCGTTGGACATTCTTTGAATGTGAAAGCAAATTGATTTTCTTTTCTTATCTTAAAAGAGTGCTTTTGACCTAAGAGCAAAAATAAGAAAACTAATAAGAAGAAAAATAAATCAATGAGTACTAACAAAATGAGAGTAAATTTGTTGCATCTCGCTTCCTGCATGAGGCCCATTGTGCTGTTTACTTGTCTGTGTGTGTGTGTGTACAGTATCTGTGCGTGTGTTTTTGTATGAGTGTGTGTCGTACCAGACTGTCCTGGTGGGGGGATTCCTGACGGGACTCTGGGCAGATACAGCAGCACCGTCAAAACACCTGCTCTGCTCCCCCAGCACGGCTCCATGGCTATGGGCTTTGGTACTGCCTGCACACAAACACAAACACAAGCCACACAGACACACACGCACAGGAGAAACATGTCAGTACTCGCTGTGGAAATCCATGTAATAAAGACATATTAGCCTGCAGCTACAACGCACTGATGTGAAGAGCGTAGAATCGAAGAGTTTCATGTCAGCTTTGGTATGACAGAACGATGAAACCAGACTAACAGAGAAGCTGGCAGCTCTATTCACACGATGCACCTGCACTCTCAATCAGTATCACCCAGATTTCTACTGCTACCTCCCCTGGGATCAAAGCTCCCAGCTGGGCTGAAGCAGACTGACTGGCAGCCTGCGGAGCTCCACCTGCTGTGCAGCTGATAGAGGCAGGTACTTCATTCTGCGTCTCTTTTAAGGTAGATATGCTCATGTTTGGACGTCCATCGTCTCTCCGGGTCTGCTCATTCATGTTTTGTGATGTAGTATGTGAACAGGTTTTCTCATTTACATCCATAACTAGGCACTTTGTGCTCCATCCATCATACTGGTATCCAACAAACAGCCTCAACATGGATTGTCTGAATATATTCCATTTATGAAATAACAATGACGCCAATGGGAATGTGGTTAAGGCATGAAAATGAACTTTTTAAACTTTTTTCCTCTTGCAACAAAATGTTTCAAACAGTATTTAAATACATTAGTCTTAAAGATCACTCACAGTAATATGACAAAAAGAGCTGTTTGTAGCTTGACATTTTGGCAAGTTTAGGTTAAAAAAGGTATTATGTGATGAAGGATTTAGCCGAAGCTTCTTCAGAGATTAGAAAGGAAATGTAAGAAATTCATGAACTGGTTTTCATGTACTATTTTTCTAATATAGTGATTCGGAATTAAATATGTGCAAAATTAATGACATTTCATCAGCCTCAGCTGGACTTATCAATGCAAACATGTTGAAAACCTGAACTAAAAAACGGAACATGTTTACCATCACACCAAGCCTCGCAGAGCTGAGACTATTACTGTAGACATGCGATTTAAGTGAAATGTTAAATAACAAAAATAACCCGCACCTCTGGGAATAACTGTATATAATGTGTCCTACTGACGGTATAATAATATCTAACAGTCGGGATAGGGTTTCCTTACATCTGAAAACACAACAAACAACACAGTCACTGCCCTATCGATCAGGTTTGACCCTCCTGCCACACCGGACCACAGAGGTCACGGAGACAGACTCTGTTCATTACTGTGGTCTGTGGGGAGGATGAGACGTACACAGACGCACAGCCACACAAAGAAGACCCACAATCGTCTACCCCGTGCTACCTTGTCCTGAGCCTACGTATGTCTGACGTAGGCTAATGATGACTCTGACCAAAATGAGTCATCAAAATGACAGCATGTTGTGCAGAAAGAAAAAGGAGCGACGTTAATATAAACGTGAGACGCAGGATAAATAAACAAAGGATTTAGGATCTGACTGTCTTTAATTGATCAGAAACTTATGAGACCTTTTTTTTGTCTCATTTATTTTTGTAAAACCAACTGCTAGTATTATGAAAAGTTAAACTAATATGAATGTATTGTTTGGTTGATTGTGTTTCATTATTAGCCCTTTCTATTCACTATTGCATTACTATGGTGGACTACTCTCAATCGGTCAAATTTACACTCAGACATTAAAGGTTTTCTTTAACATCTAACTTCTATATGGGCTCATTTGAAGAAGCACGCTGTGTTGTAAAATAATGTATTATACCGATCTTAAAAACCTAAAAATAATGTTACCTCCTTAAAGCTGCAGTGCTTGATAGTTTTTTAGCATCATTGGGCAAAAATTGCCTAATTCCCTTCCAGCATATTGTAATTCAAGTGTTCGGAGAAGACAACAGACTTCTGCACGTACTCCTTGCCACTGTTTTCAGGCTATAGAAAATCTATTCCATGACACCCACATTTTGGCCAATCACAGGTGTTTTCAGGCAGGTAGGTGGGTTAAATAAGTGACTGACAGCTGACTGACTGACTGCTCAGATTCTGTCAGACGCAACCTGGACGTGACTCTACTTCACTTTTCCGTAACGGCATGAAACGACGTTGGGTTATCTGTATTTATATTTAGTCTGTATATTTGGACCCAGAGGAGAGAGCTGCACAATTAAGGTATAGGTATATTTTCAAATTCTGGGATGTTTTCCTCCTGATTTCGGGTCCTGCAGCTTTAAGGCCTAGTTCACACTAATGTGGGTATTTTTTTTCTATTTCTAAAAAGATATTGCTCTCTAATAATAAAAAAAAAATCTGTCCACTTGATTTTTACAATATACTGTATATACATGACAATACAAAATCAACTACGTAAGCTCAAACAGACCCTTGTTTCTGGCAGACTTTAAACTTCAGACGACCCTGTGATGAAGATGAAGAAGCAAAATGTAAAAACTAGTGTCCTATATATCTGCTGTTGTTAGGTGTTTCTCAAAGTGAAGGATGCTTCCTTGGTAATCACAGTACACATGATGGAACAGTCTAGAGAGTTGCATTACTGAAAAGGTCCTGCCCACAATTAAGTGATTCAGTACGCATACATTTGACACAGTTATTAATAAATCTAAATTAAGACACAAATGAAGGGGGCAACAATAAACCAGCTATGCCTATTCATCAGCCTCCCTCGCTAACTGAAGCTGATATGTCGCTAATTATAACAAATTTACAGTGACAGCTCTCTTACAATTTAATACTGATGAATAAATGTACGGTTGTGTGACTATACATCCCATCTATGCTTTAAATATTTTTCAAATAAGAAATACATGATGTACATTGTAGTCGTGTCCCCGGGTTGTCGCTCCATTCTATTGGTTCTATTTATTTTACATTTTTTCTAAGATGTATTGTGTAGAATTGTGGATGCTTAAGGAGGATACACAGACGTATCCTTGAAAACGCTCTGAATGAAGCGGACGCTCTTCGGAACGCGCATTAACAAATCTTGCTTTAGTTACCTAAAATGCAATTTGCGTATGGATGATCATGTTTGGCAAAATATCCTTATTAGTGTGGACAGTATAAATCAAACAATGACCAGACAGAAAAAGAGTTATTTTAGCAGACTACTGTAAAAGAGTTCAAGAGATACTCAGTGCCATGAACAGAATGCTGGTTAAACTGGGCAGCTCACGGCGTCACTGTATAAACAAATATGAGAGAGACCATCTGTGTGCAATAATTGTGAATAAACTTTCCCGTCCACAACGAGTCTGTCCAAATATTTAATTACACAAAGTGACCTTCAATTAAAAAGACTTAAAATCATTAGTGGCACTGGACTCAGCTGTTTAGCATGTAAAAATGAAATGCAGCAGTGTGTAACACAATGCGGACGTGTGCACATCAACACAGTAGGCTGCTATCACAGGAGTTATCAAATTAACACAAGGCAGTACTCACACCACCTATGTATGAACACAAAGAGGACACACACACATGTAAACATCCCCTCTGGTGCTAACAGGTTTAAGTGCTGGAGCGTACAGCGTAATTAGAGGCTCCTCTGTTTGTTCAGTGTTTCACAGTGTCAGGAAATGATGAATTCCCCTAACTAGAAACACACACAAACGCACACGCGCAGAGCTGACTCTTAACTTCCTATTAGCAAGTGCTCTTCCTCCTGATTGAGAAAATACACGAGACAAAACAATGACTCATTGTTCTGTTTTCAAATAATGTAAAATGAATAACAGGTGTTTGTTAGCATGAGCATGTATTCTTTGTTATTGTAAACACACAGACAGACACACACACACACACACACACACACAAAAAGCCAATCTTCCCTCCCTTTTCTGCTCACTTTATGGCGGCTTATATTTTAACTTGTCAACATAATTTGAAACGTAACAGTGAGTTTGTCTTTGAGTTTGTCACAGTCCCCCGCCTCCTTTGATCTAAGATGCAACAAACAACAAAAACAAACGTACGCACACTCTCAGCCGTGTTTACGAGACTCCTTCCTCCAGGAAATTAGCAGCTGTTGTTTAAAGGCTCATCCAGATTCTGTCTAAAGTGAACGGTACAGATAACTGCAAGTGCCACATGATTGTATCGGCTGCTCAGTCTGTATTCATTTGCTGTGAACCAGAGACTTGGATTTTATTTGCTTTATAAGAAACAATAAAATATGACTTTTTAGTCTCGGTTATGCTTGTGTGCAGAAATACTGTTTATTGTTCTTCAGTAAAGGTGGGAACACTAAGACTGAAAAAAGTGAACATTACTAGATTACTAGATTAAGAAATAAAATATAATAAAATTAAACAAAACTCTTTAGAGACACCCATCATATAAAATAAAGACCAAACAACAAGCAGTGTATTATACCTTCTACAAACATTACTCTATTAATCCATTTAAAATAATAATAATGTGAGGATCTGATGTTCTTCTTTGTTGTATCCAATAGGAAACTGAATAGATCTTTGTCTTTTGGACTGATGGTCAAACATAAATAGTCTGCTTTGTTGCCATTTTCATAAAAGAAATGATTAATCATCGGATCAATAATGAAGTTCCCGATAACTACATGAATACCTCAGAAACATACAAACAAGCGGGCTTCTGTTTGCATTATTCATGTACTGCTTTCCTACACCACTCAACACCCTTTTATACATTTCATTTATTGCTCTCAAACCTGCCTTGTTTACATCATCTTCTCATTTCCGGGTGCTTTTCAACCACCTCCTCCAGCCAGAAGAAACATTTATCGTGCCACCTTCATAAGCACGCCATTGTTTTGTGTAATTTTTTCCTGTGTGTTTTTTCAGTTTGCCCACATAGGACTCACTTAAAAAAAAAAAAAAAGAAAAAAAAAAAAAGTTTTTGAAGTACAAGTACGGGAAAAGTATCCGACTCGGTGAGTTTACTAAACTGGCTCTTACCCTGTAGACAGCGAGGTCTGTAAATGGCTCTAACACACACAGACATGTTGGGAAAGTGTGTGTGTGGTGCCATCAGCGGGTCAGCCCTCCACGCATCACACACCGGCTCATTTGATTTCAATGATTATTAACGGGCTGCTTAGCAAAATGACAAATATAACAGTGCAGAGAGTACTGTGTGTGTGTGTGAGAGATGTGAGGAATGTAAGAGCTTTCTCTGGCTCTATTCCCAACCTAATCACAGTAAGTGTGTGTGTGTGTGTGTGTGTGTGTGTGTGTGTGTGTCTGTGTGTGTGTGTGTGTGTGTAGCACAAATGTGACGATAAAGATAGGTACGGGGGAGGCAGAACGGACCAGAGGGGAAGCAGAGGGCTGAGTCCAGAGGTTAGTAAGGAGATTCGGGTGGGCGGAGTCCAGGTAGCCATTTAAGTCAAATCCTGCTGAGCTGTGTGTCCCCACTATAAAAGCTTTCTCAGCTGAGGAGGACGGGGGTTCTGACCCGGCAGGAAAACAGACCATGTTCTCTCTCTCTCTTCATTTTTATTTACATTTTAAATATCAAGTGCTACTTAAGCCCAGACAACAGTTTTTGCTGACTGTGTGCAATGTTGAAATTGGCTACTTGGCAGTACTGAGCAACTTCAGACCATCATTTTATCAAGAATTATTGGAAATAACCCAGCCTTTAGAAGGCTGGTGCCATTTCTAGCCAAATGAAACCAGGGGCTTGCAGCATTTCCCATTAATTATATGGACTGTGGCGGCCCATCATAGTCTCATAACGAAAATAAAATACTGCGGCGAGCGGAGTCTTACTCTTAACAGCATAACAGTTTGTATCTGTATCATGCTGAGCTGTAATTCTGAACATCAAGCAGAGCATCTCCTCATTCACACTAACTCTGCAAAGACAAAAAGCATTGGAAATCACCCTGAATCACTGTCTTAGGAAAAATATTGAAGGTAATTTGCGTCGGAATGGTAGATTCACACGCATTAAGATCATAGACTACCTCCGCAGTTACAGTGGAAATCGCTTACAGTGATCACGGTTATAGTGATCAACCACATATGGATCAAAAAGCCTGGGACAGAATCATTCCTATACAAATGTTACTTAAACAATTCACTTATAGTGATGCTGCGTTCATGGCATGTCATTTGAACCATAACTAGGAACCGCTGAGTGGGAAAAGCCAGAGACACTTGTAATTCGGAGTCTTAGGTGACAGATATTACACGTAGTTACAACAACATACATGTGTCATGTGACAGGCAGAGTACAGAATATCTATCTATATCTGTCTGTATTTACCAACAGCTTAACATGTATGAACCCCTTTATCACTATAAAACTGAGTGTTAGACTTACAGACAGCTGACAAATTAAAGGTCCGGTTATAATAATCATCTGCTAATAGTGATCAACATGACTCGGACAGACGTGATCACTATAAGCGGCTTCCACTGTATTACAAATTACCAGAGGTCTGCAGGTAATACTAGTCCATTACAAACAGGGCTTTAATTACCCTTTAATTACCCGCGGCCCATGTCCTGTATTTGTTCTATATTGCTGGAATTCTGGCACATTAAGGGCCAAATTGACCATCGAAATAAGTCTAGTGTAAACTAGTCATTACAGCACTTGTGATTGCAATTGTTATACTTTGTCAAAGCGGGTAACACAAAGATATCCTGGGTATGTTGAATTGATGATACAGGCTGCAGACCAGTGGGTTATATTTTTGTTGTGTTCAGTGGGTACAGAATAGTACATTTTCAATTATTTCAGAGTCTATGTAAAGATTTGCGAGACTTGATGTGAGTCAGACTAATGACCATAGCTGAAGTCACTGGAGTCTGGAGAAGTAAATACGTCCTTCATTCTGTTTCCTCCCATTCTGGTCCGTGTCAACATTTTCTGTTGCACAGAAGAAAACAACCATTTCAACCAAATTCAACTTAAAGTCACGTAACAGCTTCATGGCGGCCTATAACCGAAGAACTGCTTTTTTCCTTTTAACAGCAGCAAAAATAGCCAATGAGAGGAAACTCGGGCAAGGTCACTTTATGTTGCACCTTCTTTCAAGTCCATTTCTTCTGTCTGTTTGTCTTTCTCGTTTCATTTATCAAAAAATAACAAAACAGCAAACCCACCAAGTTCAGGAAAAGTGAGGTCATTCAACAAAGTCTCATCTCACACTGCCTTTCATCTCCTCTCATCACAACTTCTTCCATCCTCTCTCTTGTCTCTTGCACTCACCTCAGACAAACAGTTGATATAACACATTTGTCCCACAGATGAACAAAGTGGTCAATTGGCCCGAGTGTGTAGGTGGGGGGGTACAGCTGCATGATAGATAAATTGTCTGAGGCCACAGGAAAGAGAACTAAAAGTGCATCTTCTTCTGAATAACTGCTTTATTTTTTTGCCGCGCAGCTGTTTTTTTCCAGCTTTCTCTGACTTTCTGCTCTGGACATAGCGGGGCAAAATCACAGTTGTGGTAAATTGGTGAATCCTAATCCAATCACCCAAATAAGCAAGTTTAAAAAAAAAAAAAAAAGGTTGTTAGCAAGCAAAGCATGGAATGTAATCAACTGTGGAAAAAAAGGAGAAAAGTGGGGAAAAGATTGTTGTTTAACTCTCCTTTTAGTTTAAAACAGGTCAAAAAAGATCACATCTTACATTATTGGTGATTCATTCTAATCAAATAATTTTGAAAAGAGGGCAAGTAATTATTGCATCGATTTTCGATTCAACAATTTTCAGTGGGATATCTAATCAAATCGAATCTAATACTGTTTTGCACTGTTACAAAAATGTAACATCCTCACAGATGCTTCGTTTGACCTGAACAAAAGTTAATGATGCATCTAATTTCATTGAGTATAAAACGGTACACACAACTCCTCACGAAGAAATGAGTAGAAAAGGATTCAGGAGCAGAGAGATGAAAGCAAACAGGGGGGTGGGGGTCGGGCCGATATCTAGCAGAGCTTGGATTGTGTTCGACAGGCAATTTAGATCTTTGTTTTAGGGAATAAAAAAAAAAAAAAAAAGCCCCGGGTTCAGACACAACCTTCAGTGCCTTGAAAATCACCTGGTGATCCACGGAGCAAGATATTTAACAAGATAGTCAGTGTATAACATTTTCAACCACTGCGAGATATAGAAAACATAACAGAACTAAATCAGGGCGAGTGGGAGAAGATTTAAAGATTGAAACACCATTAAACATTAATGTTAGATTAACAAAGGGGATATAACACTATCAATAGGCGACCAAATGAAACGGAAATAAGTTAATAAGTTGCAGATTTCTCTGAATTTAAACATCAGTGGAAATGTTTGAAAATACTACATACTGCAGTTTAATTTAACAGTGTTAGTTAGCAGGTGTTCCATTAAGTCCCCTCTAGTCTAAATATGGTCAGATCCTAAAAACCAAGATGGACAGACTTCAGGTCTTGAAAATGGTAGTCCAAAACCAATGGGTTACATCACGGTGTTTGAAATAAGTAAATGGTCATTCTTAGCTAATTATTAATGAGAAACTAGCACTTTTTCCAGTTAATGCTGGAGGTCATACATGAAGAAATACATTTAAATAAATATATATAAACAATGTGATAACCTGTTTATAGTCGCCTCCTGTCTCTCTTCTCCTCAGCCTCACGTTGTCTTTTCTCTTGTTCTTCCTTAAAATCCTCACTGTCAGGGTTTTCAGTTGTTCCTATTACTTCCATCACTCTTACTCTGTATCTCTTCCTCCTAATGGCCTTCTCTGTCTGTCCCTCTGTCTGTCTCATTTTCTCCTCTTCACGTTCACTCTCTCTCATTCTTTCAAAGTGACACTATCAACCAGTGGTGGCTGGTCCATAGGGGGCGCTGCCCCACCTAAAACTATTTTGGAAGAAGAGCTATTTAAACATAATATTAAACATATTAATTTTAGCAAAAATGTCTCTGAAATGCTTAGATTAGTATTATTATGCCTAGTCCTGTGTCCTGTAGTTCATGTCAATATTTATTGA
>JAPQRN010000008.1:16688846-16701478 GCA_037367275.1 Coranthus polyacanthus | reverse complement strand
ACACACACACACACACACACACACACACACACACACACACACACACACACTGGCTGAGTGTTCAGGACATAATGGGAGCGCCTGCTTGCTCAGCTGAACCTGAAACTGGCACTAAACTATGTGATGGACGGAGTCAGACAGAGGGAGGAAGAGGAAAGAGGAGTGGGAGGAAGATAGATGGAGGATGGGGGAGAGGAATGGCAAAAAGAATGACAAAAAGAAACGGAGAGGAAAAAGCTGGAAAAAATTGCTGGTACAGAGGAAAAAGAAGAAAAAAAAAAGCAGGATGGACAAAAGTTCAGGCGATGATGAAGAACATGAGGTAAAAGAGTAAGAAGAAAGAAATAAGAAAAAAACAAATATGGAGAAAGAAAAGAAAGAATGGGGTTATGACTTCTTTGAAATGTTCTTTTCTGGGGCAGAACGGTTGTACGACATACATCTTTAATCGCACAGAATTTGGCCCACAAGTTTGACTTTATTTGGGGTTTTCTGAAATTCACATACACCCATTTAGATTATTAATTCAGTGCTGAAAGTTTCAAAATCTCTTTTAATTTACCAAAGCCTTTTAACTTCCTGTTACTGTTCACGATCGACTACAGCTGCTAGCTGTAACAACATAAAAATAGTTTGTTTGACAACACTCATTGGACTGACCAACACACAGTACAAGGGGAAAGTCCAAGGAGCTCAAGTGCAGATCTGAGGATGTGTCTTGGAGCCATTTCAACAACTGGAGATTTCAAGGTCATCAGTCCTGGGCGGTGTAGTCGGTCTGGGAAAAGATCCAGTCTGTCACCCTCAGCTGGAGGATATTGGTTCGGATGATCTGGAACAACCCAGGAACCAGAGAGGCATAGGCCTACCATCAGCTAGGAACTGCTGTAACGCTAGTGCCACTGTCTTCATGTGCTGTCCGAGACAGAAGCTCCTGCTCCAAAGTCAACACCTTCAAGCTCGACCGAAGTTTGCACATGGACAAAGAAAAAGCCTTTAGTTTTATGGTCAGATGAGACAAAGACTGACTGACCAGATAAATGTTTAGAGGCATTTAACCCAAGAAAACTGTATCAATCAGACATGTAACCAAATATTAGATGTACTGTATGTACAACGTATATTTTTGACTATGTATGTATAATTTTGTCCTTGTGTTGATTTCAGAAAACCGTAAAATGGAATAAAAACTTGTATATCAAATTCCTGGTGGGGCTTTTGCTATTAAAGATATATGTTGTATAATCATCCTGTCCCAGAAAAATCAGAGTTCAAAGAAATCTTTTAAAGCCCAATATTGCCATGACTTTCATGTCCGTGATGAATTTTGCTAAACTTCCGACCACAACTGTAAATCTCTTGGAGCAGCGTCCTCCCGTGTCTGCTTTAGTAGATCTCCAAGCTGCCATACTGAAAGTCAGAAAGTAACAGACTGCTGGAAATAAAGTGTCAACAAACAGACAATGTAAGTTCTGAAAGTTAAACTAAAGTACAAGACAACAGCAATGTGTGAATTTGCAGTAAAAGATTTAGCTTTCAGCCCTGAGAAATGTCAACTAAAAGGTACAGTCTAGAGATTCGCACACAGTTCATATTTTATCCAAGAAAAACAGGGTAAAGAAAAAGCAAAGAGACTCCAAGTGACAGCTGAAAAAAAATAAAATAAAAATGAAGGCGATGTAAAGAGTCCAGAACATCTGAAACACTGTGATATCAACACTGCTGAGGATAGTGCCAGTTCAATAGGATGCAGACTAAAAATGAAGCAATGCTTTATGAAGTTTGGTTCAAGATCAAATGAAACATGTGTCTGTGCTCTCTGAAATGTGTAGAGGGTACATGTGCTGTAATGTGGTGAGCAAGATGTTCTTTACAGCTAAGAACAAAAACGTGTCTCTGACTGATAAAAGGGACAAAGGAAGAAAGAAAACTCTGCAAAAGTCTCACATTTAAGACAGACCCAGTCATAAAATGAAACGTTAACTCTTATATTTCTGTTTTAGTTCTATATGTGTGGGTCTCCTCTGTGATGGATTGGCCACCGCCTGCTGTTTTAAAGCTGACATCGTTTTGACCAGAGGAGCCATCATATGATGTGTCAGTACCAACACACTAAACTATGTTTACACCCACGCAGTATAGGGTGTCCGTGTTTTTTAATGATGTACAGTCAAGGAGAAATTCTTTGAAATCAGCTCCACCTTCAGCGTGGCACCGACCTGATTCTACCTGTCTCCGAACAGTCAAACATTAAGAACGTCTCAAGTTTATTGTAGCTCCAGGGATTGTGCTAACTTTAGACTGCGCACCTCTATTGAAGAAATTCAGAGAAACAAGAACTTGTGAAATAACAATGTATATAGAGAGGAGCAAGCTGCGCTAGCCTCAGATATTTTTTAATATTAATAATTTTCAATTCTCATCTTGCCCTAAATAAACAGGCCCTAAGAGTTGCGATTGTGGCTGGTCTCTCTTTTGTTTTAATCCTGCAACTACTTATATAAACCTCTGCTTTCTTTTTTCTTTCAGTCTCAATCTCAAAGTCAAACTCCACCCGCTGCAAGATTGTAAAAGTTGTCAAAGGGCTACGAGGGAGGCGTGTACGTGTCAGACGAGAGTTGTTCAGGGACACCCTCTGGACAGAGAATCACAAGACACCTGTACAGAACCATATGAGGGCCTGAAAGCATTTTCTTTGGATTTCTGTAAAAGTTTAAACGTACACCATATGTAAACTATTTTCACATCTTTTTCCTGCCATCATACTGTCTTTTCCCACAAGGAACCGAAGCCCTGAAGTGCACTTTAATCCCCCAGACAAAAAGATCAAATTCTGCAACCTTCGTTGTTGTGAGACTTTGGTGTTTTAATACATTATTTCAGATTCAAACTGACAAACAAATTAACCAGTTGAACGTGTTTACGAGGAAAAATCACTGCCCCTGTGGGAGTCCAGTGGTTCCAAATAGAGCAATGTAATGGCTTCAGTTCAGCTGACTCTACATCAGTATCTGATTGGAACGGTTCAGGAGGATTTTAAAACAGGAAGTGGCGCGGCGAGCCATTTTCATCCATAAAAGGCAGATTGTTATTCATTTGCTCATTTTTATAAATACACTAGCACTGACGTGTTTCATCACAGTGGAGTCATATAATTCAGTTCACAGCTCAAATAATAAGTTTCAGTGTTAAGTACCTCTTTGACAGACAATACACAGGGCGGGAAAAAAACAGACACAAAATGTATGTGATTTTCTGTTCATGCAGTTCTATTTTTTTCCACAAAAAAGAAAAAAAAAACCCAGTGCAAAATACAAAGAGATGGAAAGAAAAAGATAAACAGAGAGGGATAGCGAGAGACAGAGGCTGCTGCTGCGTTTGCTCAGCTGAGACATCTGCAGGTGCTTCTCTTCCAACCAGTGAAATAATGTGAGGCCTGGACACTTTTTCTAATCTGCCCGCTGATAAAAAAAAAGACGACAAGGAAAAGAGCCTTTTTGTTAAAGCGCAAACAGAACATGAAGAGGAATGGGTTTGCTTTAGCCTCGTTAGTGTTGACAGAGGTGTGAGTTATTGAGTTAATAACAGCGCCGTGCGTTTGAAAGTACCTCGTGACTAAAAGGCACGGCCGCAGCCTCGCACACACAAACAGCTACGTACGACTGCGAAGCCAGAGTCTACGTGGAGTGTACATGCGATTGTCCGAGTTGAATGCAAATGAGCGTGCATCTGTGTGTCCTCGCGTGTTTTTTTTTTCTCTTGCCATTGTGTGATCAGATAAGCCGCAGCAGCAGCAGTGTGTGCACGTACTCAGGGTAAATCGCCATTTAGTTGTGTATTTTTCTACCAGACATACATTACTCCCAGGTGTCATAAATATTCTTTATCTGTTTCTTTCCCTTCATTTCCCTCCTCCTTCCATCCATCCATCCTTCTCCGCCTACCTTCCCACCTTCCTCAGGCATATTAAATCCCTGCAATTGAGGAATAAATACGCCACATTAAAACATAAGATATGAAATTGATTCATTCTCTGCTTTAAATAGCATTATGAAAACGGGAGACTGTCGTTAATCAGCGGCAAGGTGGGAGCTGCTTTTTGCAAGCGGAGGCGTGCAGATGCTAGTTGCTGCGGGCTCATCAGCTTTACGACGTAACGGCAGTACTTTATGGAGGCAATGGAAACATCGATTTATGCTGATGACTCTGCCTGTGTTGTGTAATGCAGCCATGACACGCTGTAAAGCTCTGACCAAGTTGGGGAGTCGAGGAGGTGGCCTTTTGCTGCAAAACAGGGCCATATACTGCTGTGATGTAGTGGCACTTGTTAAACATATGGAGGGTGTGGTTAGGAGAAAAGCAGAGGGTGGGACACTATCTGGTGCAGCGCTCAACTCAAACACCTCGCACAAACATATGGATCAAGATTATTCACATTTACACAGTAACATGCTGTTATTGCTATTTGTGTAAACCAGGGAAATGACGTGTATGCGGAGATAATTATGACCTACGTTTGGAAATAAAACACTTACACAACATTAAATCAAATAAAGAAAATAAACAAAAATGAAGACTGAATCAAATACTATAGGTGTGTTTTTGTCTTGATATGTCTTCTTTAATATCGTATTCAGTTTCAGTCATTTTCCTCTTGTTGCATCTTTTATGTCGTTTTCAGGATCATAAGAATGGAAGGGTTTTACATCATCTGACGCAGACTTCTAAAACTCTACTATATTTTGTAGTCAATGAAAGTATCTCAATTATCTGCTATACAAAGAATTAAAGCTGCAGGAGCCAAAATCAGGAGGAAAAACTTTGAAAATACACACCTTCCTGCTGCAGCTCTCTCCTTTGGGTCCAACTCAAAAGACTAAATATAAATATAGATGGCCGGATGTCGTTTCATGCTGTTATGGAAAAGCAATGGCACTTTTCCAAGCTTCCGTGTCGAGTCACGGAGTAGATCAGTGGAATCACATCCAGGTCACTTGTGATGGAGTCTGATCAGCGCTCCGTAATTACAGCTGTCAATCACGTATTTAACCCTCCTACCTGTCTGACCGCCTAAAGTCTGAAGTCTGGTTTCCTCTTCCACCTGCAGCTTTAAAAAGAGAAGTAATCTGTGTATTTTCTTTGTTAACCAAGCAACAGCCTCGTAATATTGCTATGTAAATATTTCCTACACTAATGGCAATATGTATGTCATGTAGCCCCATTTCCAACACTATAACCATCACAAATGAATGTTTGAGGACTTACTATACTATACTGGAGTTGCACAGAAAAAAGTAAGAACACTGTCAGATACCATGAAAAGGTAAATGTGAAAAAACTTCCTTTTTAATTTGCTCTTTGCCTCTTGAATACTATTGAGGCAGAATAACAGGATGTCACTATAGCAAAGAAAGAAACCTGAGAAAAGTCAAAGAAACCTGTTCCATATTTTTTTCTTTTGGTTTGAAGGGTGTATAATTGTAAGTCTTTAGAGGACAGGAAGAGAATTTCTCCCAGCTGTGGAACATAAACTCTAGGTGTATTACTACAAAAGATTAACCGAGGCCAGACATCATATGAAAACTTTTTCAAATATAAATGACGGACGGCTTTTGTTCCAAGAGTGCCTATAATTGGGTCTCTTTAGAGGACAGAAAAGACGTCTTTGAAGGAAATCCACCTTGAGGGCATTTTCACTTCAACCTTGAAGCACTTGGAGAAATCTGAGCACACCACCCATCTGCATGAATTTATACATAATGTTGTGATGGAGCAAAAAATCGTTTGTTCTTACAGAGACGGAGAGCGAAGCCTTTGTGATGTGAACACAGACGCTGTGGACTTGAGCTTCTGAAAGAAAACTCAAGAGGGGAGCTCAGGGGATGCAGACTCCTTCTACTGTGCAGGAAGAGATAGTATTTACCCATATGGTGAGGGGGCACTACAATGTATAGCCTCCAAAACAACAAAGATGAACTCCATCCTCTCTGAAACAGCCATACAGATCAATAATAACCTTCATGCACTAAGAAGAAAATGCAGTCCTGTACTATACATTAAACTGAATTAGGTTTAGCTTAGAATACCAAAAAACTGGCAACTAAGTGCAGTATGTGTTTGTGCAGTGTGTGTGTGCATGCTTGCTATTAATGACTAAACTACCACAAATTACTATTATTTTCATTATGATTTAATCCTTTTTATTTTGTCAATAAAACATCAGAAAAAAATGCAAAAAATGTCTGAATTTTCCACAACCCAATGTCAGGTATTCAGTTTTATTTGACCAGTAACTCAAAACCCAAACATATTTACTTTTCTACCAAATATGGCAAGAAAAAGCATCATGTTCCCATGTGTAAAGTTTGTGTGAAGTAAATTCTGAGATTCATTTCTAAATTCATTATACATGCTGTGTTCAGGATTTTTTTTGGCGGGTCAGAAATGGTGACTTGATGACAAACTGGAGACGCGCTCCACTTAACTATAACATTATAAAAGGGCAACAGCGGTTCTCCCACTTGACCATGGCTAGTTTATGCTAGTCAGTAACACAGATTGCTAAATTGCCTAAATGAAACAACTGACCGCAGTGGTATTTGAAACCTAAAGGAGGCTGCATCCTTCATGCATGTCATCATGTCCCCAGTTTGGAGAAGCAGACAGGAATACCAACCTGGAAGCCAAGCAATGTAACCTATGGCTGTTAATCAAACAAAAAGGTATTTTAGCTGCTTAAAACAAATCTATATCCGTACAGGTGTATGCTGTATTTAGAATATTTTCACCACTTCACCTTATGTCAGACTAGGGCTGGGCGATATGACAAAAAAATGGTTATTTATCACAATATACACTTTGACAATGCTGCCAGTCTGAAGAGTGTCCTGGTAATGCCTGAAAGCTGAAGAAAGAAGGTTCATTGGCTAAACTTTAGAATAATATGGGGAAGCACATTCATCCTCTCAGTGTAATGACAGATGCAGTACTATGTATTTAAACAAAGGGAAATAAGAAAAAATATATAAACTTTCCTCTTTTAAACATTTGTGGCCATTTGCATATAGGTTTCTGAATTTATGTGGTGTATTTGAAAGCAACATTTCGTCTGTCGACGTCCACATCGTTTGCCATTCAAAAAGATGGAGTTTTCAGAGTTTATGAGGTGCACTGAATGCATCCCCGTTCCTGGGTGTGTCAACATACTTCGACACAGACAGCACCAGGAACAGAAGCAGTTCGTCTGTAAATGCGACCAAAACACAAAACACATTCTCCACAGAGGTTTTTACTATAAGACTACTTTAGTACCAACATTTACCTGCAAATGGAAAATCTACCCACATGTGGTGCTTTGTAGCTGTAGCATTTTGCCTATTTCTTCTGTGTGACAGGCTGTTCATCAGGTCTATCCATATCCAGTAAAAATGTCATAAGTTTATCATCATTATCAACATTAATTTAGGATTGCTTAATCGCACAGCCCAGCGTCAGACCGCCCTTTCCAAAAAAACAGAAGAGAGTGTGCATGTTTTCCTGCTCTCTTCTACGCCTCTGTCCATTCATAGACATGTTTTTCCCACATTTTGTTTTGTCTCTCACATTTCCCCTTTCACTCAGTTGAACTAAATGCTCTGCCATCCTCTGCTCCAGGTTCAGGTTCAGTCTAAACCATTCATTCTTTCATTCATTCATTTCCTGTAACCGCTTAATCCTCTGGAGGGTCGCGGGGGGGCTGGAGCCGATCCCAGTTGACTTCGGGCGAAGGCGGGGTTCACCCTGGACATGTCGCCGGTTCATCGCAGGGCTGACATATAGGGGACGAACAACCATTCAGACTCACATTTACACAATTTAGAATGACCAATTAACCTGTTAACCTGTTAAGGTTAAGGTGCATGTTTTTGGACTGTGGGAGGAAGTCGGAGAACCCGGAGAGAACCCACGCAGACACGAGGAGAACATGCAAACTCCACACAGAGAGGCCTTAGTCTAAACCTTCCACATTAAATCACGGTCATCTCTATTCGTATGTGGCAACGTGTCTTTTAGCTGAATGGATATGTGGAGATTAAAAGTAAACCTGCTGATTACCTTGAATGAAAAAAAAAAAATCACTGACATGCATTGGTGCTCGAGATAAAAGATGGAACAAGATATGGGCTGGTAAAAATAATAAAGATTAAAAGACAAAGGGATCTGAAAACCATGTTACTGTTTTCCAGATAAATTACATTTTGCAATTACATTTTGGTGAAATGAAAATTTAATGCATGTTCTAAGACTTGAAAGGTATGCTCTTATGTTTCTATTTTCCTCCTCTTTCTTCGTTGTCTTTGTTTTTATTACATGTATATTTAATTATGTATTTCATTTATTTTTGCATGTGAGAAATGCTTTTTCCCCATTTATCATCATACCATGTGGAAAGCCTATGTATAAGTGATGGAGTATGCATGTCAATAAGAATCAACTCATGCATAAATGTAATCACACTCCTCTCTATACATGTATCTTCATCACTGACTCCTCACCTTCCCATTCTTCTCATTCACACCAAATCACTGCACCAGTACAGAAGCAACAGGTGTCACGCTCCTCGTCCGCTGTCTCAACATGCCATGAAATGGGACGATGACGGCTTTATTTATTTAATCATACTCTGCTGCTTTGCATAAGCGGGACAACATAAAATAGCGGGGCAGCATGGAAATGTTCCCTTTCCCTCATTCATTACACAATTATGCTAAGCTGCATGCTTGGCTATGAACCAGATGTTGTGTAATTAACCTCAGTGTGAAGATAGCGTTCTGCCCCATTGTCTCTCACCTTCAAGAATGAAATGGAAACCAGGCTGAGGCAGAGATAAGGGAAGGTACTCCTGAGGTTTCTACAGGCGCAAGAACCAAGCCGAACTGAGCCAACCTGGTCAAAACGGAGCTAAAACTAATTAACCATCATGCGCAGATAGCCCTCCGTACGAATGACTCCATAACCTTCAGCTCAAACTGTGTGAGGAGATGAAACCTCCAACGGACAGGGAGACACGTGAAGGTGGGCTTTATGTTAGCACGCAGCAGAGCAGATGGGGTTTCAGTGTTTCAATAAAACAAAGCAAAAAAACAATAAAACATCCCAGTACATTTTTGTATTTTTTTTCCTTCAGGAATATATGAGCAGGGCATAAATTCAGCATTTAAGGAAGAGAAATTTCAGCTGCAAGAAAACACCGTAATGACCCATAAACATGTCAAAATTCTAACCAATACATGATCCAGTTCTGCCTTAAAGAGAATAATATCATAGTTTGTGGATCTAAAAGGCTGTAACTTGTTTTACTTTCGCATTGCACATATTAAGTTATTGTGAGACACAGAACTGGATCATGTTTAAAGTTTCTCAGTGCCTCTGGATTTAGTGTTAAAATGTAAGCTTTTAGTCTGCATAGTATCTAACAAAGCTCTTCATGTTTGCATGTAGTTTGATAAATGAGGGTTAATATTCTGGTGGCTTTTATTCGGACAGGTTGACCTCCTGTACGCAACAAATCTCCAGCAACATCTGTCACTGGGCTCCACTGTGGCTTTAGGGCAGTGACAGAGATGGCAGAGGTAAGAGTTTACTTCCCATAATGCAGTGCTTCTATCAGGATAATTAATGTGATGCAAGTTTCATCAAGGCAAGGTCAGTCAAATACGTATGTTCCATTTGTCTGAATCAATATGCCATGATCTTTATACTTTAAACTAGTTAACACTACACTAAGTAACTACAAAACATGATCATTGATTGACTGCAGGGATGATGTATTTTTGTTGGCTAACCTGAAAGTTACCATCACCCCACTTCCCTCAACCAAAAGGCTTTTTGAAGTATTGCAGAAAATAAGCTCCAGGGCAAACAAATTGATACTTACACACTTTGTTCAGCAAAATAATCTTGACAAATGAGAACCACTTTTATGATTTTTGTACAATAAACGATAGTTCATTTAAGTCAAGTTAACTGATGTAAACTGTAACTTGAGCATGCAAATGGTTAGTGTGCTACCAGTTAGCAACAAAACAAAAATAAACAACAACAAATAAAAAACATCAATATCCGGATTGGGCCAGAATTTCAGGATTGGTGCATCCCTAAAGCACAGACCTAACCAAAAACCTATTAAAACTTCAAGACAAGGGCCAGAAGTGCAATATGTTCACGACTACAATTTGAATCCAAAGACAAGCTCAAATTTCACAATATGATCCATATTACCGTGTATACAGTACATGTATCAGTGCAGCGAGACAGTCAGAATGAGCCTATATAAATATAAAGCATGTATTTGACTGCTGGTTTTAATCTCCAATCTGTTCACCTCCTATTCTTCACATGCATAAACTTGACAAGGACCTTGTTAGTAACTGATGAGTCTCCTGATTAACCCGAATCTTCACATCCCGACGTCACACTGGGCCTGTTTGCTATTCTCAAAGCATCACAACAGATTCAGTCCTCTTTGTCTAAACCCTGTTCACATGTCTTTGGAGCAGAGGAACCGAGGTGACACCACCGCCTGAATGACTGCCTGTTGCACCCCTTCAGGAGAAGGGCACATCTGATTTGGTAGTTACCCTTTCACTAAAAAGCACCTCTGTCATGCTGCAGCGTGTGCTCTGTAATCTGAGAGTCTGATATGTGCAGTGGGCCGGCAGCAGCCTCTCTCAGAGCCCACTCTGCCTCTGGAGGGCCCTTCAGTGTCGGTAGGTGAAGGTGAGATGCTAGCCTGTCTGAAAGCTGAGAGAGCCATGTCCTGATGTGGACGACTAAGTGAGAAGTGGACTATTGAGACCAGCTGCAGCAGCGATGTGGTGTGTCCCTGAGGCTCAGTGTGGATGTTGTTGTTGTCGAGGTGAGCTGTGTTGGTCACACCTGCTTGGCGAGCAGCGCTCCCAGATGAACGACTACAAACTAACTGTCACGTCTCCCTGGGCGAATTACATCTAGCTGGTGATGGGAAGACAGTATAACGCTTTCTCCTTTGGACTAAACACATCCTCTGTCAGACGTGTATTATGCACACCCAAGTGGGACGATACAAAGCATGTTCCCTATTTGTCCCGAAATTAGCTTGGCACTATGACAAGAAGAGATCCCCAAAAAGTTTTTCCTCCACGGACCATTATTACAGGGTTTCTGAAGGTTTACAATTTAAATTCAAGACTTTTTAGTATTTTTGATAAATGGAGTTTAAAGGAGCCGAAGTCAGGGACCAAAAATCCTTCCTTCTGCGGTGCTCTCCTCCTCGGTTTTAAGATCCTCATACTGTCACGGCTTACTGGTACTTGAATAGCACAAGGCATCATCTTTAAGGTGTCATCTTTCAGGTTATTAATGTCACACTTGCTTCTCTTACTAATACATCTAAATGGTGTGATATACGCTGCAGTTATGCACTGTTAATAAAACAGAAAAACATGTAAATGATGTCATTGTTTAGCCAACTCTGGAAGACTCACTTCATTTCAAGTATCAATCCACCTGCTAGTCTTGTAGTCACCAGAGAAAAAGCCTGCTTTTGTTGTGTTACATAAAGTATTAAAAGTGCTTTGATAACAGGTTAAAATGATGCACAGCCCCTTTTTAATTATGGTTTAAAGAGTCAGTGCAGACGGCTTTGGAGAGGTTTATACTTCTATACTTCACTGAGTAGACATAGTGTGTGTATTATGCAAACTCTGTCAGACCTGCTAAGCATCACTATTATTTATTGAAGCAGGCATATGCAAATACACAAATCAACAGTGTGCCCTCAGTGTCTGTATTTTCCTGCAAAATTATGATTTCCCTCGTGTGTTTGTGTGTCTCTCCTTGGTTGTGTGAGTCTTGTTGCTGACCTGTAGCAGCTCCTCTTGGTCCCCGCCCACCTCCAGCGCTACGGCAACTGAAGCAAAGGGACGACTGGCCATCTGCTGTCGCTCTCTCATCAGCTGCTGTAGAGGTAGGCACAGAGGAAGAAAGGTTAATCTTTTTTTTTATTTTACCTTATCTCTTATTCTGGGGGGGAAAGAGATTTATTTATCAAAGTTGCATTCCGATATTGCTAAAGTAGCTCTATACTGGGACCAGGTGGGTGTTGCTCAAAGGTATCCCTACGGTAGTTAATGAACAAGCGGTAGTTTTTGTAGAATTTCTCCCTAGCGCCCATCTGGACTGCATATTTTTTCATGTGAAAAGGAAGAAAAAAAGGGGAGAATAAAGGAAGGTAAAAAGGGTGGTGGGGGAAAGTGGGATGAAGTAGGAGACGTACAGGGTAGGAAAACAGAGCAGGACAGTAAAGGAAGAATGTAATGGAAAAAGTAGGATGGGAGGAGGGATGGAGAAAAGTGGGGATCAGAGATCAAAGCAGGCTGGTTGATAGACATGCACAGAACGAGGACAAGAGGGGAATGGCAGGTGGTGGGGGGACGGATGGAGTCAGAGGGGAGGAGGAGGAGGAGGACGGGCAAACTTCATTAATGAGGAAATGTCAGATGAACAAAGGCAGACGGCGAGGCCGTATCAGCATGAGGTCCCAACATCCCGACTGAAAGCACAAACAGATATACAGTATATAAAAAAAAACATATTGAAAACACACACACACA
>JAPQRN010000008.1:16671401-16681521 GCA_037367275.1 Coranthus polyacanthus | reverse complement strand
TAATAAAAACATTCAGGAAAAAAATGCTAAATTTGTCTGTTGGATGTGTGTGGACGAACAGGTGTATGCACAGTGACACACACACTCACTCTGTTGCATTTGTATGCCAGTGGGGCCACAATTGAGAGGCGATAACAAATCTCATTTCCAGCATGTTTGCCAACTTTCCAGACGGCATTTGTCTGCTGGCTGAATGTGTTGAGTGGGATCTGAGCAGGGTAAACAAGGGCACAGATATCCTTGACTGATAGAATTCAGTACTCCACACCATCCCCAGAACTGGACAAAGCACTTCAACATCTCAGCTGAAGGTGCCGGACAAGGTCTTTTGGTTTCTGCTCTTATTAACAAATACCTCCAAAAAACTGTCTTTCAAGATCTGAATCCTCACCTCATGTTGTCTCAAAGGTAACTATGAAAACTTTGCAGATGACAACAGGTCGCCTGCCTGGTTGTAACAGAGACTCCGAGTCACAGCGGAGAATACCTCCTGCATCGTACTGCTCGGATGCTGAATTCAGTGGTAGAGTATGACTATAGCTGCTGCACCCTGTTAAAGAGGGAGTTCCAACTTTAAGTGTTCAATAAGAAAAAAAAGGGCAAAATTCAAAATGAAAAAAAAAAAGTCAAGAAGCTGCTTCTCGGACATTTCCGTTCTTTTCTCATTAATGGCCAAGACGACTGTTTTAGTTTGTTTGTTTCCTCTTCTTTAACTTTTACTATTTTACTACAGTCATGTGTAGCGTAGCCTGTACCGCCATGACACTATAGCCCCTAGTTTTATTCACGACAAATCACTTGATGGAAAAATGCCTAATTTGCAACATTTGAAAATTTTGCTTCAAATTCACCTCACAATTCTAAGGAAACATGACTAGTGTAAGCCTATGATTGTAAAACAAGATGGATTTCATTTAGTTGAAATATTTATTTAAAATGTCTTTAACATTACAATGCATTCCTGTATTTAAAACAGTTCCTGGCCTGTTTTAAATGTACAGTTTATATACAGTTTTAGATTTTTCCATGTTTTTCCTTCATGTGACACCTATTTGTTTCAGTTCTTTTCTATATTATATATATATATATATATATACATAATATATGTGTGTGTGTAAATCTGTACTTATATTTATACTATATAATCCATTTAATCTATCTTCTAGGATTCAAAATCTGGTCTCATGGTTTTGCGAGGTTTTGTGAGCTTGGAACCTCACTACGGTTGGAAAGAGGTATTGTTCGTGTTTTAACAACGTTACTTTTTGATCCTAGAAGTTCTATTCTCTGAATATCATCCCTACTTTTATCTAACTTACACTTCCTTGGGCACGGATTTGCATAAAAGAGAGTATAGATTTAGAGATGGCTCTTTTATGTTCTCAGATGACTTTAGGAGAGCTTAGGGCTTCAGAGCTTAACCTGAAATATTATAGAGAACACATTCTCCAACAGCATCATAGCTTATGACATAATTATGGAGTAAAATATTTGTGTTTGTGTAAATGGGCTGCAATTTGTTTGTTGTTTGTTTATGTTTCAGCTAAACTCTATGGTTTGAGAAGTACTCGAGAGCTGCAGGACTTTTAAGGACAATGGAAGGTGAAAAGAAGGCATTCAACAAGCTCCTAAACTTTCTCTGGTCCAAATGCTGGCCCAAAAAGCAGCAGTCTTAAAACAGA
This sequence comes from Coranthus polyacanthus, assembly GCA_037367275.1. Lineage (NCBI taxonomy): Eukaryota > Metazoa > Chordata > Actinopteri > Kurtiformes > Apogonidae > Coranthus > Coranthus polyacanthus. The sequence goes on along the minus strand of JAPQRN010000008.1, from coordinate 16,679,839 downwards.
TGGAGGCAGGTTGTCACAACTAGAGTGAGCCAGACAGTCAGATCGCAGCAGAACATCTTCGACACATTCTGGCATGGTGGTACAATAAATCCCCATTGATTTGGAGAGCTAATTAGAGAGGGCCAGGGAGACAAAGAGAGACAGAAGAGGCTTATAGATCGTGAGCCTTGTAGCTGTTACTCTGAACAAGGCAGACACACTCCTGTATTATGACCAATAAGTCCCATTCACAGCTAACTGCTGGGCAATTACAGCTAAAGCTCTGACTGCGGATAGAAAGGAAAAAAGACGACAGAAATATCCATGATCAAAGGTAACAAAAACAGATCAATGAACTCAGATGAAATGTGTACATGTGTAAAGTTAGATTATTCTCAAGAACAGTCCTGAACATCTAAGGCAGAATGGTTTCTTTATCTCTCTCTCGGAGGGACCTTAGCTGTGACTTTTTCTTACTCTCTGAAATGTTATGGGAGAATCAACAGATCAAATAATCGTCAAAATAGCTGTCAGAACAATTGCCAGTGAAATGTTCATTAACCGCACCCTTGCATGTACAACTCTCGAGCGTGTGCGTTAATTTAAACTTTATCTACAGGAATAACAGATGTTAATGTAGATGGAGTAAACATTGAAACCACAGATTGAGTTGGCCCATGAGTAAATAGAGGCTGATAACATGCCTCTTATTTTTCCCTCTTTCATGACCTGTTCCTGACTGAGTGTTAACCAGTGTGATGACCTGATCCACTAAATCACTGCCCGCTGACAGACTGAGAGAGAGAGAGAGAGAGAGACAAAGACTGAGAGGAGGAGGAAAGAGAGAGGTGGAAAGAAAGAAAAGTGGGACGCTTTGAGGGACCATCCATTATATCCCATCACATTAGCTCTCATCATTGGCCTGTACAGACAACCATCATTCATTCCCATTCTCTACAGGCCAACACACAGACACACACACACAAAGAGGAAGACAGAGGGGAATGCACATATCCTTAGTGTTTTTATATCCTCAACATGCATCTCCATTCCCATTTCTTCACATGATTTTAATCTGCTGTACTTGGCACATGTGACTTACGATACGCTCAAAGGTTTCACAAGTACAAACAGAAGGGCTGTGGGAGCGTCTATGTATCACATTCTCTCCAGGTTCCCACGACAAAGTGATTCATATCATCATGTTTTCATCCACTATCTGTGGGTTTATTGGTCTTTGAAGTAAAAAGTCAGAGGGTTCAGCGGTGATGCAAGGTTCACAGGCATCTCAGACTCCGTGTGGTTTTATATGGCCGATAAAATATGCACACAGTGCCAGCATGTCTGTTCAATGATTCAAGGAAATGATGATGCTTCATTTGTAGGAACTGCCCACCTGTGCAGAGTGCACAGTGTACTGTGCACCAAAATACCAAAGCAACTGGCAAAGCCGGTTTCAGGGTCAGCAAAATACCAACCTGTCAGAGCACTGCTTGTTGTTGTGTAGCCACAAAATTCTCCCTTGATATTAAAATGGTGTCTAAACAATGTAGGGCAATAAGTAAGCCATTTAGAGCTAGATGTGTAATTTTGCATTAAATGTATAAGTTTGAAGGCCACTGACTTCAGATTGTTACAATCTTTAACTTCACTGCTAGATGTCACTAAATATCACACACTGAACTTGCTTCAAAACACATCTGGTTACATAGATTCACTTTCAGAAGTCATCGATGAATTCTTTTGAGGTCAAAGAGTCAAAAAGAGGACGAGGACACCAAGTTTGCTTCACATTCCTCGCTAAAATCACATTAGGAAGGCCGTGCTTGGCTAGTAAGAACAGGTAAGCAAAATGCAGGGCTCAGCAATGCAACATATATATTGCACATTCTGTGATAAAATCAGTCTGTGATGAATAAATTTTCCACAGTAACATCCCTATGACACAATGTCACATGTGAGACAGAGCCACTTGTTTGTGTGAAGTGAGGGTATGTGTGCTTGTGCGTGAGGTGAATCAATGACACATTACTGTTCTACTTGGTAGCTCTAGTGTATTGTGCGATTACAAATCATGTCTTCAGCTGTGTAGAGCCCGTACATAAAACACCAATTTCCACAGCTCCTTGGGAAGAATCCCATAATTCCTATGCAGCTGCCTCTACGCTGTTTTCACAGCTAGTCGAGCTAGCGACTAGATGACAAAGCGAAATGAAGCACTACTTAAAAGTGTTAAAACAAAACACCAATGAGCCTGTGAGGAAGATAATAAAGAGGAAACGAAAGAAGAAACATTGCCAAATGAAACTAAAGGGAAAATGTATATAACACGCAGTGGAAAAAGGGTTTCCTAAAGGCCAATATTCTATGTTGAACTGCAGCTCTTGTTCTGTTGCTGGTGCATGGAGGCTCCAGGAAGATTAGAGCAGATAATCCTTATATAATGGGTAACAGCATTTTAAAAAGGGATAACATAAAAAACACATTCACTTCCCACCATCACCTTCCTGCCAGACATGTCTCTGCAATCTAAATTAAAACAACGCTTGTCTGCTTAAGGTTTGGATTTTGTCTGTTCTGTGTGGAAACAATGTCCTCTACCAGTCACATGCATGTTTAAGCGAGGAACTGCAATATTTGTGGTTGTTTGTAGAGATGGTAACGTATGCTACGTTTCTGTGGCTTGTGCTCCAATACCTTCAGTACCTTCATATCTGAGTCCTCGCAAGTTTTTTTTAGTAACGCTTTAGAATTAATCTCCGAACATTCCAATATTCTAACAAATGCATATCACATGACCGGAGGCTGATAACAGCTGGAGTCAAAGATTTAGTTTTCTTCCGGAAAGGGGTCATGTGAAAGGCTGTTACGAATCAGGGTAGGACATGCAGCTACTGATAAGATTCACACAGCCAGGGAACTTGTGTGTCCGCATCATCATTTTGAAAAAGTTGCCATTTTTTTCCGTCCACATTACCTAAAAAAACTTGGAGTTTCCAAACTAAAACCAGGTCAGCAGCATTTTCAAAAGTTTAAATGCCAGAGCAGTATGGACAATAGATGTAAACGTAGCAAAATTTAAATGCTTTAAAATAAAAACCTGTAGTGTGGACACGCCAAAGATGATCTGACTAAATAAAAAACAGCCCCTGGTGAATACAGACTGGCCCCAGTTGTTGAACGTGTTGAGCAGTTTAGAAGACAGCATCAATGAGATCAGGCTCTCGTGTGTGTAGGTGTGTGTATATAAATGTGTCTGCCAGAGGAGAAAACTGTAGGTGGTTCTTATTATCGCCTTGACAGCCTGATTCACAAGACTTAAACAACCGTACATCCCTTTGACCGCAGTCTCTCACACACATACACACTCACACATTCCAGTATGACCACACTGGTCTGAAATCCTGCCAGGCTCCAATCACACAGACGACGCATACATATACTGTACACGCATTCCCCTTCTATGGTTTGTTACTTTTCTCTCTCTCTTTCTTACACACACACACAGTCCTTTGGTTTCCTTGGGAACAGTGTTTATCCCGTCCATTTAGCCCATTTAGCTGTGTCCCATTAGCATCAACATCCCATCTGTCTACGCGGCCCCTAGAGGGGTCCACTGTGGGTCTGCTGCATTTCTCATCGCATATGTGTGTGCTCATGTGCACACTTGGCGTGTATTTTTTAGTGTGTCTATGTTTGTTACCTTCTGATCATCACCCCACCCCTCCACAAACGAATCAAAAATCAGATTAACGTTCATCAATTCCCACCTGCACCAGCGTCACAGCACATAATCATTATCTCTGACCTCTCTGGTTGGCTGGTTGGCACCCGTCCTATCAACCAATTAAACTCCACAGCTGACGGGCCAGCTGACTGCCACTTCCTGCCCTGTGCCCAATTACATTGCGTCAAGGAGGTAACCCCAGCCGGGATAGGTTGGCTGAGGTTGTCAACCTCCGGGTCAAGGAGACTGGATCTGATTGGGTTTTCGTCAGCCAAAAAACCACACAGCCAAACCTTTTCTTAATGAGATCATTACATCTTCATAATGTAGTAATATGAGGAGATGTTTAATCATTCTGGGCCTAATTCACTGTCAAATCTGATTTTATTCACTTTGAAACAACTTCATGGTTCCTGCAAGTGAATAATCGCAGGGTGACATGACAAACTCCACTGTGTTGTTCGGATTTGAGACCAATGAGATGTTGTAACGGAGGTAAATTAGTGCATTTTGCAACCACTCTGGATACAACACAAAATTGTCTTCTTGCTGTATATGTGCAAAGTTGTTGGAAAGAATGCTTTTTTTCCTTAGACTGTATAAAAGAAGGGGACATGGACTACTGTTCTGGGTTATTTAACAGCTCAAAGTTACTTGGACAATGCACATTAATAGACATTTCTGTAAATGTGCCAGTTTGTGCCTCGATTATGCTAACAGTACAAAAGCCAAGTGCCAACCTGGACAAAAAGGGAATGTAAGACCGGTTCTATACAACATACTGTATGTCACATACAACAATAAAACAAGAACCAAGTGACATGCTAGATGTTAAACTTGACTATTTAAAGCAATTACATTCCTCCTGAAACATGATGTTTTGATGTTTGATGTGGGGGCTGTGTTTCCAGATGACAGTAGATTTATCAGGTCGATTTTCAAAAGACAATGTGCATAATATGAGAATGCCAGATTCTGAGGTGACTGTGGGTATAGTGAATGTTATCCACCTCCCACGCGACCCTTCAAAGGATTAAGTGGCTACGGAAAATGAATGAATGAATGAAAATGGTCTGATGGCCGTCATAAACCAGAGAGTGCATTTCAGAAAGGTAGACAGGAAATGTACCAAGGATGGCTTTAAAGATGAAAAGGATTTCTTTGCGGTATGAAGTTATCAAGGTCATAAAGGTATAAAAGGAAGGGACTGAGCATGCGTTAACTTCTGGCTACAGGACAGGTGGCTGATCTGGATCAGATTTAAGATGACCAATAATGGTGTTGTTTAAAAAAAAAAAAACCCAAAAAACAGGAAGGCCCTATAGCTCCACATAGCTCCCTGGTGCTTTTGTGTGTGTTTGATTTGTTATTTTAATCATGCATCATCATCTCTCTCCATCTCTCCCCTCACCATCTGCCCTTCTTTTTTTATTTTATTTGTCCGTCCTTCCTTCCTTGTCTCTGGGTGCCAGTGAAACTGGGTGTAAAGCTGCAGAGCCCAGCACTACTCAACACAACAAGGCCCCATCTCATTAACAATGGCCTCAGTTCGCCAATATATACAACTCATCAACCAAGCGCGTGTATGTGTGCGCGCGTAAACTTACACCATGTTTGCGTTTGATAGAGGAGTCAGCAACTTTACCGGCCAGCCTCCAGGCCTCATCTCGAGATCTTTTTAACAAGGAGCCGGTCAATCAATCTCTGATCGATAACTATTTGGAGCCAACCAACGTAAAGGTGTGTGTGTGTGCATGTGTGTGTCAGGCTGACTAATTCAGACATCTAGGCATAGCGCTGATCCTGTTGGGCCCCCTTTCAGTGCACCGTGCCAGCTGTGGAAATGAAAAACCAGCAGCGTCTTTGGCCCCGCTTTCGTTGTCCGAGAGGGAAAGCTGGCAGAGAGGGAGAAGTCAATAATGTTGGGATAAACAAATATTCTAAGAGAGACAGAGAGAGAGAGGTAGGAAGATAGTGTGTGAAAGCAAGAGAGAGAGAGAGAGAGAGAGAGAGAGAGAGAGAGAGAGAGAAGGGGGGAGGAGAATTCAAGAGCCGAGTGAGAGAAGCCAACAGTTTTGCCAATAAACAAGCCAGCACAGCACTATTGCAGATTGCCATAGAGCTTAAGTATAGAGGATAGAGGCATTAGAGAGTCGGCCCCATCAGACCAATGCAACAAGAGCTGATCATGCATCTGTGTAGGTGTGCGTGTACACAAGTTAGTGTGTGTTAATGTGTGCAAAGAGAGTGTTTGTAATAAAGAGAGAGAGATGCGCTTACATTGTGGAAAGAGTATGTTTTTTTTTTTTGTTAGAAACATATTGGGCATTTTTTATATTGGGATTCAACAAATTACACCGGCAAATCACAAAAAGAAAAAGTACTGTGAGAATTTAAATTAAAGGCAAGGTATGTAACAGTTTCCTAAAAAAAACACTGTATTGACTCATACAATAATAATCCTTCTCGATCACCACTTCCGACCCTCTGTCAGTGTGTGGTGGTGTATTTACCTGCAGAGACCCTGACCTCCGCCTGTATTTGCTATTTTCCTCTCGTTTTGCTGTGTTCAAGACGCTTCTGGGCGTCGACCTTATACAGCGAGTTTGTATCTCCAGCCAATAACAGTATCCCACAGCGTGCATGGGCGGAACAATATAAAAATGAAGCGACACTGATTATACGGCGCTCCCCTCTTTCCGCTCTTCTCACTTCCTGCGCAGTTCTGTCCGACAGACAAAACTCTGGCCACACATACACAGGCCTTTCAGCCTATCGCCTCTAGTGACACACACAGCAGAATGAGGGAGGGAGTTTGTGCTTCAGCTGTATATTGCCTCTAGAACATTCCTGTAGAGTTGGTGTGTTTTTTAGAATATAACCACTGTGACACAATCATTTAGTGACGTATATTCACGTTATATCATTTCATTCTACTGAAATGGCCACATATAACATTAATGTTAACATTAGTAAAGGGATATGACACGGCTGTTACTTAACAAAATTACAGATTTCTGTCAATGTTAACATTGTTGGAAATGGAATGGAAATGGAAATGTAAGTACAAAAGTCAACACACTACATAGTCATACTTAGGTATTTTAATGCATTACATGTTATAGCTTTAACATTTCACTTCATTTACGAGGCAGTGTGGAATATAATAAGAACCAAACTCCTCTAAATATATGTAAACGGTTTCCTTTTACAGGTTTAACATATCTTCTGTTATTTATGGCTTTCAAACGGTCTTTGTATTATGTACTACATTATCATCATGAAATAATAGTTGAGATGAACACATTTGAGTGAGGAGTCCTCATATACTCATTCATGTTCAGTGCTGATACTGTATGCGTATATGTGAGCAGCAGTGTATGATGTGTGTATTGTTATAATCTGTTGCCCTGCAGCTCTCTGTAGCGGCTCATTATCTGAGCAGATTCCTATCTACCATCCCTCAGGGCTGTAACAATCACAAAATTATTGATTCGCTCCGCTTCCCGAAACAATGGATGGTGAATAAAACCGTGATTGAATAGATTTCCGACCTGCCTGGTTTAGACGCTCATAAAATGTGGTTAATGTTTGTGTCAAACTAGTCGGTTTATTCACTTTTTCTTTACTCCGTTTCAAGTCTTGCAACCGTCGCCTTGAAGATATAGTACAGTCGCCTAGATTTATTTGTTTAAGTTTTTAAATTAAACCCAGAATTCTCCACTTTCTTGTCAGGTCACTGCTCAAGTTCTATTGACAGAGCTGGAAAACAAACAAACCCATCATCAACATCTATGTCAAAAATGGAAAGTGAAAGGGACTATAAAGAAGTGCACAGACTTTAGTAAGTAATCTCTCTCAACAAAGACTAATTCTAAACTATCAAATCTGATGCTGCTGTTGTTACAACGACTAGTGCTTAAAGCAACATCCTAATAACAATGTAGCACTATTCATTTTTAATAATCACTGGAAGTGTTTCTCTTCACCTCTAATTTAGCTAAGAAAACAATGACTGTACTGTGAAGAGGGAAAACCCAGGTATTCACAAAGTCTGTGATGATTAAGTGAGATAAGTTGTTTCTTTGTGCAAAATAGATTTTAAAAGACAAGAGAAAGTGACTCATTAAATATTTAATCCTATGAATCTACAATTTCCAAAGTAGGGACAGGGTCCAGAAGACGAAGCTGAGACAAGACATCCATTTTCAGGATATTCTTCAGTGTTTTCAGAAATGTAGTTTCAACACAAAAAATGGTTCCAGTACAAAAATCTGATTCAGGGAAGTTACTCTTTGGATGCACAGGTATGTACGTGTAAACTGAAGAACGCTTCCAAGACTTTAACGTGCATAGTAAGAGAAAGAGAAAACCTGAACTGCCCAAGAGAGGTCAGATCTTTTAAGTTTTTGTTGATCATCTCGTTTTTAATAATTATTTCCTCCTACCTCATAGGATTACTCAATATTCATTCATATCACAGGTAGTTCCCACTGCACTGGTGCTGAGGGTACTGCATCAATGACAGTGAGAGTTTGAGATGCCAAAAAGCTAGAAAAAAAAAAGTGAGGCCGGAGCATGCACCAAACACTCAGAGCAGTGTGTTAAGGTAAAGTACCACTGTCACCACCACTGAAACAAAGCTTTACTCCTCTGAGAAACCCTTCCAGTGTGTGTGTGTGTGTGTGTGTGTGTGTGTGTGTGTGTGTGTGTGTGTGTGTGTGTGTGTGTG
>JAPQRN010000008.1:16658048-16671301 GCA_037367275.1 Coranthus polyacanthus | reverse complement strand
CACACACACACACACACACACACACACACACACACACACACACACACACACACACACACACACACACACACAGGAGTCATTAAGAAGAGGTAGGACCCAGGCTGGGATGTCTGAGAGAAGACAATGATTAATGAGTCCCCTGCATTCCCCTCACTCTCCTCCCTCACCATCATCCCTTTTCTTTTCATTTTCTTTTTCTTTCTCATCTCTCCTTCTGTCTCTTCTCCTTCTTCCTCTGCCTCCCTTCATTTTCTTTTCATGTGCCTCTGTTTCTGACCTCCTCTGTCATCGCTCCTCCTCGGCCCCTGTCATCTCCCGCTCCTCTTACTCACCTTTCCTTCCTTCTCTTCCCTCCTGTGTTTATCACTTTCATCTTCACCCACCTTAGGATCTCCACTCCCTCCTCTCTTTCTGACATTGTCACAGCGCGAGTCTGCACTGAGCATCATTAGGCTTCAGAGGGACTGACTAAGAGTCAGTTCAACATGGAAATGAACAGAGGGGAATACAAGTGGAGTGTAAAATATGAGGTAAAAGGATTTAATGACCACTCAGAGAAGCAGGTTCACAGCAATTAGCTGCCAGAGATGAAAATAGAGTTGACCCTTTTACTTTCTTGTCAGGTCTTCTTATCTGTCCCTCTCTTTATTGTTGTTTCTCTTGTTCTTTTTTTTCAATCACTGGGTCCATTTAACTGTTAAAATATTTTCTCCTTTTATAAATTTATTATAGCTAATGAGTGCTTGATTAGATTGTTCTTATAAAACTAGCATAACTAACTATCTCATTAAACTACACTGTTCCTTCACATTTTTAAAGCAAATGCTTACCTTGATAATAGAGAATAAAGAGAAAAAATGTCATAAACCTTGAACGCATTGTGTAGTTGATGACAAAGGGAGAAAGTTTTGCTGCTGAAAATGTTCTGTTTATTTTCAACCCTGATTTTTTTATTTTATTTTAGGTTTTCTAAGAGGCAAACCATGAACCACCATCAGCCATAAGCATGTTTATTCTGATGCAAAGCCATGATGCAGATTAAACATATTCTACTCGTAGAGACATTAATTTTGAGACTTATGTGGAAGTATTCCCTCTCTGAGCGCTTTCTTGTTCATTTTGTGTCTCAGTTTCTTGTTCTTTTTTTTCCTACTCTCTGTACTATGCAGGGTCTCAGGGGTTTACTGTTCCAGATGACGGCACATTTTTCAGGCTTTTGAAGTTCCTCCTCCTTCTAAGGAGGATTTGTTTGTTGTATTGTGTCTTTTCCTTATCGGGGGATGCTCGGATGATGTAATCCACGCTCGATTTTCTATGTACCTGAATTAATCTGTATGCATCGCACTGGTCTAATAAAGGGGTGCTTTTAAATTCAATAAACTCTAATTTCCTCTGGCCTCTCTCACCATTTGGCTCACTCTCCCTACCTCCCTTCTTTTCTCTCCTCCCGCTCTGTCTCACCTCTGGAATTAAAAGTGCTTTGCTTTTTGGCATGAAAGTGAAAAGCTGAACCTGCCAAAGCATCAAAAACTTTTTAAGTGATCATCTTTGATCTTTCTGCTGCATTAATCAGGCTTCTCTCTCTCTCTCTCTCTCTTTTTCTCTCTCTCTCTTTCTTTCTTTCTTTCTTTCTCCTGTCTGTGTTTGTGTCTCAGGGTCTAACTCGTGGCAGGTTGTGTCCACCGGCGGTGCAGTGGTCCAGGGGGGTTACGGCCACAGCAGCGTGTACGACAAGACCAGCAACTGTGTGTTTGTCCATGGGGGGTACAAGGCGCTTAGCAACAACAAGTACGGCCTGGTGGACCACATGTACCGCTACCATGTCCACACAAGAACATGGTGAGACCACAGACTGCTCTTATACACTGCCTGGCCAAAAAAAAAGTCACACACGATGTTTTGTTGGACTGCCTTTAGATTTGATTACAGGACACATTCGCCATGGCATTGGTTATGCCACACAATGCTTATACAATGTCACAATAAATGTCACAACATTTATTTCCGTCCAGAGTTGCATTAATTTTTCACCAAGATCTTGTAATAAGAGTCAGACTGCTGTGTAAAGTCTCAAAGAATCTCAATGGGGTTCAGGTCTGGACTCTGTGGTGGCCAATCCTTGTGTGAAAATAATGTCTCATGCTCCCTGAACTACTCTTTTACAAGCCTGATGAGCCAAGTCATCTTGGAATATGCCTGTGCCATTAGGGAAGAAAAAATCCATTGACGTAAAAACCTGGTCATTCAGTATAGTCAAGTCGTCAGCTGATCTCATTTTTGGGACACATAACGTTGCTGAACCTCGACCTGACCAACTGAAGCAACCCCAGACCATAACACTGCCCCCACGGGCTTGTACGGTACTAGGCATGATGGGTAATCACTTCATCCACCTCTCTTCTCACCCTGATGCACCCATCACTCTGGAACAGGAACTCTGGAACCTTTTCCATTGCTCCAGAGTGCAATCTTTACGCTCTCTAGAAAAGTGATGGCTGTTTAAGACATGAGAAGCTACTCACTGCATCAGTTAGGGTTAAATAACTTGTTGCCAACTGAAACATATTAATCACTGCAGTGATTATCCAATGGAAGGCTCTTACCCATTGGCTTAGTTAAATTCAGCTGGGGACTTTTTTTGGCTGGGCAGTGTATATAAAAGTGTATGTTCTGCCAAAAAAAGAACTGCAGTAACAGTAGCAGCTGCCTGCATCATTGGGTAGAAATGAGCCTTTCAAACCAGGAGGACTTGGAGATTTTCCCAGAATGTATTGATTGAGAAGTACGGAGCACCTGGGCAAGCTGTCAGACTGTCAAAGAGCAAACATACAACATAAAAAACAAAGAACGACAAAGAGATTCACACTTGCACTGACTGTATTGGCACATTTGGCAAAAGAATATGAGTTTAAGAAACTATTTTAATATTTTAAACTTTTGCTAAATTAGATTTTATCATGCATTTTGCATCAGCCACAATTTTGGAAAATTTTTTTGTGAGTTCCCGAAGACAGTGGCTACAGATGATTACATTTTGTTCTAGAACAAAAGTCAAGGTGAGGATAAACTTCCCCAAATTCCTTAAATTCTTATTCCTATTTGCCACGTAGGCAATTTCTAAAAATCACCATATCTCAAGATTTTGTTCACAGATTTCTTGTCTATGGACTGTTGCCTCCCAGGATGCAAAGTAAAAATCTTGAGCAAATGTGCTGGGGATGATATGTTGTTGTGGGAATTTAGCTGCCTCTGGTAGAGGTTTGTGCCCTCTTGAGTGCTTTCTAGTTTATTATTAAATAATACAACATAATATTTATATTCAGTATGTCATATATTTTATTGTAAGGTGTGTGTCCTTACAATAAAATACTCCTACTCCACTAATATTCATTTTAAATCAGCATTTTATGTTATTTTTAAATGTTACTAGGCCAGCAAGTGTATTTACTGGAAGTCTGTTTACGGGAGTCTGTCAGTACTAAAGGTGTTCAGTTAGTCCACTTTAACGTGCCGGAGTTTGTTTAATGTATTGTTTTGCTGCTACTGCTGAAAAAATGTCATGATTACTTCAGACACTGGCTGGATACGGCCAACGTGCAATAATCCCGGTTGTCCACAGATGCTTTGCTGAAGCAATGGAGCAAAACTCAATGTTAGAGATCTTTTTATACTATTATGAGAAATGTAAATGTATTTTCAGTTCATTGTGAAACTGTGGTGAGACAAATTAGACTAAGCAGGGCCACCGTAATTAATGGGAAAAAATGTTGTTTCTCTCAAGGTAACTTTGACATACAGCATAAACAAACAACCCTAAAAAGAATGGCCAGTCTGCTTCACCACCTGAGCTAAAGCTGAATAACATTTAAAGAAAGATAATCTGTTCAGAAAAGGAAGAATAAAAAAGTGTTGGTTTGCTTACAGATAATGATGCTTGAAAAAGTCAAAAGGTGATATAATCTTGAAGGATTTCTTTTTAATATGCTTTATTTAACCAGGTGAAAGTCTCATGGACATTAAAACCTCCTTTTCAAGATTGACCTGGCCAAGAGAGCAACATACATTTTGAATCCAGGCTCTTTGTGTAGGTAGTAAAATATATGATGGAGTCAGAAAAAGGAGAGGAGTGTGAGAATAGAAGGATCTGACAAGGAGGCCGACCTCAGGTGACCCCGGCAGATGGATGAGTGAAAGAAGATGCTCTGCTACTCTCCACTTACTATTAATGCACTCACACACGTGTACACTAACATATGCTCACATGCACACTCTGCTGCTCTCGCTTTCCACATGGAATTTGGCATTGGAGTCAGGTGTCACTTGAGCTCCTGGACCTCCGAAATTCCCAGACGGAAACTTTTCTGGGTGTTGCAGCTATTCCATACAGCTACAGCTCAACGTAAATATCATCTCTCTGTAAAGCTCAGGTCGTGACTGAGTACAATTAATGATGGATAGATGTTTCCAACAGGTTCAGCCTCAGGTTCTCCTTTCTAATTAAGGTTCACCAGACTTGCTTAACACCCACTCAGTTTTATTTTGCAAAATGAAAAGAAAACTTAATGGAGTGTAATTGTGTCCTAAAACCTAATGATAACAGAAGCAGTGTAACAGCAATTACAACTAATTGTACTGTGCACTCACTCTGTGAATACAGTCACTATGAATGTTTCTTATTCAAAACATTTGCATAGTCTAACCACATTATAGCTAATTACACTGCCTCCAAAGCCTGATTGGATGTTATGTATCTAGTGATTTATCGACATCGTGATGTATTTTGGTTCTTTGGCTTCAAAGTTTACAGATTATTTGGTCAGGACCGATAGATAATGGACTAATAGAGTCGAAGTTGGTCACCACAGTTGGTCTTTGCTAAGTGACCTTTGACCTCACAGGTCACACACTGCAGACTGAGACCTCCTACAATGTGTGTGTTGAGTGTTTTTGAGCTTGTGCGAGAGCTGCTCTTGTGAAGGAACAGTTGGTATGAAGGGCAGTCACCACAGGCCAGGTCGCACACAGACAGACGCCATCAATAACATGGCACCATGGTCACACAATCACACACAGGTTTAACTCTGTCCTAATATGTCTCACACTGCTGATTATTCTCTTTTCTATGTGTGTTTGTCTCTTCCTGTGTATGTCTGTACATATACATTTGTGTGTGTAGGTTGATCCTTAAGGAGAGCGGCTTGGCGCGGTATCTCCACTCTACAGTGCTGCTGAGCGGCACGGTGCTAATTTTCGGGGGAAACACTCACAATGACACGTCCCTGAGCAATGGAGCCAAGTGTTTTTCTTCTGACTTCCTGGCGTATGATATAGGTAAGAAAAAGTGTTAAAAACACAGATACACATTCAGATTGATGAATGGTTTTGCACAAAAGTTTAATGTTTATATATAGATCTGTCAGTTGTTTATGAAACTTTTCACCAGGACTTATCCCTATCTACCTCAGGGCTCATTTCAAAAGGCTTCTCTCAATGACTTATAGGACATAAGAGCCAAAAAAAGAAAACAAAACCTGCTTTAACATTTTATCACCCAGGCCTATTGTCATAATGGTACATAATGGTACATAATGGTGGCAGACTTTTCAAAAATAATAATAAAATTGCTCAATAGAATGTTCGATAGCTTCATTTAAATACATTAAATGCAAACCTCCAAAGCACATAACAAATGTGCAAGGTTCAGTTGCGTGAGCAGACCCCAAACAAGTGTGATCCCTCCAGATAATCGTATCTGAGGTGACCAGGTGTCCCACTTTATGAGGGACTACACAATAGTTTTATCCCTTGTCCCACATATTGAGACAATGTTCTACCTTTTGACTGATTTTGAAGGGAATACAAACAAACTGTCACTATGTTCATTAATGTGGGCGTTGGGAAAGTTGCAGTCATATAAAATATATACTTTAAGTCCTTCACATGATGAAGGCCTAACCCGTAACCAGCATAGTCTATTATTTGTGTTTACTTTTTCTTTTTCGTTACAGATATCACAATTTAAGACTACCTGTCAGCATTCTTTACTTGTCCCACATTTGGTTTGTTGTGGTCCAGTCAGGCAAACGGCTAATCATTTCATCATCAGCAGCTGTCTTGTTCAGTTGCACCATCACTATGCCGGTGAAAATAATATCTGCCGGTGAAACACGAGCGACAAACCATTTATACATCACACACAGCTGGAGAAAAAAAGAAAACTGGAAAATATCAGCAAGACTTAGTAAGTTACGGTTAAGCCAGCTGGCTGTTTCTGTGTAGATGAGAGTGACATAACTTAATGTTTATAAGAGACACATAAGCTGGTAACATGGCAGCAGCTATAACACCACCCAGAGACAAAGAGAGTGACGTGCTATCAGCCACTTTCCAGGCTGGACGCCATTATGACCACATGATTAAACGCACACACCAACCCTGTCAGAATTTCTGATTTCAAGCATCTTATAATTTTCATCGCTCCACATTTTAAAAACACTGCAAAAACTCCAGATCTAACTGAGACTTGCAATAATATACAATACAAGAATATTTATCTTTTTTTCTTACTTAATAAATCTTAGTTATTTTACATGCACATCAAGCTAAATTACTGTCACAGTCATGAACAATCACAATAAACCAGTGCAGGTTTGTACTTTACTGACCTCCTCCCTGTTCGGGGCATCAGGAGGAGCAGTTGCAGCCACAGCGAGCAACTTGACTTGTGCAAACTGACTTTTAAGTGGTAAAATGACACATTATTGATTGGCCTTTTGCTGTGCATTCTACTATATTTACGGTATCTGTGTACCTTTTTATAAATTAAGTGGTTGAATTCAAAGTAAGGTAGTTGAAGTCAAACCAAAGGCCTTAACTTTTCTCTTCCCACCTCTGACTGAAATGAAAAATTTTTTGTTCTAGCTTTTCCAGCTTAACACCCAGCCCTAAAATGAGAGCTAAGTGTTTGTTAGAAGACTGAAAATATAGGTGAAGTATAAGTAGAGACTGAGAGTATGGATGATTGAGGATCCCATTACAGGGGACCCAGCTGCACTGTAGACCAGATGGCATGAGGACGTTTGCACCCCTCAACAGGGACAGAGGAATGGAGGGATGAAGGGGGATTTGAGCGAGGAAAAGAGGGATTACACCAACTCTTCACAGGAGAAAAACAACAGTGAGCAGAAAGAGCAGAAAGAGTGGAGACAGAAAGAGGAAAAGAAAGACAAGTTGACGTGTATGCATGGAGAAAGGTGTGTATGCAGAGTGACAAACCTGCTTGCTGCGGAAACATGTTGGTGGTGGCTCAGCGACGCATCTGTCTTGACTTTGTAATGTTACGATTTGTCTTGTACGTGACTTAGTGTTGTGTTGGTAGAAAAGATATCGTTTAGATTAGCTACATCAGCATTGGTCTGGCAAATTTCTGGATGATTTTGAAACCGAAAGAGGCGCAGTGAACCAGTTTCCAACACTTTTTAAAATATTAACACCTGCATTGATGTTTGTTCATCAAAGTGGAGTCAAATCATTCTGTTTACAGCTCAAAAATATGTTTTGGTGCGCAGTACTACTTGAATAAAAATGCCAAGTATTTCCCTTTTTAAATTTATGAGATAAGGATGTCCTGCTTTTCCTCCATATTAAATTGACTATGTTTAAATTTAAACTTTATTAGACTATAGTTTGTCTGCAGAGAGATGATCTAAAATCATGATTTATGCTTTTGCCATCATCATCCAGCCATTTGTTCTTCTAAATCAATCTCCTCCTTGCCCTCTTTTTTCATCTCTCCTGTCATTCTTCGCACTAAATTCTATAATGAAACGAAAATGCCAGGGAGGATATTGGTGCGATAAAGCGGTGAATGTGAGAATGAAGGCAAAATAAGAGCATATTGTTGAGGAAGGAGTGAGGAGCAGGAGAGAAATAAAGTAAATGAAGGAGGGATTTAGGGAGAGGGGAAGAATCACAAAGAGAATTACTAAAGACAATAAAGGTATTCCAGAATAAAGCAGATAATGAGCCTGTGAATGAAAAGCAAAATCAAAGGTAATAAACACTCAAGTATTTGTTTGCAGGACTAATTGCAAACAACAGAGTGTTGAATGCAGTGCTTTTCTCCCTACATATTCATTCCTCAACTCTGCAAAAAAACGCGCCTGTCCTTATAAATATAATCATTTATTTATTTACACTTGTATTTGCAAATCCATCCAACTTTATTGTCCACAAGATGCCCGTCGAACTCACAGCAGAAACGTAGCAGGGTTATAGTGCTGGTTGAAAGAGGAAAAAAAAACAAGGGATTTAAATGTAAAGATCAAGGATGGTGTGTGGCGTTAGGGGCAAAGTGCAGTGCGCTCTGGGATGTGCCAGTGCATGTTAAAATTATCCGCACACACACAAGTATTCTGAATCTTTTCTAACTTCTGTTTCTTCAGGAGGTTCAGTAGCGTTTCAGCCAGGACAAACTTAAGCGTGTCAGTACTTCCGCTCATTTCTGTTTTCACTGTGCTGCACGGTGCTGCTAAACAGTCTCCCGTAACCCAGAGAAGGATTACGTGAAATTAGGCGCATCATCTGAGCCAGTATGGTGACTGTTTAAAAAAAGTGAGGGTTATGAACTTTCAAAAAGAATTAAAACCTGAGCCAAGATGAAAAATGTCCCCCAGCTCTCTTCTCCTGTTTCTTCTCTGCTCTCTTATAGTTTGTTGTGCTTCGTACTTTGCTTATCTAAGTCTGCTATTGAGAAATTTTATCAAGTAATTTTTACTTACCCTGTTAGTTACCGTATTATATTTTATATACCGCTAATTCTTTAATGCTTACATTTACAGTTCCATTGATTTCCTACAAATTACCTGCAAAGTTTTGGAGTAGTTTTGCAGATGGAACTGTTAAGTGCTCTGATAGTTGCTACTAATAATGACGAATAGTTCATTTTTTTCTTATACTTGGTAAGTTTTCATTTGCTACAAATCTTTATCTTGAAGGATCAAACGTTTAGAATTTACGTTTATGGCCATGACTTAATAACTGTACAAAGTACTTCACAGGAAAAAAATGAATAAAATGCAAAAATTAAGGATTAAAAACATCATGAAGGGCAAAATTAAAATAATAAACAGTGCATTAAAGCATTAAATAAACGGGCAGCTGGGATAAAACCAGGATATAATGATATAAATGTTCAGTCCTCTTTAACTGACAAGATAATCAGTTGTAACAGAATTAGCAACCCCAAGGGAAATGTCTTCATTTCTGTGTCAAACCTTTGTTGGATAATTCCGTATTAGGTGAAACCTCTACAATGGTGGGTACTAATGGATGGATGATGAACACATCCATTTTCCTACAAATTATTCTGCCAAATTGCTTTGCTCTTTCAGAAAAAAGTCTTGAGAATAAAAAAAGTTCCATTTGCCACCTTATTCCTAGGAAATCATGTGAAAAATTTCCAGGGAATTAACAGAAAAGTAAAGATTCGAGGACTAGGAAAATAAAGTGTTACTGACAAGTTCTGTAGATTACACAGTCTCTCCTCGGCTCTCCATCCTTCCTCTCGTCTCTTCAGGATATAATTAATCAGCTCCACCTGTGGAAGTCACTGCTCTCCATCCCTTGTTTCGTCTTCATTTGCTCCTTTGTTCCTCCCTGCCGCCACACTCGCTGCGAGCAGAAGGGTTTTGAGCACTAATTTGTTTTTGTTTTGCCGCGCTAACCTTGGAGGGGCGACGCAGTGTTTATTAGCTTCTCCTGCTCTTCTGCCGCCACGCATTAGATTCAGGTCGACACGGGAAGGCACTTTTCATTTGGATTTAATTCTCCTTCTACCCCTGCAGCTCTGCCTCCCCCATCTCCCATCCTTCCCTTCCCCTCAACCCTGCCACCCTCACACTTCTAATTAGATTTGGGGGGGAAAATGAACTGATTAAAAACGCAGTCCTCTCCAACTTGACACAACGCAAGTACACACCCACACACTGCGCACAAACACACAAATGGCACAGACCACCAAAAGCCCAGGGCACTGGGAGCTTGTTTGGAAGATGTTGGATGTGTGTTGTGATATATTGGAGCAGCAGACAGTAGCTGCCGTTCACACCTCATCCTCCTGCTCCTCTCGCCCTTCTTCATCAAGTCCTCCATTAGTGCAGATCAGATCAAACTGTCAATCAGCCCGGCCCGCCTGCCTGCTTTGATCTGGACTCCTGATCTCTCTCTGTGTCCCACCATGCATTATTAACAGATTTTCTCATATCCTGAGAGGAAATTAAAATCTGTGCTGGTGTGTGTGTCTGTGTGTGTGTGTGTATATGTGTGTGTGTTGTGACTGATATATATCTGTAGTTTGACAGCGGCTCCAGTCTTGGTTTAAAGTGT
The DNA here is from genome assembly GCA_037367275.1 of Coranthus polyacanthus. Lineage (NCBI taxonomy): Eukaryota > Metazoa > Chordata > Actinopteri > Kurtiformes > Apogonidae > Coranthus > Coranthus polyacanthus. The sequence goes on along the minus strand of JAPQRN010000008.1, from coordinate 16,660,915 downwards.
GTGTGCCAGTTATGGCTAGAGGTTGGGTTCATTCTTTAGCTCCTGCATAGATGTGGCTTGAGGTTGAAGGAGAGCAGAAACCACAGGAGAACAAAAAGTCCTCTTCACATCACTGGCTGACAATCCAGATACCGTAGAAAAACAACATTTGAATTAGTATTTAAAAGAAAAAAAGTCGTTTTTTAATCAATATATTGCAAAATTCAGATTAGAAAATGTCTCTACAAGGAAGATAGACTGCCAGTTACTTTGGGCAGCTCAGACTGTTAAAAAAAACAACAAAAAAAAAACACTTCGCAGCAGAAGCTTATTTTAGGGTGCCAAGCTCCAGAGGTGAAGAATATAAAAACTTTTAGGACCGCATGTGCCACATGCCTCACATTTATATTTTAGTTGTCGCATAGCAGCAGTATTAAGTGCAGCTGACTGATGATTACCTGAACAGGGGTGCTAATTTATTATAGGGCCTTAAAAACTATATAAAGTACAGCTGATAAAACACAGGTCTAGAAATAGATTCCCCAAGGAGCTAATGTTGACAGCAGCTATCTATGAAGTTGTTTGGCAAGATCATCAAAATGGTAGTCTCCAGCATGAAACTCTGAACTCTGCCACAGAATCACCTGTTGCCTCAACCTCCAGGGTAAGAACACTGAACGACACCTCCACCTAGATCAGTGCAGTCTAAAGGTGTGTCATCGGCAGACCCGCAGGAGTCTACGCCCACAGAATACTACAGAAAACGCCATATATTTTAACAAAAGCCAATTTGAAAACAACTCTGCATGTTGTGAGGCAACATTGACTTTTAAAACTGAAGGGATTTGTGGAAAATGCCAACAATTATATTTACACGTGAAGGGCTAACGAGGTGCAAATGAGTTGCTTTCCACATCTAACGGTCATTAATATGTTTAATGGATACTGTCTATCACATACTGAGCAAAAGAAACCCCAAAACACTCACCACTTTCATCCTGGATCACCACTGGTCGTCAGGGTACATGCCACTGTCTTACAGCCGCTGTGTTAAATACTGTACACATTCTATAGCTGCACAGCCATGTCAGAAAATCTCTGTACAAACGGTGAATCAAATGACACAGTTCTCATTTGATTTCGTTTCTTGCACTTTCCTCCATGCTTAATAAAAGCCGCAATGTCTCTTTGTATTCCCACTGAACATTTGCATTTGGCCTAAATGGCCCATTGAACAATATGAATGCACTTTTTGTGGACACTGGACTGGTTTTTAAACAGACACCTTCAGCCCAGCACGTCAACTCATCAGATATCACATGCATTAAACCTTTCAGTTTCGGAATAAGTCATTGTGGAGAAAGCACAGCCTGTGAAATGGCCTCTTTCTGCAAATTTCCCTAGTTTCGCTTCTTTTTGATCAAATCGGCATCCCTCTTGCTGACATGTTAAGATGACTGACCTTTAACCTCATCGCTCATGGTGCTGATTACAGCCCCCCCCCAACCCCTCTCCCCATCATCTCACCTTGTCCTCTGCCGCATCCTTCGCTCTTAAACAAGCGCTCCCAATTAGCTCACTGCTTAACGAGGTCATTAGCAACCTGGCGTCGGCGAGTCCCCAGCTCTCTGCCTCTCCGTTTACATTCAGGGAAGGCTCATCTGGCTAAATGGCACATTTACACTAACACACAGATATGCAAAGTCATTTCCATATTAATATAACAGGAGCACGTAGGGGTCATTAAAACATCAGAGAGTTGTAAAATCCAAATAGTAAAATACACAGAGCTGATAACTCCAATGATAGTATGAGAGAGTGAGAGCGAGGCACTTTATGATGATATTTGGGGACATGAAGTGTTTTATGAAGTCATCTCCCAGATTATCTTCACTATCTTTTCCGAATCACAGTAATTTAATGTGAAAAGGTTACAATAATGATAATTTAATTTCTCTGGTGAAATTAGGGTAAGGAAATGAACTCTGGGTCAGCTCCTCTGGTTATTTTTTTTTTTTTCTTTTGTGTGTGTGCTTGTGTGTGCTCTATTTTGGATTAAAATATCCTTGATGAGTACTTAATCCACTTACTTACTTATTTAGTACCATATCTCTCAATCAAAACAAGCAAAAAACGTCATTGCAGCACATTGCAGATCCACTACTTCTGTTATTACCTTTCACAATAAAAGCCCTAATCTCATATGTCTGAATTTAGTCATTATGAGGTAACTCAAAAAAAAAAAAACAGTTTAAAGTTCTCAGACTTAACATTTCATTTAATTACTTATATTCACATTATATTATTTCAATCTAGTGAAATAGCTGAAGGTAACAAATATTAATGTTGACTTAGCAAAGGGGATGTGACACCATTGACAGGCAACCAAATGAAATAAACCGCTACAGTGAATTGCATATGGATTTCTCTGATTTGACATATTTAAATGTGGAAATGCTACATACTGTGGGTTTAAGGGAACTCTTAGTGCACACGTGTGTATGTTTTTACCCATGTGCCAACAGTTTGTGTTTGAGAGTTTGTTTCTTTTTGAGCACAAGCACACATTGTCACAAACACCCAAAACATACGTATTTATGATTGCGTGTGCGTCCTCAGCTTGTGATGAGTGGGCTGTCCTTCCCAGACCGGGGCTGCACCGGGACGTCAACCGCTTCGGACACTCTGCCGTGGTTAGCAATGGGTGAGTTCTTTCCTCTCATAACCTCTTGTGTTCATTACCCCTTGAAAAATGAATTAAATCCAATAAAATTATACTGATTTTTTTCCACCTGCATAGTATGCCTGTGTACAACTGCCCCCTGAATCTGCTTGTCTTGTTTGAGGACAGTGCAGTGATGTACTTTAAAACGCAGGTGCTCAAATCT
>JAPQRN010000008.1:16637301-16649259 GCA_037367275.1 Coranthus polyacanthus | reverse complement strand
CATCTTTTTTGTTAATTGAAACACTGCTGTTGCTTTACTCCTCTTCTTTTTTTTAAAAGTTACTTTAAGTCCTTTAACTATATGTATATTTTGTTGCTAAGAACATTTTTGTTGAACAAACCTATAGGGATTCACAGCCTTGAAATGCAGGATTGTACTTATTTCAGGATATTTCCTGAGGACATGACTTATGCAGCTCATTTTGAAGAAAGAAAAGACAATAACTTAGGGAGTTTTTTCACAGCCTGGCACCAGTAAATGAGTTTCTAAGCTGCTTCCTGCAGGCAGGATGAAATATTCTGCATATACAATGGTACACAGGCTGGAAAGTTCATAGCAGAGATGGGGACTCAAATTTGGGACTTGAACTTGAGTTGCAAACTTGTCGCACTTGAGGCATGACTTATAACTCATTCTCAATAGACTTGAGATTCTCCATGACACGACCTCATTGCAACTGAAAGACACTTGAGACTTGACTTCAAAAAAAGAGACAGTTGTTGCTGTGGCTGCAGTGTGACTGTTCCCAAATCAGGTGAATATGGTGGTTGGTCAGCTATGGTTTAAAGCCACAGTAATGCACAACAGCTGACTTGTGTACTGGAACGTTGTCTGGATGAAACAAGATCCCCTTCACCTACCTGTGTTTAAAGCCATATATTAGCCACCGAATACAACCTTACCTGGAAACAAAGAATAAATCTAGTAACTGCAAGCAGTTATGAATGGGCTCTTGCACCCCCACACTTCCTGTTGCCAGAAGGTGGAACTATGACTCTGATTAAATATTGTTGTGCACATGTCTTCTTAATCAAACTGTTATCACATTTGATAACAGTTTGATTATGAGACAATTCTGATGATGTGGAGTCGAGTTACAACAGTTTCTCTCATCTTGGAGCATCGACTATTTGGCACTAGAGACCACCCACGAAATATATGTCACGTCACCGTATATCATGTGTAGAACACACTGGAAATTTTGTGTCAATCGGAAGATGTTTGTGCCATGAGGCTGGCTCCCTGTTGTCAGTAGGTGGTGATATAAGTCTGATTAAAAAATTGTTGTGCACATGTCTTCAGACCTGGACTCACCAAACAATCTGAGACACGTCCAATGCTGTGGATGCAGGGGTTGAATTTTTGAAATGTTGTAGGGGGCACTATGGAGCCACAGAGAAAGTGACATTTGTAGGCTGCCACAGCACTGAACAGACTTCCATAATTCACAATGAACCTGAGCTGTAGATATATGTATTCTATATGGTTTTTAGGCGATTGATTTTTAATATCAATAAAAGAGAGGAAACATTGTGCGGTCTGTATCGGAAAAACAACGGGAAAAGACTTGGAAATTTGAATGCCACTTGAGTTTCATGTAAGTTTTTTCTCACAAAGCCATATGACTCCCAAATGTCAACACCTCCACAATGCCATGGGCTAGAAGGCTCAAATTTTAACATCGTGGCCCTGTCAACCCCAGGATTTAACTAAATTAATATGAAGTTGATTCAAGGACTTTCAAATTTGGAAAAGCTTCACTTTGGACAAACATTTAAGTTTGACACTTGGGTATACAATTGCATTATATACCAGGGAGCCCAAGTGTCACAGTCAATAAGTCAAAATTGCCATGGGCTTGAAGGCTCAAATTTTAATAGTGTGGCCCTTTCAACCTCAGGATGGAACACAATTAAAATGAAAGTGATTCAAGATGTTTTAATTTTGGAATCTCTTCACTGTACACAAATATTTAAGGTTGACACTTTGCTATATGATTGCATTATATATCAGTGATTCCAAGTGTCACAGTCAATATCTTCAGAATGCCAAGGGCTAGAAAGCTCACATTTTAACAGTTTGGCTTTTCAACCTACACATTAAATGGTTTCAACGTGAAGGGAAATGGAGAAACTTTAATTTTAGCCGGTTGTCACTGTGTGCAAAGTGATGAGTTTGACATTTGGGTATAACTGTGTATTTGATGTCAGGTTTCCCAAACGTCATGGTCAGCATCTCCATAAGAGATATACGTGTACTGAATTTTGTACTGATTGGTGAAGGTATCCAGGAGCAGTGGTCTTTAGGGGTCACTACTGAGCCATTTTGTCAGTTTCATGTGCAAAACTTATAAAATATCAAATTTTCCACGACTTCTGATGCGTTTGTGCATTTTTGCGAGTTTTCGTGCACATTTAGCCCCTCAAAAACTGGCCAAATATTTTTACACCAGCGGTGCTTGGGCCCTAATTAGTTATCCAATGGTTTGAATTAGATGTATGTACGTATGTACTTACTGCATGTATGTATGCAAGTTTTAGCAATCTGGCATTCGTTCTTCATAGTCAACCTATGAAGTTTTCAGCCTACCCTCGTACCCTGTACACCTTCATGCATAAACATGTACACAAGTAATAGAGACTTGATATGTACTCCTTTTATAAAAATAGTATGGATTGTTTTGAATACTAGACACATGGCATCCTACTAAGTGTGAACGGTTGATCCATCAATAAGCATCAGGCGGTGCTTGTTCCACACTGTTTCAATCTTTCTTCATCTCTGTAGTGAATCTCTTATTTTTCAGAGCAGCTGAAGGACTGTTGTGTTATGCTAAACTTACAGTACACACACAGTTCTCACGCAAACACGCTGCTTATTTTTAGTGTTCTTGACAATTAACACTCATCCAACCATGCAGGCATGCACACAGACAGGATTAGCACATTCGTGTACATGCACTTTAGAAATGTGCTCTTCACTTGACTGCAAGGAGATGTAAGCCAATTAATTTTCTTTGTCTGTTTTCGTTTACAGTTCCTTGAATGCTGAAAAAGCACTTTATTTTACATGTAAATCAACTTGAAACCCTGAGTCTTTGAGTTTTTTATATTTATTCCACCATTTGCTTTGAGGTAAAAGATATATGGTATAAAAATAATAAGAATAAGAAAAAAAAAACCCTGTTGTACTGTGGGTTACTGGTCACACAAAATAAAATGAGTGTATATTTGTGAGTCCATTACTGACAAGGCCAAGAAACAAAGCTTCTGTATTTTATGTGAATAAATACTTGGAGCTGTAATGAACAGAGGCACTGGAAAGTAGTTTCACCTCAAAAGCAGCTGTGGCCTTTTCTGTAGACACCATGTTATGACTAATTATTCTAAATGGCCTGACATGTTTATCTCTGTTTTTACACAAAGTCTGTAACCTAATCTATCTATTTATTTTTACTCTCCTCTGTTTTTCCCCTTTCATCTGTCTCTATCGTCTTATTTTGGTTTATTGTTGCCCGTTGTCTTTGCTTCAGAAAATAAATAGAGAAAGCGGGTGTTTTCATTTCTGTAGCATGAAAAGGTTGGTGATGGAAGCCATTATAGGCCTGTGAATATAATCAGTCCTGGAGTCCAAAATAAACAGCGGTGCTCGGTGGAGACAGAATGACTTTTTCCCTCCTCTTTCATCCTGGTTAATTGAACAGCCTCTTTACTATTATATTCTGCCACAAGACGCCACCAAGTAACCCCGATAAGAACAATATGTGTGTGTGTGTGTGTGTGTGTGTGTGTGTGTGTGTGTACACGATTTTGGGTGACTTTATTTGCCTCATCCTTTGTTAATAGAATCTTTAATTACCAGAAAGATATTCACTTACCTTCACTGCATATACGTCCAACATCTGTGAACTGAACTTACATGGTTCAGGTCAGTGAGAATCAGGATTCGCGGTGCTTTGATCTAAAATAGCAGCTAGTGAATATTAGCCTGTAAAATCTGAACAATATGATGCACTGTATTACATAGACTGTATGAAGGGATAGACGACACAGTAGAGTCCGACCAGCTGTTTTGTCGTCTTCCATGCATTTTTCTTGAGAGTGATTTCTTTCACCCTAAACATTACATTTACTGTAACTTTAGGCATTTCCCACTTATCCACTAGTTTCCCTCAGTGAATTTCCTACCTTTTTGAAGGTCACCTGACCCTCCACCGACCTGCACAGCTACACTTCACTACCCCTGTGTTTATACATATGCTAATCCTCAAGCAGCTGCATTTTGTAACACTTTGTCCTGTGTCTATGTATGACCTTGACCCTTCTGCATAGATTTTTTGGATTTGTGTGAATTTTATAAACATTTTTTTTTTTTACCTTTTTAATGAAAATGGTTCTACCTCTTAATCTGAATCCTGTTGTCAGAGTTTACAATACAAGCGCTATTTATGTGCAAATTGTTTTGCCATTGACATTAGCATGTAACCATCCAAATTCAAGTGTTTTCCATGCTATACAGCTTGTTACAATTGAAATAGAACAAGTATTTTTCATGCTTTTCATCAGCATGTTACCGTGTTCATGCTTAACAATATCATTTGCTCATCCAGCACAAGATAAATGTGAGAATCCCAACTGTTGCGAGTGCAAAATGATTTCTGTGTAGAGGTTCTGAGTCAGATTTTGTGTGAAAATCCTATTGCTTGCTCTCAAGTTCTTCAGTGCCGCTCCTCTATCCCTGCGACAGTGAACAACACTAACTACTGTTAGCTTAGAAATGTAGTCCGCTAAAGTCAACAGACTCCACCACAAACATTATGTAAGCATGCACTAATCTAACATAGACAACCTTTCATAGCTGTGGCTTGAGCTAATAGCTCATGTAAGCACTTATATAGCAGATTTTCCTCCATATGAGTTAAGAATAGGAAAGATGTTCACTTTTTTCCATTTTATATTTATGTATCTGGTGTGTTGCACTGGGATCACAAACACGGGAGTACTTCTGAGTGTTTTTATGCTGTCTTGTGCCTGTGTCCTTTGTTAAGGCCAAGTGTGTGGAGAGGGTTGGCATCACGTTGGAGAGGCCTGTCTGCGGATGAACTCCAGCAGAGAGAGCTACGATAATGCACAGCACTACTGCAAAAACCTGGGAGGAAATATTGCCTCTTTGCTCACAGACAAACAGGTCACTTTTGTTCTGGAAGAGCTACAAAAATACCAGCTGGAGGACAAGGTGAGTGGTCAAAAGATATATTCAATTGTTGCCGGTCATTTTGAGACTGAAACATGAAAAATGGGAAGCAATTAAAAATATGAACCTTTTAAAGTTACTATTTAGTTTGTCAGTGAGAACTTGTGTCACCAATACACTTTCTAGCATTGCTTTATTTCTTGCTGAAAATTAACGAGAGGTTTTGTGTTTGTAACTATTAGAAACTTTAACGCAATCTTTTTATTTGTTTAATGTATCATATGACTTTGATGTTCAGTGATACAGATTTGTATTTTAGGTATTCAGTGCTTTGACTCCAGTTTCCAATGAAGTCAAAGACTTAATTTGTGACGGTGATGATATCGGCCAGTTAATCGTCAATCGGCTTTTCCCTGCTCCACACTATGGTCATTATGTCGCCCTTTAAAAATCCACTATCAGTCAACATGTGCTTTAATAATCAAGTTTCAAAAAGAAGCACATACATTTTCATGTTGAATTTGGGACAAACAGCCACCATTGGTGTTACAGAAGACAGTATAGCTGCAGAATGTGGAAATATCAGTCCAGATAAAAAAATATTCAAATTTCGTTTTTCCTTTGCATGATTAATTTTTGCAAAGGTTTGAGATCACTGTGTGGGATTTTTTTTTTTTTTGGTCGCATGTTGTCCAGCGTTAAACATTTGCCTTTAGCCCACCATCAAGTATAAAAATTTGCCTCCTCGTGAGGTTTTGTAGTGGTAAGTCCAGGCGGCTGAAAGACGTGACAGGCAGGATGTAAATGCTTGAACACATTTGTGGGATTCTTTAAACAGCTGCTTCTTATTGAACCGTTGAACCAGACTCTGGTTGAACAGATCAACCAGCGCTCACACAGATGTATGGTGGATGTGTGACGTTTATGCTGTAAATATCGTTGAGATCCTGATGTGCCTGACCACACACAGACACTTTTTGAGAAAATATTTGAACACTGGTAATTGTAGGCAGGTGTAGTAGTTGTGCGTATTAATCTTTCCTTTTTCAGAGACACGCCTGTTTTCCAGACTTTTGTTGCTTTAAAGTTATAAAGATTTTAAAGCCTATTAGTTATTACTTTGCTCTGAGCTGACATCCTTCCCCACAAAGTAATTATTTTGACAATATTGGAAAGGATCTTCAACAGACAGGCTGAGTCGGGTGTATTTGGGTACTCATACCAGCACACTGTACATGAGTGTTGGCGATGTTTCTTCATGGTTTTATTACAGATGCTTATATTTACACACAGTGGGGGGTCGATAGTTTTAACTTTTTCCAGGTATTACTCTAACCAATTCTCCAACTAATCCTTATTAGCAATTATGTAACAAACCACATTAGTGCCATCATTATAGAATTAAAATGTACTTTGAAATAGACTTCAGTCAGCTGCTATAATTACAGATCTTTTTCTAAATCATCATTTAATGAGTTTATACTTCAAGTTTCTGCTTTTACAGCAATTGCATTAATTTGCAGGTGGTTTCTTTTGAGTTTCCTGTAAAATATAACGTGATGGTTTGGGGAGTTTTCCTCATGGAAAAGGAAGACTTTGCTGCCTCACTATAACATGCTGATGCACTTGCAAATATTCTAATGTTGGTTCTGTGCACACTTTGAGTTATGGCGCCTATTAATTTGTTTTTTCCCTACATTTCTAGGACACTGCCTCTGTGTGCCCAAGAACTGAATACAATTAGGGTTCATTATTTTCCTTTTGTGTTTCTTAGCACTAAAAAATCAAAAGTGGTCCTACTGTACTTGAACTATGTTTTCCGAGATTTGCAGTAAGTTTATCCACATTTGGTCCACAGTTGTATTTGTCAGGTGCATCTCACTTTTAAAGTGCTGCAGCTGTTTTTTTTTTTTACTATTTCCATATAATTTTTATGCCTCTGGAGGCATTATGCTTTGAACGCGATATCTCAGGAATCACTTTTCACTTCACTTCACTTTTGTGAACACAGTATCTCAAGTAATGCCTTGAGGGAATTCTCTCAAATTTGGCACAAAAATTGATTGGACTCAAGAATGAACCGGTTGGTCATCAAAAGGTCATGGTCACTGTCGACTAACAAAACACATTTTTTGCTATAACGCAAGAATTCCTAGGATAATTATGAGAAAATTTCACAGAGATATGTAATAGGATAAAGTTATAAAGGGATGATATTTTATGTCCCATATGTTTTATGTTATGCAGCACCATCCTCCTGTAAGTGAAGACGGCATAGTTCTCACAGGAAATGATTCACTATGTAGAGAGAACTTGTATGTCACCAAAAAATACACTTCACAACTCCTTCAGAGTCTTCACTATGTATATCATATCTGGACAGACATTAATGCAAACTGCAACTTGATTGATTCACGGTGGCATACAACCACGAAGTAGAAATTCATGTCTAGTTTGGTTTGAGAAAGAAATGATAATGTCCACACCTTCATTTGATTGATGGTTAATATATATACGTTTTTTTATGTGACTCTTTTTCTCTTTCTGTCTTGACCCCTGCAGAAGTTATCTCCTTGGGTCGGCCTGCGGAAGATCAATGTGTCATATTGGGGCTGGGAGGACGCTTCGCCTTTTACCAACAGCAGTCTGCGCTGGCTACCTGGTGAACCCAGCGACTCTGGCTTCTGTGCCTACATGGAGCGAGCGCAGGTGGCCGGACTTAAAGCCAACCCCTGCACTGCCACCACTGACGGCCTGATCTGTGAAAAACCTGCTGGTGAGAAAGAAAGACAGCGAGTGTGGGGTGGTCGAACACATTTAAGACCTAAAACAGCGAATTAATTATAAACACGGGAAAAAATACATACTTGGTCGTTCAAATTTTTTGAATACACTGACTTTTTTGTGTGATAAAGAGAAACGTTTGAAGTAAAAAAATCACCAATTGGAAACTGTGTCTAATGTATCTTTTGTCTTATGATGCACTTTGGAAATGTAAAACTCTCAGACATATGATGGGTTTTATATGTAAAAACCTCAGTGAACAAATGTGCACAGTGACAGCTGAGTTTACTTCTTCTGGCGTGACTACCTCTAAATGTATTTTTTCTGCAAATTGCTTAGATTTTTGCTACGAACCACCATTTAAATTTTACCTCCATTCCTGGTTGTCCTTCTGTCCCATAACTCAGGGAGTCTGCAGAGTCAGAGCACTCGTCCCTGTAAAACACCATGCGCTCTGCGTACCAGCTGTGCAAACTGCACCAGCCAGGCCATGGAGTGCATGTGGTGTGGAAGTACGCAGCGCTGTGTCGACTCCTCAGCGTACGTCATCTCCTTCCCCTATGGCCAGTGTCTGGAGTGGCAGACCCAGGACTGTGCTGGTAAGACAATGAGAAATTGAACTGGTGCGTTAGGGGTCATAGTTTTTTGCTGTTGGTAAAGTGAAAAACTTAAACAGTTGTTGGGTCTGAACACACCTTGAAATTTTCATTTACGTATTTGATTTTTCACCTGCCTCTATTGAGAGAATCAAACGTGTCCGCTTAGCATGTATGGTTCAAAGTTAAGCAGATGAGCTTAGGTATTACTCATCTTGTCTACATTTTCATTATTTCACTCAGGGACACTTGTGTCATAGAATCGACCATGCAAATGATTGTAGACTCTGACTCTTCTCTTTGAAGAAGCTCTCAATGAATCTGAGCAACAAGGATCATGCAGGAGAGCTGATCCCCCTTAGCATCCACATAGATTAATGTTAAACCACAGGTACCGAAAGGTTAAGAAGACATGTGTCTACACATCTACTGCATGTATGGTGAGACATAACTAGTCGCTAATGGTGTTTATACATATATGTGACAAATCAGATGTTGATCATCACATGCTTGAAGGAAAGCTACGGCCTATTATAGCAGGTGTATGCGTGTGCTGTGGTTAAACTAAAATAACTAGTGGAAATATTCACAGAACGGAGGAGAATAGAATGGAAAAGAATAGAATAAACTTAATTGTCCAGACATGAAATTTGTCTTTGGTAGATGTAGTTTTAGGAGATGCTATGAGAAGCTTTCTGATGTGCTGTATGGCTACAAGCTCAGCCAGTTTGATGGTTTGAATAGAGAACTATGTGTGAACATAGAGTGATTATAGACTTCTATTGATCCCTCTCTTATCAGCAGTCAGGTCTGTACCTGTCTGTTACTCACACATTGATGCAGTGCCGCCTCTCCTGTAGGTACAGGCAGAAAATCCATCATCTACAAAGACACATGGCTGACTTAATATGAAGTCCTCACTCTAGTCTCTTAACATTCCACACGTGTTAACACCTCGCTTGGGATGGTGTAAGTTTTTTGGTCTGCTCTTCCCACTGAGCTACGTAGCCAGGCTGTATGAGTACAGTGCATATACATATGTGAGTGTGCATTTCAGAAGTATCCCATAAAGATGAGATGGACACGAAGACACAGGAACAACATAAAGCATCCAGTCAGTTTCTAAATACAACACCCTGTGCAGAGTCCTGATCGAATGTAACATGACTACATCAGTGTCAATAATAAATACAGTGTTAAATAGAGATGTTAATGTGTGCTTGTCATCCTAGAGCAGGTCATTTGTTGGTGGTCGCGGGCTTCATTTCTATGCTAATGGTAGCAAGTGTAAAAGCAGTTCATGTATGCAGATTTCTTCACATTAGTTAGATATTGCACTTTGTGCCTGCTGTGTAGCCGGCCCTGGTGGAATCCAAGGGTTAATGTTTCAAATATCAGACCTTCAGCTGCCCTTTATCCAGTATGATCTCTGTCTGTTTTTTCTCACGTTGTCACCAATGAAAAGAACACAGCGAGTTTTTTTTGGTCAGAATTCTGGCATTCTGACATTACATTTTTGTTGGCGACTGGTCTCACTTTAAGGTCCATTTGACCTCTTGCTTAGTCTCCAAACATCTTAGGAAAAAAAAAAAAAAACATCTGTCCTTTCTGAGTAATTGTACAAAGCAAACAAACCGACTTCTAAAAAACGTATGCACACACAAAAAAATGTAGTCAAACATAGGCACGGCAAAATGAATTTTCTGACCGAAGAAAAGCAAAGCGTGGTTTTAATAATGTTCATTGCAGTTTTATTTGGAAAAAATGTAATGAATGTAGATACCAATGTCTAAACTTTGAAAGAGATAAAACTTTACATTTGTGTCTCTTATTTAAGACACATAGTCATTATTTGCAAAGTGTTCTTGTTCCTTAGAAGTTGAGGCAAAACTTTTTTTTTAAAATATCTTGTAACTAGTGATTATTATTTCTTGCCTCTTGCCAGTAGTCTGAGTGCAGACAGCTCTCCAGCCACAATTATTTTCTCTTCTTTCATTTTACATTCAATCTTACATAATGGGACCTTTTCCATATCTTCACTTCTCTTTTATTATTCATATCTCAGTTTGGTGGTAGGAGGTATGTAGGATGCTTTTGTGTAATGTAATGTAAAATATGACACAAATGCAAGAATTCTCAGATGCAGCATTGCTGCTCTGTCATTCTCTGCATACTGTTTCATTATTGACTTCTCTTCTTCTCTGTGGATTATTCATGTCTTGTTGTGGAAAACAGAACTGCTGGCTACAGTTGAAGGATTCATGACCTCGGCTTTCGTAGCTACTTTTGCAAAATATTGCTTGTCTGAGGATTCAATTTGAATTGGGTCATTTCTGTATCAGATCAATTTGGCCCAAGGCTTTGTGTATCATTCCCATTTTTCATGTCAGCTTGAGGCTCACTACACACTCTTCACCACGGCCTCTTGCAATAATTAGTTCCAGTGTTGCCCCAGCAGTCAAATTTGGAAGTTTTAGGCGCTCTGCTGAGAAACAGATTTTTCAGTCCCTGCCTAATTGCGCTGTATTGTGCTTCCTCAAGTAAAGCAGACCTATCTTTGGCCTCGTGTGACAGTTCTTTTTTCAGTCTCATACCTCTCGGCCTCTGATCCCTAAAGGTCTTTCACCTGCTGGTATGTGGGAGTGAATATGGTAGCTGTAAATTAGTCATTCTTTCTTTTCAGAACACTTTATCTCTCTGTAGACTTCTTCAGGCCAGGATATGGATGTGTGGATGCCTATGTTAAAGTCATTAAATCGAGCATCTATCCTTAGTACAGTTGGCAGATGTTTTCTTTTTTTAGTACATGGGAACATACACCATTTTGGGATGAAGAACAAAAAGGCAGCAGTAGCTCTGCAACTCTGAATTTAGCCCAGAATACTTGAACAGTAGTTTGAGTGTTAATAATTATTACGCCAGTAAAACAAAAATGAGCAAAAACTACGTTTGAGTCTTTTAATATTTTTTTCGTTACTCATTTTATATTTGGTTGCTTAGGTGAAGGTTGGGCAACCGCAGCCATACCAGCTTAAGTAAAGGCCACACATTTGACAATTGACTTGAAACATGAAACACATAGTGCTGAGATATGTTAACCTACATGAATTTGGTAGACATGACAGATTGCTTTTCATTAGGCTGTTTGTTTGGTTTTTATCTCACAAAACAAGAACTTTATGATACAAAATGGTTCTTTTCTTCTCTTTGTCACGATGACAAATTTGTGGCAAAGTTAACCTGCTTGATCAAGAAATGCCTGTTCATGTTATATTCTGTACACTGCAATACTCTATTGGTATATCAAATAAGCTGCCTTTGAACCGACACTTGAAATGTTAAGATATTAAACTCTTGGTTAAAAAAACAACTTTCAGAATAAACTTTAATCTTTTTTGAGGCATTCATTCTAAGCTCAGACTATGGTCAGACCACATCAGCCCGATTGTAAAGTAATGTTACGGACGGCATAGTCTGAACTGGGACGGCATGTTTTATTGCTTCATATATTACCGTATTTTCCGCACTATAAGGCGCATCGGATTATAAGGCGCACCTTCAATGAATGGCCTATTATAAAACTGTTTTCATATATAGGGCGCAC
>JAPQRN010000008.1:16612770-16631570 GCA_037367275.1 Coranthus polyacanthus | reverse complement strand
CTTAGTACGTTTTTTTTTTTTGCAAAATAGTCAATAGCAATCTATAACAAAATGATATGATTATTCTACATAATTCATCAACTATACATCTATAAAACCTGTTCAGTCAAATGAATAATTTCTTATTTTCTTCATTTGTTTGTCATGTAAAGTGCATTGATGTCCAGTGTCAAGTCTCTGTTTGGTCATCTGTCGAGATGATGAGATACAGTAGCTAGTTTAGGTCCCAAATCTGGCAAGACTGATCACATCATTCAAAAAAGTCTCACTCCTCACCAACATACCCATTTAATATGATGTACATCACCAAATTTGTGGGTCATTTTTGGCATAAAAGAGGATGACCTGTTGACTGAAATGCATTCTCTGACTATAATTACAACAGATTTGGGAAAATCAAACATTGTTTCCATTAAAAGAGACATTTATTCAGTAAATAAAAATCAAAAGCAATGAGCAGTGACAGCTCAGTGAGCTGCGCAGATGCCCAGGGTGATATAGGAAGGTTAAAATTGATGACAGGGTGAGAACTGTTGAGCATTTTGGGCTCCACCAATCATTGTGACTGAAGAGGAAGTGGTGGCATTATCAGTCTGTGAGCTGACCTGAAGGCACGCAAACTGGACGAAAATTAGATCTGTTAAATGAAGGAGAAGCAAAGACTTCTATTATATGTAATATTTAGATTTGGTGGAGGAAATGTGTGGGGGTTACAAAGAGTGGCTAGCAATTTTGTGCAATTTAAAGCGTATTTCAATATGATAAACAGCCCTGCTATATTTATTGGATATTAAAGTCTGCCTTTGGGTATGTAAATGTGTGCTTTCCTAGCTGAGGAAACCCTACTGTGTGGTGGATTAGGGACATTCTGCTGAACCTCCTCTCTTTGAACTATTCGATAGTGGAGATCCACCGAGTTGTCTGAAGAGGAGTGGAAAGAAATAAGGAGAGGTGAAAGCAAAAGCAAAAAAAAAAAACCTGAGAAGATGGAGAAATGAGTTCTGTCCTTTGTGGTTTCATTTAGGCCCGAAGTGTTTTAAAGTAATCCAGAAAAAAAAAAATAATTACATGAAATCAAAATGACAGGAAATGTGGGAGTAGGGAGTGTAAGGGTGAAGAAAGGAGTGCTGAAAGAGAGGGAAGGTGGCACAGTGAGTAGAAACTGAGAAAAAAAAAAAAAAGATGCAGACGAGAAGATAAAAATGTGGCAGTGAGGAGATAAAGAGTCAATCTGAGAAAGCAGAGCAGCGGAGAGCAGGAGTTTGTAATTATAAAACGGGAGAGAACAAATGAATCAGCATTGCTCCCGCTGAATAATGCAACGGTGGAGCTTGCAAACACACATACAGAGGACAAGGGGTGTATTTCAAGACGAGCTAGCTAGCAGGGACACAGAGAAAGAGATACAGGTTCAGCTACAACATCTGTGGTTTATGGAAATGGCTCATGCTCAAAAGAGAAACAACTTCTGGTGAAAATGCAAATTATAGTTGATGCTGTATTTGAATCATCTTTCCAGGCTAAAAGCAACAACACCTCGGATAACTTCTCTCAACCTTTCGGTTTCTTGTGTACACGCGGAGACACCCACAGAGACGTACCTTTTCCTCTGTCTGCGCGTGTGCCTCTTCATTGCCTCGCTTTGTAGAAGAAAACTTACTATGACGGGAAGACGAGTTGATGTTCAGAGCAAAACAAGACTGAAAGGTTCAAGAACAAGCGGGGAAGTTAACTTCGGAAAGGCCAGCTTCTCCCAAACAAAACATGATTTCTTATTCTTGTCACCTATTGTCTGTTCCCTGCCTTATTGTGGGAACAGAAAAATGCTTCAGTGTGGCTATTTTGTTTTGTTTTACAAGGACTGAATGCCATACTGTTAAAAAAAAAAGTGTCATTTTTAATTTGTACCAGTGAAGCCTTTTTGAATGTCACATCTGCGTTATGAATACAAATGCATTTCTCTACATGTGAGAATGGTATGGGAAAGAAAAGTCAATTTCTTTGTAAATGCTGAGGGTCAAAGAAAAGGTGAAGACAAAAGATGCCAAGTGTGTTACACAAGGTAGATTATATCACTAGAGGCTTTTATTGTTTTTATTCTTTGCTTAAAGCTGATTGGATGACTAAGTACAGTGTGAAGGACAGAAAATGAAGAGAAAATGCTTTGAGGTGTCATTGTTAACCAAGGGCATGTTTCATTTGATGATTACACCGTAATTAAAGCATTCTCTTGAAGAGATAAAGCAAATAATTATGGTACGTTGTTGACAAACTTTGGTGGCAACATTTGCACGGTTAAATGGTCACACAATGTATTTAATTGAAGCCATGGAGAGAAGTACAGAACTTAAAGGTATAATATGTAACATTAGACATTAAAATATCTCAAAATGACTTGCGTATATTATAGATTTTGTTGATTTGTTTGGTCTTTGGCATGATTAGCTCTTTAATAGTCTTTTCTGCTCTTCTTTGGTGCTTGCACAAGAATATTCAAACTGTCCTTACTTGTCCATAAGTGTTTGTTTTCTCTGTCTTTTTTGCTTCCTCTGTTCCGTCGACTGAAACCTCCAGCTCAGAACTGCTCAGGCCTGAGGACGTGTGCGGAGTGTCTGGAGCGGGCCGAGTGCGGCTGGTGCGGCGACCCCACCAACACTGGCAGGGGCGTGTGCATGGAGGGCTCCTACCGAGGGCCCCTGAAGCCCGCCAATGCCAGGACGGGGCCCCGTGACAGGGACAGACTGCGCGACAGGGACATGGTCTTGGATCAGAGTCTCTGCTCAGCTGATAGGGGCTCCAACTGGGCCTATATCCAATGTCCTGGTGAGTGGATCACACGACCAGGTTACGGTTCAATATGTCTCATCTAGTGTCCACATACAGGTAGGAAAGTGTAAGGCGCGCATTTCTAGAGAGTACTATAGCAGTGATAATAAGCACTGCTCGTACATTTGCATTGTTTTCAAATCCCTACACGTCTGCTTTTATTAGAATACCTTGGTCGCTTAGGTGGACATGAAGTGAGTGTGCATTCGTGTGTGTTTCGTATGTCCTCGCAGCGTGCCAGTGTAATGGTCACAGCAGGTGTGTGAACGGCAGCGTGTGCGAGCACTGTGGGAACCTGACAGCAGGGACGCACTGCCAGAGCTGCATGCCCGGTTACTACGGCGACCCCATCAATGGAGGGAAGTGCAACGGTGAGTGCAAAGGTCACAGGGTTTATTGTTTGGGTTTAATCACTGGTAAGATCATTTTTTTGTGTTAATCATAGATGCATCCACTAATTTACAACAGAGACAACAAATACTATATTGTTTATACCTCTTTTGGGAAAGTATAAGAGGTATAAAAAAAAAGTGTTTGAATAAAAATTTTAGTGCTCAAATATAAGCGTAAATCAGTGAAGTTGTAAATTGTATAACATTTGTTAAGTTAGATACGTTTTTTTTTTTTTTTTAATCTTAATTTTAGTCTTTTGTCATTAGCATTAAAGATGCCTTCCAGTCCTGTCGGAACAAAAGAAAATACTCTGCATTGAATTTGAATTGCGTCTGATGTGGTTTTCATGTACAATGACCTTTTTAGAAGTTGATAAATTATAAATCTACCTTTCTCAAGGTAAAATCCAGAATTTTTGAATGTTTAATGTGGAATGTGCTTTGGCAGACAAAGGAAAATAATAAATAGAAGAAATTAAAACAAGTAGATAAAAGATGCATAACTGAAGATGTTAAAACAGAAACGTAGAAATGCAAAAAAGCAAAGTATAAAACTACAATAAATGCCTAAATAACAATAGATAAATAAATTGAAGAGAATGAAAACAATAACAGACAGTAAAAAGGTTGTTCATTTCAAAACCTAAACTATTGAACACTAATTTTCACATGACACTTAAAAGTTTCACACTACATCATGTTTGGCTCCAAAATATTTGTGATGTCACAAATCGATCTCATTGATGTCAGCCTTAATCTCAGATTTTAGGGGAGCACCTTCTACCTGAGGGTGTAAAACACAAATTTGACAAAAATGACAAATTTTGGGTGGAGCGGAGCTTTATAAAAACATGAGAAGCACAAACTGCAGTTTAACTCTGTAATGGACACAGACAACCTGATGGGGGCAGTGTTTAAAAGC
Organism: Coranthus polyacanthus; assembly: GCA_037367275.1. Classification (NCBI taxonomy): domain Eukaryota; kingdom Metazoa; phylum Chordata; class Actinopteri; order Kurtiformes; family Apogonidae; genus Coranthus; species Coranthus polyacanthus. The sequence continues at coordinate 16,627,430 of JAPQRN010000008.1, read as the reverse complement.
AGTGAGTCCAGGTTGTGATTTGTGTCTGGTGGTGACAGTGGTGAACAGCTGAACACCAGAGCAGTGAAACGGGAAAGTACACTTGTAGTTTGTGAAAGGCACCAACATTTTAGTTGCGCCAGTGCTTCCAATTCTTGACATTTTAGTGAACAGTTCAGACGTTTGACTTCGGCAGAAATGCTGCTGACGTAGGCAAACCCTCCAAAAGACACACACATGCTTTAAATGAATCCCCCCTTTTTTTTTTGCTTGGAATCAGTCTGTCAGCAGATCTTCTTTGCTTTGTTTTGCTTCATATGGAAAAAATCAGAGTAAATCCCCACAGTTGAAAGTGTTAACAACAGATAATGTGTGCGAGTCGGATGATAAAAAGCAGAAGCCATGGGAAAATGGTGTGTTCATGTGATTTGAAGGCTCGGGTGGGTTGGGGGGAGGTATATGATACGGGCCTTGATGGGAGAAAACATCAGAGATGGGAAAGTGTAATAAATGAGTGAGCGGCTGCTGGAGTACGAGGAGAAGTGAGAGGGAGGTGCAGTAACATCAGTCTCACTGTGACAGATGTGCGTTTTGGCTTGGCGGCGGCGTGACATTAAATCGCTCTTAATCATTTTCTTATTTCCTGAGTTGACTGGTGTCTCCGTCCCTGGCGGCTTTTCGCAGCGAGCGCGTTGCTGATAGATGCACGCCTCTCGTCGCCGCATACAGGACAGCCACTGATTCACTTTCTCTTCTGCTTTGGCTTTTTCCACATTTGTTTTTCTCCTCACTCCCTCCTCTGTCTTTCTGTGTGTTTGGCTTTATATTATGCTCTCTTTAACATCCTTTGGTCGTATTTTTCCTTCTGATTCTCTTGCCATATTAAATTCTTGATATCTCTCCACTGCTTTTCCTTTCTTTTTCTTCGTTGTGTGTGTGATAATTTGTTCCAATTATCTATCTTTTCCACCTTTTTCATCTTTCCTGTCCTGTCCTGTCCTGTCGTTCGTTTCCATTTTCTTTGATCCTCTCTCCTCAACTTGTGTCTACTTCTTTCCTTTTCTCTGTTCTTTTTATCCATCCTGTCCCTTTTCTCTTTTAGAAGTGTTTCCTCATTCCTCATTCATTCATTTCTTTTTGTGTGCACATTCTCTCTTCTCTATGGTTTTTCTCTTCCTCCCTTCTTGACTTTTCTCTTTCATTTTATCCTCTTGTTTTTTTCCTCATCTCCCATCTCTTCTTCTTTCCTTACTTTGCTCATTTTATCTCATTTTCTTCATTTCCCATTTCTTATCTCCTTTCCTCTCTTTTCCCCCTAACCTCCTTGTCCTCATCTCCCTTGCTTTTCCTTTCTCTTTCATCCTCTCAGTGTTATTTCTTTCCTTTTCTATCTCCTCTGCTGTTGTTGTCTTCTTTTCATGTCTTCACATCACTTACCTCTTTCCTTTCTATTTCTTCCCTTCTGTCCCCTCTATCATTGTTATGGTTTAGAGAGATTTGTAGATAGTTTTGTGTCAATTCACCACACCTCCTAGAAGCTTTTTTATTGACTAGATGGACTGCACTGAACATATATACTGTACAGCCTTATGTCCTTCTACTCACATTCATACATTTGCTTTACGTCCGCTATGCGTCTCTCGTTCACTCTAAAAGTCTACAATAATGTTTCTGTCTAAAATTTCCTCCTCTTTCCATCAGTCTATCAGTTTATCCATCCTTTTTCTATCTCCATCTCTCTCCATCTCTTTGTCTTTATAAAAGGGGCCACTAGATTTACCTTGGGATAAATGGCTGGGAGGAAATGATGTGTGGCCGATTAGACTTCTGAATGATAGAGGAGGCCTTTGTCCCTACCAGGGAGGGGAAAAGGCCTCGACTCATAGGGTTATAAGGAGGATTGAGGAGTGAGGGTGGCAGTAGATGGAGGAAATGAGGAGCAGTAGTCAGTAAGAAGCAGAGACAATGGAAAGAAAAAAAGTAAACCATGTGGTGAGATATACATGGCTAAAGGACAGCTACCCTTGGATAGAGAGACGATGGAGGAATAATGGAGGAGATGGGAGGATAAACAGAAGAAGAGATGGAGGGCAGACAGAGGAGAGGGGAGTCTGTCCGGTTGCCTGTCCCCGTGACAGATGATTAACTAACCTTGTCAAATCTGGATGAAGTGTGTGTTTGTGTGTGCGCAGGGCAGAAGTGTCCCTTTTCACCGACTGTACCGTTCACCTTGTCCCGCGCAGATACGAAATCAAACGCTCCCCCGGCAACCTTCAGAACTGCAGCTGACAAAATGTTGGATGTCTGTTTAGTCTTTTAGTCCCTCAGAAGAGAACATTAGATTTTAAAAGCTGACAAAGAAATCTGCGTCTTTTTACGCACGTCCTGGGAGCCTTTGTTCTGTTGGTTTCTTGTCTCCTTTTTATTGCTACAGAGAGACAGATTTATGTTTTCTAAAAAAATTGTTTAACTCATATTTATCACTGGAAGGTTTGTGTTAGAGTAAAACTGGAAGCATTATGACCACAGTTGTGTCACTGAGATTTTGGTTTGTTTGATGGCACATAAACAGGATTATGGGGTGCTAAGGGATTTTTTTATTTTTTACATTTTTCAACTGTTTGCAGTTAAAAATATGGGCAAAACTTTCAGAAGTAATAAAGACAAACTAATGAACCTACAAAAGCATTTTCAGAAAAGGGACATTTTCTAAAATGCAATTAAAATTACAAACTGTGATTTGTTAGTTAGTTTGAACATTTATGTAACTGACAAAAGTGCAACCAAAACATTTCTTTGTGTTTTCATCAACCAACTGCAGCGCACTCAAAAAAAAAAAAGTTGTGACAGAAGCACGTTTACCACTGCATCACCTTTCCTTTTTATTACACTGTTTAATCATTTGAGAACTGAGGAAACTTAATTGTTGCACACGTGCAAGTGGAATCTTTGCCCATTCTTGTTGTTTGCAAGAATGTATATAAGTTGCTCAGCAGTCCGTGTCATTGTCTAATTCTCCTCTTCATGATGTCCATACATTTTCAGTAGGAGACAGATGTGGACTGCAGGCAGGACAGTCCAGCACACGTACTCTGACTATGAAGCCAAGCTGTTGTAACTCGTGTAGAATGAGGTCTGGCATCGTCCTGCTGAAATAACCACAGATTTCCTGGGAAAAGATGTCGATTTGATGGCAGCATATGTCTCTGTAAAATTCACATCTATGCCTTCACATCAATGGTTCCTTCACACATGTGCAGGTCAGACATATGGGCACTGATGAAGCCCTCAGACCATCACAGATGTCGGTGCTTGCACCTTTCGCTGGTCACAGTCTGGATGGTCTTTTTCATCTTTGGCACATAGTATCCAACATCCATTTTTCCTGTAACAAGCTGAAATGTCTGACAAAAACACACATTTCCACTGTTTTCCAATCCATCTGAGATGAGCTTTGGTAACATTGACATCTTTTCTTTGTACTTTTGTCAGTTAAAGGTTCAAACGAATTAACAAATCACAAATTTTCAGTTTTTATTGCATTTTAGAAAATGTCCCAACTTCTCCGGAAAAGAGGTTTTGTAGATAAGAATCATAACTGTATATTATATGCATTTAACAAATGTGTTACCGGTGGCCACACTTGAAGTGTGATTACTGCCAGCTTTTGTTCATAAAATCTTGAACATTTTGGAACATTTAATGCAGAGCTGAGCAGGCGTACTTTTTTGAATGAAGGTCAGTTTTACTGCATATTTATGTGGGTCAGGGATCTCCATTTTCTTTTCCTCTGAGTGCTAATATGACAAATTGAATAGAGCCGAGAGCTACTCATGATTTATATTATAAGTAACATTTAGACACAAACCAGCTGAATAAGCTTCCTCATTACAAACTGTTGATATCCAACACTGACATTTTGTATCAAATCATCTGAAATTCATATCATCGTCATATTAATGTCTTAAAAAAACAAAACAATTAACTTGCCTTTATTTTCTGTCAGTCCAAATACACTGGACACTGGAAACACTTTTTGTGTGATTATACACTCGTCAAAATATAGTTATGAATCTTATATTGTTATATTCCAATTTTGCGTTGATTGTGATTAACAATATTATTTTCAGTTCTGTTATGTTTATGCCTCCGCTGTAGTATAGAAAGTCTCATAATAGTTAATTATGCTTTTGCACCTTACGAAGAACAGGAGTCATTTATTTGTATAGAATTTTTGAAATGTATAAAATGAATTATATTTCTGTTTGTGATGCTCGCTCTCCATTGAAGAGCGCCAGCCAAACAACGGAGAACGATGTGGAAATAATAATAAAATATGTCTCGTAGTTTCACCAACTGTTTTTATACAAGTGAATGGAGACGATTATCACAGATATGTAAAATAATCACTGTTAATTAAGGAGGGATGTGTGGAATACACCTTCACTACACTTTGACACCCTGATCTCTAACATTATTTTTCAGAAATATCTATATATTTCTTGACAAATACTGACTCAAGTGCTCAGGTTCACTGAGGTACCACCAGCAGCAGGCTGTCCACTGTGCTTTTGTGCTGCCCTCTGTTTTGTCTTCTAGGTAAGGCTTGAGCTTGTATTATTTCTTCTTGTGCTTGTTATCTTTTGCTACCCAGCGCTTCGGCGCATAATGCTCTTCTGCCATCGGCACCTCACGCTCAACAGTTTTATTGCTTCCATAAATTTTGCATGATTCACATCAGTGGCTCCCTGTCTCCAGCTCACTCCGATACTGTCTCTCTGCACAACCTCACTTGCTCTATCGGGCTGTCGAAGAAGAATCTCCTCATCATGCGTGTGCAATACCTAGAAGCACCAAAAGATTACTGTTTTGTCACGAGAGATTTTGTGTGTTCCTGCAGGCTCTGTTCATAGCTCCTGCAGAGCTCCACAGGACTTACAGAATAAGTGAGAAGGAAACAGTAAGATGAATTAATATATTTTAAGAATAACTGGTTAAAATTGTTTTACAATGAACATCTTTGTAAATCTGCAGAGGATGTATTTTTTAAATTGAGGAGTTTTTAGATGTATCCAAAGATCTCCTTAAGAAAGTTTGTCTGTCGGCCCGTTCCCATTACGTTTAAAAATGTGATATTTCTGGAACGCCTTGAGGGAATTTCTTCAAATTGGCCACAAACATTCACTTGGACTCAAGGATGAACTGGATAGATTTTGGTGGCCAAAGGTCAAGGTTGATGTGACCTCACAAAACACTTTTTGGCCTTAAACTCATGACTTCAGATTATGATGCAAGGATAGTGGACGCATTTGATTGAATTTATGGTTCTTGTTTTTTTCTTGTTTTCTCCACTTTTTTTTTTTTTAATCAGACCAGATGATTATGATATATTATGTATGCGTTGTGAGGTGTGTAGGACATCAATGTATTAGGGATAGGTCATGATTTTAAAATTTTGGAATAATCATTGAATTATAAAATATTATACAGTCTAGTGTATAGATAATGTTTATAAGACAAACCAATTTTTGGTCCTAAATATTGTTTATCTGTGTGCTGAAGGTAAACAGGGTATTGTTTTTGCTTGTGTCTGTGTCTTTATGTGTGTGAAATATAACTCCCTAATGGCTACATCAATCTCTATGAGACTTGATACATATCTGGAGTGAATGAGTGAATATCTGGAGCCCATTAGTTTTTCTTGCATCTAGGTTAAGAATGAATAAAATAAGCATCTGAAAATCCCCTATTTTCCCTGCAAAGCTATGGTTAGAGATGGGTTTTTGTCTACATGCAGGGTTTGCATTGCCTCTCAGATGCATTTTTCATTTCCCTTATTTTTACTGGCAGCCAATATTCCACTGCTTCTCTGCACACAGCAAATCTATGCAGCACATAAAATAAAATCCAACCTGAGCCGTAAATAAAATAAACACAGAACAATTTAATCTGCACCATTTTGCAATGCAACTCAGTGAGTGACAGGCGACAAGCGGTAACTACAGTAAAACAATGACTACCACGGTCCAGCCAATGATATGATGTGGTTCACACGTATTTACTTACGCAGCCAATCAGTGTCATTAACAGCGCTTTATGCGTACGTGCCGCTGTTTTGCAGGTTAGCGTGTAGTTAACGGTGCGGCAGAGGTAAGAGAGGTAAATGCTGCTAACCCCTTATTATGGCGACATGAACGGGCAGTGGCACATCCACTCACCAAGCCAAAGTAAAAAAGAAATGCGGTTCTTTTAAGATGGAATGGCTGTCTATGGCTGTATGTGCGAACAGAAGAACCCCGACAACATGTAAGCGGGCCAAATCACTTATATTGAAAGTAATCTAACAGAAATTACTGCTGTAATTTGATTCTTTTAATGAGCCATGTAACTTGTTATGATCTCAGGTTTTGGACAGGTGTGATACTGGTGTGGCCACAGTGTGCACGTCTGATGTTGCTCACAGTGGTCCAAGGAATTCTCAGAGTTTGTGTGTACGCTCAGACACATGAAAAATTAGGGGGAACATTGCTGGCAGCTGGTAGTAAGTAATGGTGGTAATGAACTCAAATGATGTTTTACAACCGCACTTGAACAACAAAAGAAGAAGAACGTGTTGTGGTGAGATTAGATGTTGCTGTACAGAGAAGAGAAACATGCAAAACCCAAGACTGCTACATCTGTCAAAACGTTTTGTGTGGAAGCCTTTTAAAAAAGAAATAAACTAAAATGAGGTGCAATGCAGATTCTGCCAGAACAAGCTCGCATATCATAAGTCCACCATAATTACAGTGAAAAGTAAGTCAATGTGCGTGTGGGGTGGAGATTGAACATCGAGTAGTGTTTCAGATTGAAATGCCCGTCCCTACAATGTACAGATTTTTCAAACTTTTAAAGACAGCCATGTTTTGTACAGTACATTGTGTCTGCAGGCTAAGTAATAGTTGCTTTGAATGGCTACTGTCAAAGTTGGGGTAAAGAGCCTGCCATCTCAGCAAGGACATGTGTGATGTGAATTGGGAATAACAGGGAATAACAGGGCATATTTTTCCACAATCTCTCTTTGAAAACTTCTGAGCTTATACACACAAATATCGGAAGCAACTGCACGAACATTAAAAAGGTTGTGAGAAAAGTTTTTTTTTTTTTTTAAGGGGTGAGGAGTCTCTCATTGTCCCAGCTGTGTTTTTTTTTTGTACCTTCTCCTTCTTTCTCTTTGTGTCTTTGTCACCGGTTTGAGGTTTTGATGTACTATACAGTGTGTAAGCGGGGTGCAGCAGCAGGAGTTTTTTGTAAATTTGTGTTCAGTGCAGGCGCTATTGAGATGTTGAGTGTCGCCTCTGCTAGAACCCAGCAACCCAGCAGCACCAGCCTCAGACTGGGACAGATAGGACAGAAGGACCGTGTGAGAGAGTGTGTGTTTGTATGTGTGTGATGGATCAGACTGAGCCAGCTGTTGTTGAGCTTTAGTAGTGGTAGAGTAGCAGCCTGCAGAGTCTCTCCATTCAGTCAGCTCAGTGCCAAATCCACTCTTACCTGCTGTCCTAAGTGTCTATGTGTGTATGGGATGCTTTCTGTTAAGCCTGCTTGTGTGTTTACGTACCTGTGGAGCCCTGTGGCGAATTGCAAACTACCCAGCATTCTTAGCGGCATCCAGTCATCTTCCCTCTGGCAGCTCTATTCCTGGCGCGTGACTGGTCAACATACGGACGAATAGACAAACAAGACAAACAGAAACACATTCACATTCCCTACCCACAAAGCCGCGCACATACAAATGGTTCTGTAAATATGATTTTAAACGGCTTTTGAATCCTTTTTGATCTCCGCTCAGTGCAAATAGTGTTTTTGAAGTCTTTCTGCAGCTTTGACTCATGTCTTGTCTAGAATAAGCTGCTTTCTTTGAGACTCTCTGCTTTCATTTGTGGCTTGCAGCTCACACTGACATTAACCGGAGTACACTTAATAAAATGAGCTATCACCTAAGAAATAACATATATTGCAGCATCCTGTGTATTACTGAAATTAATATCACAATTTTTTTCACACTTTCGCTACATATGTAAAGGTTAATAAAGGGCTGTTTTGGCAATTTTGGCAAAAAAATAACAAGACATGTATGCCGACATTTAGCAAAACTAGAGTCTATACATCTGGGCAAAACATATGTTAGAAAACCCAACAATGGAATAACTTTCACATAAAACGTTGGTGGTTCAGTGATCTGATTCTGCTGAGGGGAGGAAACTATCATCAAGGACTCTCAGAATCATTTTTTTTTCTCTTTGTATGCAGATACACTATATATGTGTGTGTGTGTGTGAGACTTTTTACTTCCTTTTCCTTCATGCTTGCCCTTTTACCCTCAACCCTCTCACACTCTCTCTTCATTAAAGCCAGTAAAAGGCTCAGTCCTCTCTTATCTAAACTGCCCTCTCTGTGGAACAGGACAAAGAAAAAGCCATTGTCAGCTGAAGGTGACACTGATGATGAAGATGAAGATGAAATAATATTCATGGAGACTAGCATGTAATGGATCATTATCTGGAGAGAATTCTGTGGTGTCACCTGGTGTCTGAGCTTTAAACATGTGCTTTTTGAAAGCATTTTTATTATAGTATAAGTAACAACAAGCTGAGGTCCAGTGTGTAAGATTTGCACTTTGTGTAATTACAGAAATGGAATATAATATTCATAGTTCTGTTTTCATTAGTGTACCATTAATTTGTTACCTTAGAATGAGTCGTTTATATCTACAGACGGAGAGCTCACTATGTTGTGCTGCCATCTTTCTACAGTAGCGCTGAACAGACTTCTGCTTTTTTCTGTTTCATAACAGGTGGCATCCAGTGTTAAGGTACATTACCCTCACCTGCCGTATTTGACTAAAACACCCACAACAGACAAAACAAACACTGACTAAAACAAGGAACTGCCACCATAGGGGAGGATGTATTGAGGGCAGAGCGGTGCACTCTGCAACTTCACATGCAGTTGTCAGTGTTTGCTGTTTTTTCAGGAGATTAAACATGATGCATTGCAACCATGGATGCTTTAATTGAACTTAACACATAATATAACACATAGGCTATAATATAATCGCTTAATACATCCATACACAAAAGCTTAATTACATGATGAACCATTTGCCGAGTGGATGTGCTGCAGAACACTTGTTTTTACTGGCTACACCTGTGGCGCACAGCAGGTCTAAGGCTGCATGAATCACAGACAAAACATGAAGGCACCCGCTGCACTGATAACATGTCAACCAGAGTCATATCACAAAATGAAAAAAAAATGTTAGTTTTAAAATAGTTTTAATCCTAGTGATCAGGGTTAACATCCTATTACATCTTATCATTTACTATTAGTATGTGTTTTTTTTTTTTACCATGACCATACATATAAATAAAGGGTTTTGAAACGGCCATGCATCAAAATGGAGAGTGTAGATTCACCCTGTACTGTTATCCATGGTGTTGTAGAACTATCCAAAATCTTGATGCTACATTTAGATGTAAAGATGTGTCAGGAAATGACAGGCGGAGTTAATTTGATTAGCAGCACAGTGGCTGTGTGGGTGACATATGACACCTTCAAGTGCCAGCACTTAGAGGTGTCACTCTAATGTACAGATGTACACTTAACACACATGACAGAGGTACAAGTAGGAGTGTCAACACACATATGACATGGAATAGTCTACTGCCTTGACAGTTTCTGTTTTTAGACCCTGACACGCAGGCTAATCAACACTTCCTGTTAAGTGTGAACATGTTGCACAACATCATGCACTGCTGACTTAGGGATCGTCATATTATGACAGGTCTACGACCCCTAATTAACTCTTTAGCACATTTTTGCAGCTGTGTCTTACAGCAGGGAGATGTATGAAATGGTACATGAATTAAATGACTCTAAATCTGTCGCTACACAGCATTAAGGGATGTGTTTTTGTTTTTTAAGGAGCAATAGTAAACATTAAATTATAGTCAGCGGATAATTGTCACTATGAGAGACCAGTATATAAATACGATTATTGTTTATTCACTTTTCCTGTTAAGGATTACCCCGGGTCCAGAATATAACTACATGTAAGGGCTGCTGCTTTTAAGTCGGGTATACACTGTATGATATTGGGCTGTCCCAGAAAAAAGATGAGAAAATGTATTGTCCCTGTTGTCCCGGTCCTAAGGTCTGGGACAAAATTCTGACAGTGTCAGAAATTTAGGATGACCATCTCACAGTGTGACATCTACTTAACAACCAATAGGAATGTAATGAAATGACACATTGACCAACTCAACAGGTGTTATGTATCTAAAACGACTAACCTCAAACTTTCTTTGTAAAATTGTCATCCCAAGTTGGCCTCTTTTCCCAAGTCATGACCGGGTCCACATTCTCATCCTTCCCCTTTGACTTTGATCCACCGTGATATGTACTATTAACATTTGTGCTTCAAATTATACTGTGATTGTATTAATGTATTGTACTGTATTAATTTAGGTCATACTGCCCAGCCTTGCTGTTGTGTTTTATACTACTACTTTATGGCAGACATGGTGAATTCATGTTAATGTAAATCTGGTTCTGTACATGTATGTGTAGCCTATTCTTATTCAGTATCATAAAGTGTGTGGAAACACAGTCACTGGTTTCCATCCAACTAGATCAGAAAATTAAAGAAATCATGAAATCAGCAAAAGAAAACGCTAATTTATGCATGTTTCTATGCACTACTGTTATGCTAATATTAAGAGTTGGTTCATCATCATGATCATCATCGGGGTGGTTAAAAAGATAGATAGTGTTTCATACAGTAACATGCTCCCTGAACTGTTGATGAGAGGCTGATAAACCTAAGTATTTTGACAGAAACCTGAAGCCGACTGACAGCTTTTGAACTGAACCACTGCTCTGGATCATATAGTGCTGTTTCAAACTCCTCCACAGTTTGCCAAAGCCTGTGTCTAACACTTATTAATGCAGCTCTTCATACATGGTGGCATTTCGTTTCTGTTTTCCATCTAATTTGGCATTTGTAGTTTGTTTCTTGTATTAAATCAGTGAATGGTACACGTGTGCAGGCACACATTCGCTTAAACTGTTTCCATTGCACATTGCATTTACCTTTCATCAATACACCAACTTTTCCACCTATCCCGAGTGTAAAAACTTTTATGCAATATTCTGTTTTTTTTTTTTTTTTTAATTTTCTGCAGTGTAGGGAGTATAATTAAAACCTGGACTGGTCATGTCCTACACAGCTGTTTAGTGTTGAGGGGATGAAACCCGATACTCGACTAGAAATCAAAGCCTGTGCCGTCGGTGTCTGTGGCAGAACTTCAGTTTAACCACTTGCATCGACTGCTTCGCTTCACAAGATACATCATATGAATGTGACGGGCAAATGTCATTTTGTGTTAATTCTCTGTTACTCTTTAATTCTTCAGTTAACTCGTATTTATTCATATTTTTAGAATTAATTCGATTTTGATTAAATGGCCACAGAAGACACTGATCAGCAACAGCATGCAAGAATTTAGATGCGGTATGCGGCAGTTCAATAGTTTCAGTAACCGGTTTCAAAGTCCAACAGCCAAAGAAATGTTTGTAGTGAGGTTTAACTCCACAGAGGCTTTTGATTTTCCCTCTCATTAAGTTATCCTGAGTTTTAGAGCTGCACACCTCTGGGGAATAAGACGAGCAGACTGTACAAACAGATAAGAGCTTCACTGAGGATTTTTTTCTTCTTCTCTAATGTCTTCTCACTGACTTATTTTCCCATCTCTACCTGTCTCTGTGTGACTCATACAGACACACAGATCGAAAGACAAACACAAAGGCGGCCCACTTCCCACCTGCACACATCCCTGACAACAGGCGTCTTTTGTAGCGGTGTGTGCATGCAGAGGCAGTGGGGTGAGAAATTGTACTCTCTTCAGGGGGTTTGCACAAGTCATGAGAAATATGATTTATATCAAATCAGCCTTTTTTGCTAAGAGATCAGGTTTCTTTTTTATTGCTGCTTATTTCTGTGTTGTCAGCAAATGTGCGTGATGTGCTTTCTCTTCCGTCCATTTTATTCATTCACTCGTTCTTCTTTATGATTCCCCCTTCTTGTTCGACCCCACGCCCTCAGTTGCTCTCCCTCTAACAGAATTGAGTTTACGTCCTCCAACCACTTGAATACAATTGTGTTCGCAAGCAGGCTAGACACACCGAGTGATTCTTTAAAATTTTATGTGAGAGCCTGAGCGACTGAATGAATGGGTCTATTGTTATAGAGGTGGATGATCTGACGATTTTATATGGTGAGTGATCTTAAAGATGTCCACAAAGTCTCGTTTCTGCGAATCATCAAGATTGCATAAATTTATGTCGGCCCTACTTCACATGATAACTTCCAAGAGAATGTGGATCTGCTCTACGTCAACAATCTAGTAGAGCTGTGGTCTAATGTACAGCCCCTCTGATTGGAAAGAAGATTACACATCTCTCTTTCTTCCCTAACGTAAATCCTGCAACTCAGGTAGCAGCACTATCGTGGACGACAGACCTGCTTATAAAACCAAAGTATTTTGCAGAGCCAAGCATTTGAGAAATCGACAAAGTAAGACCAAAGTAGCAAATGCAGGAGAGAGGTGACTGAAGCGTTGTTGAAATGGTAGAGAACATGGGTTTGAAAGTGCTAAATTGGACTGTAGATCCAAAATAGGACATTGCAATCCTGTCATTCCCTGCTTTTATGCGGATTATTCCCAGAATATTACTTGACAAACGTCTGATTAAGTGTCAGAATTTGAGAAGTGCATGCTGGGATGCTATTTTCAAATATCCTTTCAAAGAATACTTTTATTTTTACTGTTATTCTATTATTAAGTTATTGCTTGGTGCCAGATACAACTCTTAATTAACCCTTTATTTGAATTCTCCAATAAATGCAGGTATGAGTCATTAGTTTAATACTAAATAAAGATCTACTGCGGAAATAGTGGTATCTGTAACGTAATGTTACTTTACAATGGGCTGCTTCAAGTCTGTCTGTGCTCTAGTGTCCGTTTCGAAATCAAGAAGACAGATTGCAGTTCCTATTGTAGATTGATTGTGATGAAAAACATGGTGATGCGATCTCTTGTAAGATATTCAGATATGATCTTGTGTGTGAAAGCCAGTAAACAGTAATGTAAATGAACAAGATGTTAGAAGACGGAAGAAGAGAAAATAGTCGCTGCATCCAGTGCATCAATAAATTAGACTTTGAATCACAGTGATTTCCATGTTCCCTTGGATTTTCAATTTGCACATTAAAAAGCCCAAATTGAAAACACTGGGCATTTGACAGCAGGTTAGTTCGAGTCAGAGACCTGTTACATGGATTTCCAAATCTCTCTGTCATGTTGCTACTTGCACACTAAAAATAATGGTCAGAAATGCTTGAATGGTGCTCTTTTATCCATGATTTTCTGTGCTGTTAGTCTTGTTGTGCCCAATTCTTATTTACATAAGCGCTGGAAGGTATCATTAATTACCATTTTTCTTTTGCTGATTTTCTGAAAATTCTGTTAAAATTTTGTGCTTTTTTTGGGAATGAAAATCTTAATATAGTTGTGGATAGCAATCGGATGGCATCTGAAAATATCAAGTATGGCTTTGGTTGTCAATGTAGTTGTCGTTTTTAACACTTGTTCCTTTGAATAACATAAAATGCTGGAGTAGTTTTCTGTTCCAACTTCTTGACACTCATGTGTGTCTGCAGGAGTTGGTCTATACTGGGACTTCTCTGCTGGAAGCAGGATGTTGTTTACTGCTGAGGGAATTACAGTGGTTTCATGTTTATTTGAGGAGAGGAGAAATCTTAATGCGGCTCTCTGTTTCACTGTGACATCTGAAACAGTTTAACTTTCCTGTCAACAGTTGGCAGTGTTTGTGGATTGTGTTGTGTCTGTGTTCGTGTCCCAAATAAACCTATGATTTGGCCTTTAACGTTATGGATTACAGTGAGACACTGAGCGCGCTCAATGCCCCTGTTGTCTTTTGTGTGAAGTTGTTTTAGATGATTGTGGGATTTATAACAAGCCTCCAAACCAGCCAAAAGTCACTGGCAGCTTTAAAGCCATTAGTCTCAATTCTGGCTCTCCCCCTTTTGTTTCTCTCTGCCTTCGCCTCTCTTGAAATATTTCAGTCTTCCATTCTTTGGCTTTCTTTTGTGCTATCGGCAAAATTTCGTGTCTGAGTGCACGAATGTGCATCTCTCCTGGCTGTGTCCTTTGTATGCCTCTGTAGGCTGCCTATTAAATCAATATTGTATGAGCAGCAGGGCGACCCATGCCTGCGTTAACACACCTGTGATTTGTTTATTATCTGAAGGCTAAAAGCCACTTTTTGTCAAGACTCCGTTATCTCATGAGACGTGCTGGTCAGTGTGCATCCTTTAAAAAGCCTTCGGGTCAATGTAATTTCAAGTACAAGGCTGAAATTGTATTTTGTTATTGTTGTTGCCTCTCCTGTCAGCATCTCTGTTGAAAAATGTCAATTCAACTTTCAACCCGTTGACATTTAAATGTCCCACCGTGCAACCTTGTGTTTCTGCCACTTGGAGTGTGTGTGTGTGTGTGTGTGTGTGTGTGTGTGTGTGTGTGTGTGTGTGTGTACGCGCTCAAAAACCTAAATATTTA
>JAPQRN010000008.1:16589853-16605090 GCA_037367275.1 Coranthus polyacanthus | reverse complement strand
TGTGTGTGTGTGTGTGTGTGTGTGTGTGTGAGTTCGTGTTTAAGCTTGCGTAGCTAAGTCAGAGTGTGTTTTAAGTGATGAGACAGTCTGGTCCTGTGTGGTCCTTATCTTGTCCCCATTAGACATTGTAAGCAGCTTAAGTGTCCGTCCCTTTTTGTTGGAGCTCTGCGTCCAGGACTTTAGTGTCCCCCAAGAGAGAAAGTGGCTCATCCTCGTCCCCTACTTAGCCTCTTGCAACACTGCTTATCCTTCTTTTTTTCTCTGACCTACATTACATGCATATGTGACAAAAAACAATGTTCAGGTCGGCACTCTTGTGACCAGGTCACACCAAATAAACAACAAAGGATGCGCACCAAGCGAGCTAGTTTGGCTAGCTGTAGCTCTGTTTCTGCTTTGCTTATCTGCATTGTTTTTTTGGTTTGAAATATTTACAAAACATGTTGAAACAGCAAGTGTATAACATTACAACCAAATTTGTGACTTACTTGTCTCAGAATATTCAGATAACACATGTAGGGCTTGTTTTGTGGATTGATCTTGAACCAATCTAATTTTAAAGTAAAGTTACCGTTATTCTAATATTTTGGGACAAGACAGTAACAGCAAGCCTGAAATTATTGGTTTCCTATGTTGGTTTTGAATGTAGCGTAATTGTGTTATTAAAATCAAGTGCAAAATCGATGCACACACAAAAGTATAAGCCTTGGTTTGCAGGGTTGTGATAAAAAAAAAATATTTAGAAATATCCTTAGAGATGTTTTCAGTGATTTAAGTAGCTGACAGAAATCATTTTTAGATCACATTTGGCTCCACAGAGGGCTCTAGGCAAATTACGACATCACATTCATCACTATAAATTTCCTTGTGCTGAAGCAGACTTAGCCCTCAATGCGGTCCGTTGTGACTCTCAGATGGGAGACACTCCAAAGCTTTTAAAGCCACAGAGGCTTCATGAGACGATTCTGCCCTCTCCACGTCTTCTCTCTGGATCCCAAACGGTTCGTTCAAGAAGCCTTTTATCCTCTCTTAGGCTTCACTTCCCACCTTTCCTTTCCTTTCCTTTCCTTTCCTTTCCTTTCCTTTCCTAGATTTCTGTTTACTAGGGATAAACAGATGCTGATAAGGTGTTATCCTTATACTATCAGTATGAGCAGAAGGAGCCACTGATGATGGCTGATAGTTTGTTATTCCTATAACAAAGTATATAGCCATCTTTGAAGACTTGATGATAGAAAATGATAGGTCACAAGATTAAAAATCGCTCCCACCTAGATTTTTTCCAGTTAGTTTGATGTTCAATTGAATAATTTCTTTGAGTTTGATCTTCAGTGATGATATTGATGATATTGTCTGATTATTCGACTATTGGCTTTTCCCTGCTCCAAACTATTATTATCATATCTGCCTTTACAAATCCGCTATTGGTTGACCTCTAGTAGAGAAACTTGGATATCTTGTCTCACTCCACATACTTAGATAAGTGCATAACTCACTATTTAGGGTTGCACTGTAGTCATTTGACCCTTTTTCTATATTTTGCTCCTTGCTAAACCATGTGATATAAACTAGAGCTGAAGCATGTTGATTTAATATCAATAAGGGCAATGAAGTATATCATAAAAAATCCATGTGACAACACGTGCCGGTGGTTAATTCAAAATACACGGTGAGCTCTAAACAAATGCCTTTTGTCACTCACCCGGTGAGGTGGGGAACAAGCCCAGAGTGCGCCGTCTTTTCTGGTGTCAGCGCCAGACGCCCTGCTGATGCTACATCTGTCAAAATGCAGGCGTCCTAAGGCGAGCTCATGGAGGACAGAAACCTGTGGAGCGGAACACCTCTAAGTCAAATATATGAGAGATATGAAAAGATAATTACATAATAAAGGAAGGAGTAGTCAAAGCCTAATCTGATTAGAGTCTGAGTCAGGTACAACACTAGTTACGATGCACTTAGTTACGGTGATCGCGGCCACTCTACGCAATGCTTTTGTTTCCGCCTGAAGCACCGCGGCACATGTCCAAAGCCTCCCAGAACTGGCTCGGTGCCACATCTAGCTATAAACACATGCAGAGTCTATTTTTGACAGACACCGTGTCAATTAGCAAAGAGAAGAAGAGACTAACAGGAAATCAGATATATGAAAAATAGGAGGATCCAGTAAGTTTTGAAAATAAAACACTCCATGCCGACTCAGGATCCTATAAAATCACTATATCAATGTCAATAATGGACACAATGTTGAAATAATTAAGAGGATGCATTCATTTTAAGTTAAGTTAAACACAGCCACAAATGTTTGATCCATGTTGTTTGTAACTTAACTGTATTAACTTTGTCTGTAAGCTACAGCAGGGCAGTAGCAGTGATTAAAACAGACAAAAAGATACCACTTGACGAATGGCCAACTTTGTCTATGGTAGAAGATATGATGCATTATTTAGCTGTGCTTATCTGTATCTCTTATACATTTTTAGTTTTAGTGGTAAAAAGGAATCATATCAGTGCGTTCAGCTTATAAAATGAATAATGCTGTTTTTCGGCCAAAGTCTGACTTTATTGTTGGTTTGAAAGTCAAGTGCAAGTGGTCTCTTAAAGTGAATCTGTGCTGCTATTAGAGAAAAGTACCCTGCTGCTTTTTACTTAGTTTTATTGTTGTTCTAAACTCCTGATTCAGGATGGACGCTGTGTGAGGCGGCTGTGGTTTAAGGCCCTGTCCTTGGCTGAGGTTTATAGAAGAATGAAATATTCAGTATCCAGCGCTGCACTGTGACCTGCTGCAGCACTACAGTAGAATTCGCAAACACAAAACAAAATGCTGTAAACCTTAGCTGCCCTCTTGCGCTTTCACTTACTCCTCTTTTGTCATTCTTCCCTTTTTTTGAATGCTCTCTGTTTTCTTGCCCCCATCTACCTTCTTACTTCTCACTGTCTTACTGTACTCTCTTCTGTTTCGCTTTGTAGCAGACTGTGGGATGCACTTGATAATTTATGAACCATATATGGTAAAGCTTCGGTAAAGAGTTGCATGTGTTTTTGATAACCAGTGAGTTTTCCTTTTTGACTGGAGCCAGAACACTGAATTTGTCAGGCCGTTGCAAGGCAATAAACACTTTATATTTTCCTTCGTAAACTCTACCAGATGAACGCTGCATAGACACAAACACACAAAAAGATTTGCAGCATTTTGTCTTGCTGATAGAGTAGCTCTTGAAAGACATTTTAAAAGCCTTGACATTATAGAAACCGTTACATTTTGGCCTCTTATCACATTTTTCACATTTTCTTTTTTACTTGGCCTGCAGTGGAAGTTCATTAAGCCTGGCTTTTGTTCTCTTCTGCCAGCCAATAATTTCCATATCTGAAGTCTTAAGGTACACATCATCCATCTTGACACTTTAATGGCCTCAAAAGTATGCACATCATTTCTTAGTGATAACTGGAAAAAGCCCAGTAACCCTGATGTTTTTCTTTAATTACTTTTACAGAGTGTTGAAATACACATTATCCTTAAGAGCCCTTCTGGTTCCTGGACCGCAGGGCCCTGTGAAACCCAAGCACACTCCATTATATATTTTGAAAAATTCATTAGATTTCTACCACAAAATCAATTGCTTTTTTTTTTTTACCTAATTGTGTTGCAGTGGAGCTTACCGGTCATTAGAGACGTTTTCTTAACCTAAAGGTCACAGCTTTCAACCACAGCCAATTACTGTCCATCAACGTGTCTTTAAATGTGTCTGCTCACAGTGAGTGTCGGCATGTCAAAATGTGAACAATAAATGTGAACAAAATGAAAGCACCATAATGACTCAATGCAAAGCAAGCAAACATGTTTCGCAATGTTCAGGATTTAAATGCGTGTTATTGCTGCAGTTATGAGTGTGGACTTTGTTTTAACCGGCAGTGATGAGTCCAAGGACATCATGCAGTCATTAATACAAAACATAATATGTTAACAGATTAATGACCTAACAATAGAATTGACTAATTACTGCCTGGTCATGGATGTCGCTCTAAAGGCTGTCAAGACAATGAAATTTTAGTTGATGATTAAATGTTACACTTGTCTACCACGAAGTAGTGCAAAAGATTAAAGTAGTACATTTAAAAGGGGAAAAAAACTCAGATATTCTCTGAGAATAAAGTGCTAAAAAAATAAAGTGCAAAAAAAAAAAAACGCCATATTAGGTATAAATACAGATAATGTCCTGCAAAACCTATCAATGTTGTTCGGCTACCTGGGTTGTGTGTAGAGCTTCAATGTATTTATTTTAATCTATTTAACTGTATTTTATTACTTGTTTTTGTGCTTCTTCGCTTGTTTTAATTTGACTCCATATCATTGCAAATGACGGTGGCACCTCAGTGATTTCTCGAGTATAAATAAAGGTTGATTGATTGATTGATTGATTGATTGATTGATTGATTGATTGAATTCAGGGAAGCAATGTTCTTATCCCCAAGTAATGTAATTAATTATTATATATAGTTCATTTTTTTTCATAAATTTACTGCTTCATTCTTCATTCTTGAAATGTTTAATACGCCGTTGTGCCAATAGAAGTTCAGATCTGAAATGGTGGAAAACGATGTGGAAATAGATATAGAAACATGACATTTCTGTTAGTTTCATCTCTTTTTATAGAGGTGAATGAAGATTATTAGCACAATCATGCAAACTAATTGCGGTAGGTTCAGATAATTGTGATGAGGTCATATGTAATCATTCTGACGTTCCTAGTCACTCTTTCTGTTATTTCTCAAGCTTGGGTTTTATTCTGTACAGTATGAAGACCACTGAGCAGTCTTTGACAGATGTTGGAGTTTTTTAATTCATAGTTCGTTTCACTTGAGCAGCGTTTTACATTAAATCACATTGTTGTTGCATGGTAAGACTGACTCATCTGTGATGCATAACCTTGTGCAACTTTGGCAAAAATGAAGCTGGTCGCAGCATAGCTCAAATAGTAAATAAGCAAATTGGCTTTCACATGTGGACTAAAGGACGCAAAATTAATATACCGAACAACAACAACAGCTTTAAAGTTTTATTCGGTTTTCTCGCTCTATAGTTCAAGGTGTTCTCTTGTAATTATGTGTGATAGTGTGCAACTGTGTGTGTCTGTGTGTGTGCGTTCGGGGGCCCCTGGGTAAAAGAGAGTAGCAACGGCTAGACAGGACTGTCAGGGGAAATCACCTCGCAAAGAGCTTGAAGAAGACAATACCTGCAGCAAGAGCCCACCTGACACACACACTCACAAATCTGTCTGTCTGTGTAGGATGTTAATACCATTACTCTTTCCCTCTGTTTCCTTTCTCTCTTTCTTTCTCTGCCTGTCTCTTCTTCCTGTGTCGTTTCCAGATGTGACTCGGAGAACCGTTACCTTGGTAACCCTCTACGAGGAACATGCTATTGTAAGTATCCTGTTGCCACCACACCTGAGTCTTCCTCACCTCCCTGCCCGCAAACACACAGTCAGAGCTGAATTCAGTGTAGCACCGTGTCCGTGTAGTGTAAATAGAACTCGTCTGTCTCGACCTGCTGACCTCTGGGTTTGGGAAGTCGTCTCAGTCCACTCAGTCGTACCCTTGACAGAAAATAATGACCATCTGTGTGTAGATGAGATGGTTATCAAACACGAATCTGTCCTATTCACTGTTATTCTTGAAAATAATGCTATAAAGATGTGTCTCTTTGTCAGAGAACAGAGGCTCTGGTGAGTTTTAAATGACTGAAAACTGGTGGAAGCCTTATTAAGCCATGAACTGAAACTTTTCCAAACTCTCCTCTCACTAGCTGTGTTTACATTAAAACATTTTTATGTGCATATTGATGTATAGGATTAGTAAAGTTTGACCTAAATCGCAAACTTGCAGGAGGCAAAAATCCGGGGAATCTCGGCCCAAATCAAACGGCTAAAAACTTCTGTGACGAGCCGTGGAGTAGAGCAGTAGAGTTGCGTCATTACGGAAATTTCAGTTTGTAATTAGAGCTGTCTAATTAAAGCTTAACCCCCCTACCTCTCTGAAAACGCCTGTGATCTACAATATGGCATCACGGGGGAGGCTTTCTACAACCTATAAATAGAGTGAAGAGGAGGTGCCGAAGTCTTGTTTCCTGTCACTACCACTTTAATTACTGAAATGGAATTACGTAATTTTTGCCCAGTGGTGCCAAAAAACTACCACACACTGAAGCTTTAATGGGAAATGAAGCAGGAGGAGTATAGGAGCACGTGAGCTGTGAGGAGGGTTTGACACAGAAACGTATATACTGTAGCCCTTTTATGGTGGCTACTTAAACTCTACATGAACATGGATTCTTTTCAGTCCACAAATGGCCAGTTTTCTCATTTTTCTGTTGAAGTGAATGTTATTTGGATCCGTTGCGGTCCAGCTTAAGAGAATAATTGTTTATGTTATGGTTTGTTTTGATGACTTCCTTACTTTTTGAGAGAGCGGAGGTGGATACAAAGAAAGCGTTTCTGTCGAGGACTTTGTGTTCCTGTTTCCAGATGCTCACAGGGATCACATTGACTTAGCTCATTTGCAACAAATTGCAGGTTTTCCTTTTAAAGGGCAGGCGAAGGAGGAATACTGTAGCCAAAACAGATGTTTTGCTGCACACACAAGCACATGTTCATTCACTCTGCACACGCACACACACACTCACATATACACACACTATATATGAATTGCCATCATCAGCTTTAATATTATAACGCACAAGAATAAAGTTCAAGTCCTGTCAATGTCAATAGCCCTCTAGTTTGAGTGGAGCTATCATTGTTTCAATGATGGAGGCTTGAAAAGATGCAGCAATCAGAGGAGTCAAGCCATAGATTATGTCCTTACCTCAAAAATGCCTTTGATGCCTTTTCACAAAAATAACTCCTCTTCAAGGGGAAGATTCAGAATGATAACCCCCTTTTTTACTACAAAGCTTTATCACTTTATTTTCCTTTAAGGGACTCAACATTAGAGACACACAGAAGTTACATAATAGAATTATCCAGCTACTATATGAGAACATTAACTTACAAAAGTCAGACATCATCTGAAGTTTTTTGGTGAACAAATACTATTTCACTATCTAATCTAAAGTTTTTTTTCATATAATGAGTGGTACAGTTTTACCTGCTTCAGGGCTGAGGTTTGAAGGCACTAGATGGCACCAGTGCTGTTAGTGCTCAGTGTAAGGGTTTTAGATAACACACAGTCAGACACAGAAACACACAAAGATGTGTTTTATAGGCGTTTACAGTGTGTAGCGACACGGCTTTGTCATATCACTGTGGCCACAGCTGAAGTGGTGTGTGTTTTTTCACATATATTTAACTACTCAGTGTCTGTCCCTAATGTAACGTTATCTTATGTGCTTTCTATGAAACAAGGCTGACTTTGTTTGAATAAAGGTGAGCACTGTCAGATCCCCACACACACGAATGCACGCTGTATCATATCTCATGTACACACACACGGAGAAAGTAACTATAAACAGCAGCTTTAAAAGCCATCTATTTCCTTGTACTTTGCAGAATGCGGAGACAACTGTGGGTGAGGTCAATATTAGCTTTAAATGTCATTGGAAAGAAGGCGCTGATAAAAAGCTGATTCCTTATCTGTTAAAATTACAATATGAGAGACAGCACTGTCCTTGCTGGAGATTCTGACAGATGTACAGGTCTGAAACATCTGCACCACTTTGGACTTTTCAGACAGGATGTTCAAAAGTTTTTTTATAGCTGAGAGATTATCTGAAGGTGAGGAGATTTTTGCATCTGAATGGACCAACAAGGCGGTCCTTTAAAACTCACATTCGATTGTTGTTTCCGATGGAAAATCAACAAGGTTACTGTAAAAACCACGTCCCATATTGAGGGCCTGTCTCTTAATTCTCTGCATTCCAAGAACTCAAACAAGTCAGCTCCTCTAATCCAGCTGTGAAATGTCGCCTTGTTTTACTGTAATTTGAAAGACTGAATCACTTCGTACCAGATTAGAGCCCAGTTGCCCTGAAAGTCCAAATTTCACAACTAAATACTATTCGGCATTCATTCTTTTGCAGCGAGGCCTACTTTGGCACAGATTTCAAGGAAAAAGACATCTTGAGTGGCCCAAAATTCACCATAATACTGTGCACTTGGAGCAATTGAATAGATAAATTGTGCTATTTGAGGAGAAGATTGAATTCTTTGCTTGTGTAAATAGCCACATATTTGTAAGATGTTTTTTGTAATGGCTTTGAACTAAATTTGGGTGCAGTAAGTGGATGAACTCTATGCCCTTATGCTTGTTCTGCACTACAGGATAGTGAGATGATGGCATATGTAAAACTGACTTTTATGATGGACTTTTTGAAGTTTTTTTTACTTTAGAGGCCCCTTAAGATATAATAAAACAGTTAGAGAAGGTGAAGTTGCAAATCATAGACAAAGGTGAACTGTAACAAGGCCCACAATTAGTCTTTGTTTGGAATTATTTATTTTCAGATTAATTGAATCATTAACAAAATTAACTTGGTACCCTGGCCCACCTATAGACCATCTTGGCTGGATGAAAGGTTGCAGGTTCAGCCTAGCGACCCTTTGGCCTCTGAAGACAACACCTTTATAAACCTTCTTTAAGGAGGTTGCCCCATAAATGACATAAACAGCCAGTGTAAATAATATGGGTCACTAAAAGTAATATTTCACAACTGGCCGACCAGACTACAACAAGGATTTACTCTGGATTTATTCTGTCCGTGTGTGGCGGTAAGTGACTGCTTGTCTGCTTCCGAGAGCTGCAGCCCTGACACAAAAACACTTAGAGAGTACCATAAAGTCAGAAACAGAGGTTAAGCACTTGCCTGAAACTCCTTAAAGGTGAATAGAAAGCCATTATCCAAACCAAACAAGCGCTCAAGGTTGAACAGCTGAATATCATAACAAGTCCAGCCCCCTTGACATCTGCTCTGAATCAGACATGTTTTGTAGTCCACTCCCCACTCTGTCTGTCTGTCGGGCACTTTTTCTCTTTCCCATTTGTATCATGCTACTATCTCAAAGTCACTCGTAAGAACACACACTGAACACAAACTAGTGTAGTAGCATACTGGGTAATATATGTATGCATGCACCTGTAGGGAGGTCAGACGAGTATTTTGGACTTCTCATACCCAGACAACAAAATAGGTAACAAACTTCTGTGGCTGTTCCAAGTAACAAATTACAGAGTAAGGTGATTTTCTAAACTGTCACCTCTAAGGACAAGGTCTGGGGGAACATTCATCCTCATGGTTATAAGAAAATAAGGTTGACTGTTTGTCGGTGACAGAAAACTGTGTCCTTCAGTGTTGAAATCAGACACTGTACACCCAGACATCCACCCCAAATTTGCAACCTAAGACCTGAAAACATCATATTACTTGTTCTCCTTTGCTGCCTTAATGCAAGAGGACAGGCATTATTTACATAACTGCTTAAAGCTCCATTACCGTCTAAAAGCTGAGAGCTGCAGTGGACTATTGCATTTGTTGAGACACATCATGGTAGTGGTAATGGAGGACTGTGTCGTCTAAGTGCAGTGATATAGAATGTGTTTTGGACAACAGTAGAGTTCTAGTACGAAGGATAGTGCACCAACAAACAATGACTCTTGCACTTTGCACACTCTTGCACACACATTCAATTAATTTATTCGACTTTTATTTATACAAGATTGTCCAAAGAGGGCAGTGTCACTCGCTTTTTTTTTTCCAGTTCAAAAAGCTCCCAATATAACAAGCTAACATTTAGCATTGCTGATATTGGCCTTTTTAGATTTAGCTGATAGATTAACATTAGGTAAAATAACTAAGCCCCACATAGAACAGCTGTGGTTCCTCATACCCAACAGAATTTGAACTGTATATGTGCACAAACCTGTTCTTCACTGTGTTTACAATCTTACAACAAAGCAGCAGTCTGGGTTTTCATGTTGATGAAACATTTCCATCAGACCGATGGTGCGTGCTCATCTATCGCTGGCAGTGTTTCTCATCTCACTCTGGGAGGAAGTGCAGAGCATGACGCTTTGGTTCAGTTAACACTGTCATATTGGACTGCGAGTGAGTTGATGAAAAGCAACTTTGCCGTTTAATGCGCTTGCCCCCAGTCAGAGAAGCATTTATACACAGGCCTCACCAGGACAAGCCTTTTAAATGAACCCTTGTCATATTCCATCACGGTCAGCTACAAGGGATGTCTAATTAAGAACGGCCACCAAGTGTCCCACCACTTGCACTCAAAACACCAGCAGCCAGTGGAATTGTGGGTGAACACCAGGCCCTACTCAGTCTGTGCTGCTCGCTGCCCTCAGGCATTCTGGGGAAGCTTAAGTCAAAGAAGCGCCGATATGTACTGACAGCCTCACAATTAAAGGACAATTAGCAATAAATGGCACAAAATAGAACTAAACAGGGATCTAATGAACAACAGTAGGGAGAAACAAAGAGGGTTGATTTGTCTATAGATATGATTAGACTTTTTCTTTTAGTGGTAAAAAGACAAATGAAGTTCATGTAAGTGAATTTAAGTCTGACCTTAAAGTTAGATGTTGCATTGCAGTGTTCAGAAGTCGACACTGTTCCTGGCCTAAGGCTGTTCATTAGGCTACTATTAGGCATCAGTCCAGGATGCCTCAATATTTGCTGGCAGGCAGCCTGTCTGGACGCCTGATCAACGCGGATTAATTGGTCATGTCAGGACAAACCATTTTCTGCAGTTAAAGTTATCCTTGATAGAAAAACAAAGATAAGATCTTGTTTTTCAGATGGAGTTTGTTGGAAACGTGTGACATTTTGTGAATACAACAACCCAAAAAAAACAAAACAAAGCAAAAAAGTACAACATGAAGAATGTTATTCACAATTCAACAGTATTAGTTCCATTATGTTGGAAGTAGGGCTAGGTGATAAAATGATAAGAAACATCGCAAAAGAAGTTAAAACAAATGTGCACATGTTGCAGGGCAGTAGAGGGCGACAGTGTCCCACTTTAGGTCAGCACACTGTATTGTTTACAGACACAGTAGCTGACTGGCTTGTTCAACTAGAAGAGACCTCTCCACACGAAAGTGTCATGATTGATTTATTGAAGGAAATGTTTTGTCTCAGACTCAGAGGACGGCGTGGTTGTTGCTGAAGCAAGTCCTAGAAGGCGTCTGAGCCTCCCCCAGCGAGGAGTCTAGAGTCCCTACTGAGCCCTACTTGTAAGATACTTCTTGAGTTATGAAATTTAGGTGGACAAAAGAGTCGTAAACCACAGATGTCCCTTGTCATTGGTGGAAAGCGCCAAACTAATAACATAATTGATTGTTTGTGTTTGGTTGATACACAAGCCGATGTAAGTTAGTTTCACAGGGCAGCAGTTTTGCATTTAGTAAGTTTGTGTACAGCTGTATGGACTGTGCAGAATCAAATATACAAAACAGCGCTGTGTATATTTACATGATGTCAATCTTTTAATGTTCTCTTAGGCTGTGGAAGATCCAAATGGGATCACACATCACATTGACCACTGAAATATATGTTCTACGGTCAATGTGCAGGTGTTTACGCTGCTTTAAAAACCCTTGAATGTGAAAGTCACCACTCACACCACAGAAAATGTATCCATTTCTAAATGTATATTGGCCTTTGTTACAACCCATTCCTTACATTGTTTAAGGAGCAGTAGGTTTCTAATACACAAAAGGTCACCCGACCTCATACATACATTATCCCCAGGATACCGTGACCTCCAGTCTGGTCTGATATTGAATCTGTTGACCTTGTGTTTATTCCCCCGGTGCTAACCTGTTTTCTCAGCGAGCTGATGCTGTAATGTCTGCCGTGCGCTCTGTCAGGCGGGTGTTGCAAATGGGAAATAATGAGTTGTTAACAAGCATTAAATGAAACCTCAGCGAGAGATTCTGACAAACTGACATTGTAGGTGAGTTCACGCTTGTTTTAGATTTCTATTCGAAGCAGACTGCTGGAATATAAGATTACGTTCCGGGTGAAGGCTTTTTCTTCTGCCTCCTCTTTCCCCATCACAGTGTTTTGTTTCATATAGGCTGAATCAGCTTACATATTATGGTAATAAGATCATCCATCTGTGAACCTGAGAAATTGGCATGGACTATTTCCATTTCGGTCCTTCTGGGGAGCGTTAATACCTTTAGTGATACCTTGATATGATTCATCCGGAATGACAATTTGCACATGTATACGTGTAACTGAGATTGCCTAAGTGAAACTGCTGTCAGATTTCTCAGATGGGATTTGTAATTAGCTGAGATGAACTTTTAAACCTGGCTGATACTCTTGTTCCTAACAGGCTTGAAATCAAACATATTGGAAACACACAGAGGGACTGCTGTAATTTGTTTTTGTGTCGTTTTCTTTTTTTTGTTTTGCTGTACTTGTTTATTTTGCGCTCTCTGCAGACACGTTCACACGGGTAAACACTCACAGACATGGATAAAAACACATACATGCTTGCTATGTATTCGCAGGCAGGTTATACAGCACATGCACAAGCACAAATATGCGCAAAAGTCCCTTTCCCCTTTTTACGAAATTTAGAAAACCCAAATACTCTGAAGTTGTACTGACGACCCTTATGGGATAAACAACTGAGCAGCAGCAGTGCACGTCTGCCTGGGAGGGAGGGAGGAAGAAAGATGTTAAGAAAAAATATTGTCTTTGATCTGATGATATCTGCTGTTCGGGCTAACTCGCCATGAAGGCTGAACAAAACAAGGGTGTTTGTCAAACATAATTTGCTTTCGTCTTGGTGACGCCTCAGGATTGTACAGCTGAAAGGAAGGTGCTTCTAAACATGTCTCCCTGAAGTCTCTGACACTGAGTTTTTCTGCTCTAAAAGCTTAAATAGCTTTTAACCGCGTCTGTGCCGACTGCTGCCACTCAGCGTCAGAAAGCAACATGTTCTCTGTCAGCGAGAGTCATACAGCTTCTGATGTCTGCCACCAAAAGGAGCTAGGATTTAAATAGTGATGAATAGAGGTGCTTTCTATTTCACTGATACACATCTGCATTTTGAGCCAAATTTATGAACGTCTATCTATTTTTTTTTTCTCTTCAATAGATTTTTGTCTTTTTTTTTTTACCAGGTTTTACTTGCAGCTTATGTCAGTGGACTTACCTCGTGTAGCATATAGTAGTGATTCAAAAATTACTATCGGATTGATAACTGAAGCAAATGAAAACTGGAGACAGATTATTTCCTTTGAGCTAGTAGATTGCAAACTGTGCAGCTCTCTTATCCTGAATTTTAGCCTGAGCTGCTCTTGAATTCACACATCACACAAACACACACTCACACACCTGGCTTACCAGGTAATTCTCAGACCGCAAATACCCACTCACCCTATTATCCTCTGTGTCCCCTCTCGCCTCTCTCAGTGTTCCTCTCCTCCTCTTCATCACATCAGGCAGACAAGGTGACCCGGTGCAGCTCCTGCTCCCTGTCCAGATGTTGAATGACTGTGATTCCCTCCGTACGTTGGCCATTGTGTCGCTGACAAAAAGCTATGCGCGCTGTGCTTAGTCTGAGAGAACATGATTATTTAGGCTCACTCAGATTCTATTGATCGGCACATTTGCTGTCTAAGAAAATGGATTTGTCGCTGTGTGCATTGTTCATATTTATAAAACATTTGTGTGTGTGTGTGTGTGTGTACAATGGGCACACATGTGAATATTGACTCATGGCCATGTTCTTACTTTGATAAATCTGTCAGTGTTTGATCGCAGCATAGACAGAATGAGCAAGAATAAACAATTAATTTGAAAAGGTGGGAGTGTAACTGAGGGCAGCCAGATCCTCCGTATAATAAAAGAATTACCCTCCTTTTCATTCAATCAAATCATCGCAGAGTAGACTTACCTGCGTCAAACTCAAGAGTGCAACTACTGCACTTATGTTTTTGACGAAAACACAGTTTTTAATATCTACCTGCATTTATCTTATTTGTCTATCTTCTCTGTCTGTTCGTGCCTCCCTCTGTTTAACAGACAACCTGTTAATCGATTACCAGTTCACCTTCAGTCTGCTTCAGGAAGACGACCACTACTACACAGCCATCAACTTCATGGCTACGCCTGAACAGGTAACACATGGACACACACATTGTTCTCATTTCCTTCTGTTAAATGAGTGTTTAAACGGGAGCAAACGACAAAACCTATGCATGTGTGCATCTAAGAAAATGTCTTTTGTGAGTTCATTTCATGACACTTTGACCTCTTTGGTTGGATGGTAACAGTACAGGCCAAACTGGAATGCTTCATTTACAAACAGTGAAATCTTTTGTGAGCTACCAGAACACCCCAAAGCTGTGTTTTAAAAGACACTGTTGAATATTTATATTGAATATATTGAATCCGATATTTCTACTATAAATGCAGGAACTGGCAGTGATGGATTTCTTGAGTTGTCTCTGACCTGTGCTTCCTCCTCAGTGCCTAAAGGTGTGTTTGGGATCAACTCCGAGCAGAAACAGCTCTGAGGCAGCTTTTCAGACAAAGTCAATAAAAGGACACGATCATCCACCAACAGATTCAGATTTGCCCTCAGTAACACAAGTTTAAAACATGTTTTTGCAAAGGATTTTTTTTTTCAATTTCCTGAATGTACAGAAAGTGCAAAAGATCAGAATACCTCTGGACAATAGCTGTGTCCTCATCAGGCAATAAATGCGGCAAAATTAGCTCACTGTTCTTTCTTAGTGCAGCTTAAGGCATCTTTATTTGACATTTTCTTTGCTTGTGCTCTGAAGTCTACATGTTGCATCTTGTTTTTGTTGCAGGCAAATAAGAACCTCGACATGTCCATCAACGCCTCCAACAATTTCAACCTCAACATCACTTGGTCTCTAAGCTCAACAGGTACAGAACATGTTTTTTCTTGTCTTAAAATACTTAGTTTGATTTTTAAAATGCATTTTGGCTCGTCACAGATTGAAATGGTTCTTGTCCAATCATAATTTTTAAAAACATTTGACCTGCTGATTCTGAATTTGGCCAAATCCTAATTTTCTGTCTTTCTGACAGCCCTGATCATTTTTTGTAACTTTACTTTAATGTTTCTTTAATAAATTCAGTTGTATGTTCATAATAAAACACTGACCACATTTATCATTTTCTCCACAACTGCACAAGGTTACTTGACCTTCTCTCAGTCAAACAAATCTTAAAAAAAAAAA
>JAPQRN010000008.1:16565620-16583187 GCA_037367275.1 Coranthus polyacanthus | reverse complement strand
AGACAGACAGACAGACAGACAGACAGACGTACCCGACTGCAATGTCCTCTCTGGGGCGAGGGTAACAATAAACTCTTAGCATAGGCTATCGGCCAAATTGTTCATTTAAAGAATTTCATTTAAACGGTCCAGAGTTTCACAATCATTGTATCACAAATACGGATAAAGTTATGTTTAGGGCTGCAACTAATGCCCTCATCATCTTCACTATTTTGTGAAGTATTGTTTTGTTACAAGCATCAAGCATAATCTATATTTAGTCTTTTGATTTGGACCGAGGAGTGAGCTGCAGAAAGAAAGTGTTTGTTTTCAAAATCCCCTTGTTTCGGCTCCTGCAGCTTTAATATGTTAAAAGGGTTCAGAGTCTCCTTGTGCGAGACACTGAACCCCAAACTGCTCCCGATGGCAGCTCTGTTGCTGTGTAAATAGGTGAATGAGGCACATTGTAAAGTGCACTGAGTACCAGTAAGATTAAAAAAAAAAAAGTGCTCTCTGATTGTCGTCCATTTACCATGTACTTCTGTACTACATGGTGAGTGCAATAACTGTTACACTCATGACACAGAATGAACCATTGGTGAACAATATATATGATATTTTTCAATTAAACAGTAACCGTGGATGCATTAACGTATAACCATCACTTTAATCCTGCAGCTATTAAAGGTGGACTCATTTTAACAACATTAAACACACACAACACAATTTAGTAACTTAATCTGAAGCTCTTGTTTTATCACAGCCCACTGGTGGATATAAATGTTGCCGTTTATTGCTGAGTGTCCTGCACCTCGTTAAGGGTCATTTGTCCATCGATCTGATTCTTCATATGCATTTCCCATTAATGTTACATTATCAGACCTCCATATATCTGCTGGTTGAAAGGTGATATGATAATTACCACAATGAGGCCTATCTCGCCGCAATGTCGGGCGGGCCTGTGTGTAACAGGAGACGCACTCTGCGTCCAGAGCTGTGACCTTGGTGGCTTCTGACGCCAGAACTGGTCGAGGATGACGAATTGTCCTGAGGATCAGTAATGACCTGGCGCTGATATATTTGATCTTGTAGACCTTTGCACACAGACATGAAGGTGCACACAAAATAGGATCTGTATACACACTACCACATATAAACATACTAACAGAGAGAGAGCGGAAACACTTCACAGAAATAATACCCAGACAGTCAGGAAATGCAGAATGGTTATTTATTATTCTCCAAGGGATATTTCAAATGATTTTGGTGACCTGCTGACCTTTTGCTCAACTCCAACTTTCTCCTTGACTAATTAACAAAAAATATGTTCTTGATTTATAGCATCTTTTAGCTCATTATGTGGCTTTCTGGCCCACACTATGTATGCCTGGTTCACTCTTAGTGCTGTTTGTCTTTTGCTGTTTTCATTGTATTAACATCTTAAAAGTGAGTGAGTGTAAGAATAGCAAAATGACAATGTTGACAGCCACCTTGTGAACTACTGGCGACCAAAAACAGAGCTAAAAGAAGAAATTTCTGGATTTTAGGATCAGCCGATCATTGGTATTGGACGATATTTGCCTTTTGACTGCCATCTGCCTGTCGGCAAATAAGATGCCATTCACAGTGGCCGGTGTTTATCTGTTGTACAAAAGGCTGCCTGTCTGATTACAGCCACACCCCATTCTGTCCTGTTTCAGTCGTGCTAAGTCCAATTCAGTGTGCTACCAAATATGTTAAAGTGTCTTCTCTTAATAGCCAGTGGAACGTATTGTGTGTTGAACTGTGTTTAGTTTAAGTTTATTTGCATCACCATTAGATACAGCGTTGCAGCATGTGTGCGTGCAGTTCTGATTGTAAGTAAGTGTGGTTATTAAATGTTAATTTAAGTCAAATTCATTGATTTTACTGTGAGCCAGCAGTTAGCATGCTAGCGGTTAGCAGTAATACAATATGACAACAGTAAACAAGCAAAAAACATTGGTGTAGGTAAATTGTTATTTTAACCATCAGTATCAGCCCAGAATTTCAGGATTGGTTCATCCCTACTGGATTTTATTTATGATGTTGACACACACTTAATTGATAATGTATATGAATATGTAATAGGCAGCACCAACAGTTTTCACAGGTTAAAGACTTAATTTGGCATCCATCTAATACTACTTAGCATTATGGGAATTTCAATATCATAGCATCGTAATTGTAATCAATAAACATAAAAAATAAATAGCCTTCTCACAAACTTTCACAGATCTGAGCATTTAACTCTGGATGTGTTAATGTTTGCGTTCGTTCACCAAATGTGACAGTATTACTGTATTAGTGTTATTGTGACAGTAATACACAAACACACTTTACATGGCCAAGATGTCAGATCCTTTCTTTATTTAGAGTGACCTCTGGACCTCTGTCGGTCTAACTTTAACAGAATCGGTGCAAAAACTCTCCAATAACACAGCGTAATCTCTCAACAGTGTCTCCACGTGGCAGGTCTAAAAGTTAAACCAGTCCTCATAAAGGTAGAAACCCACGGACACACACACACACACACCCTGATGTGACCTGTGAGTGTGTCCCTGGCGGCGTCCTGACGTCAGCTGGGAGTCGAGGGCTGGTTGCGAGGCAGTGGGAGGTGTTGGGATTGGTCACTCTCCTGGAACAGATTTTGATTGGTTCTGTCACGCTGACCTTGCACCTTCATCGTCTCACGGCTTTTACTAGAAAATTCCCATTCCGAATCTGTGTAGGGTAAATTAGACCATCAGCCTGAACAATGCTTCATTTACTTATTATTCATGAGTAGAAATCACTGTGCTTGTGGACTTATTCCCACTTGATTTACATAAATACACATGTATCCTAAACAAATCACTAATAAGTTTGCTTATTATGAGTAGTTTAGCTTTTAATCTTTAATCTTGTTATCCTGTGTTTGGTCAGTTTTGGTTTTATAATTAATAAATAAATAATCACGTGTAAAGTGACTGTCAAAGCAAAAAAGACATTTTAAAATAGGCTCAGATACAAAATATGGCACAGGCAAATATGGATCATTATTTTAATTTGTTCATTTTGACACAGTTTTCCAGAAACCAGGAGTCGCCTGGATTCGTTTCTAATCAAAAAGTAATGTTTTATTGATTGAGCCCCCAAACATTACAGGAAAGTGACCCAGTTTCATTCTCCATCCTTGTGTTTTCAAAGAACTAACAGTTAATTTAGACATCGGTTGTTTAACTGGAGACCATAACTGTATCTAATGCAAACATCTCTGTTTGTAATTCAGCAGAAAATGTTATCTCGACAAGAAGGAGCTATAATAACTTGAAAATTGACTGTGTTGAAAAGCTCTTCACTTTCTACTCTTTGTGTTTCAGAGGCGCTAAATTAACATTGACAGCAGAGAAGATAGGCTTTGCTTTAAAAATAAAGTTTTTCTGCTTGGTTAAAATCATTGTATTTTTGCCATAAGCTTATTTTGTCTGGTCTGTTTCCATCTGACTGCATTGCCCGCCTCCCTCCATACATCCCTCCATGCATCTCAGCCTTAAGGCCAGCTGATTAAAAGCTTCTGTCAGAGGTGAGCAGCCATTTTGTTGCAGACAAACTCAGGGCCAGCGTGATTGGTTGGCTGATTAGATTTGCTGCTCGGTGCTCTCTCACTTATTTATCCTCTGCGCCTGCCATCATTAAATAGGATGCCTCTCCTAATCAGATATCTGACACACATGCACTTAACTCTCTCTCTCACGCGCACACACACACACACACACACACACACACACACACACACACACACACACACACACAATAACTCTCTCTGATCATGTCACTGACAAAGTGCTCTTTATTGCATTAAAACAGAAGTTGACACACACATGCAGAGGAGGAGGAGGAGGGTCTATCTGAGGCATCTCATTCGGACAGTATTATGTTCCATAAGGTGGAACAGGAGATGCTGAGTGTTGTCCATTTACCAGAGAGGAAGTCACCCGCATTCATCAGCAACAGCACGATAAACTAGGCTACTGGTGTGGGATTCAGTTCAGTGTGTGTGTGTGTGTGTGTGTGTTTTAAGGCCCAATTTCACCAGCATTTTAGCTTGACTTTGCAGCAGTCAGTGGATGAAAATGAATCCACACAGAGCTCTTGCATGGAGTCAGACTGTGGTGAACTTTGACCCACTATTGAGCAACTACGAACGGTCTCGCTGACTGTGATAGGAAGTCAAATGTCCTTGTGGTAACACTTTACTGTTACTCGTCCTTTAATTTAGCATTTAGAAGCACTACAAGAACAAATGTGCGACTTTAATAGACTGTGTTAAAGTGAGGTCAACTACCCAACTAAACGTACGTATGTCAACCCGTGGACAATTACGGCTAGCAATACCAACAGCACTGCAGTTCCAGTGTCACAAGTACCACTTGTATTATGAGGACAGGATGTTTTTACACCTTTGCTTTGAATCTGTTGATGAGTTCATGAACTTGGAGCATTTTCCTCTTGCTTTGATTTTTACTCACACAGAGAAAATCCAAGCGAAGCAAAATGCATCTTTACAAACCATATGAGAACGTTCACTCCACTTATTGGTCGGATGTGACTGGGGCGGGAGCAAGAAAGTAAATACAGGAACAATGTTCTGAACTAGTGCATATTCCTGCACGAGAACCGTTCTCCGTCTAGATGCTACTTCTGTGCTAGCTGCGACAGTTTGTGCGCTCTGTACCGCATCCCAAAATGCAAAGCACACCTGCAACCAAGTGTGATTACTGTGTTCACACCTGTCCAAACGAAACGCACCAAGGGGCAAAACAACCTTTCCACCTTAACCTTTCCATATACTGTATGTTTAAGTTGATGAGTCCAGTAATGTTCTACACTTGTTATTGTCTGCAAAAAGACTAATACGAGCAGTGAATTCATCCTACTACTGACTGAAAACCATTGCAAACACAGCACTGAACATCGTAACAATCGTAACAACAATCGTGATCATAATTATAGAATTTTCTGTGATCAGCCAAGCAAGTAGACGCAAATCACAACACGACTTTTCACCACATCACTAGTATAATACAGTGACTTCATCCATGTATTGATTATTTTGTTTGGATTTACACCAGATATTTTGTTCTCTCACAGATCGCACGTCAACCTGTCTTGTAAACGACCTTTAGCCATTGTGACTGATTCACATGGCAACACGTAAAAGGGAAGAGGTCCACGGTAAATATGAATTAAACCAATGAAAACCTCCACTAATACGCGACAAGTAGAGGAGTCATTTTCGGTCTGTTGTTAGTCTGTTCTATTCTGCTTTTTACTGCACTGTGTTCCTAGTGTTTTAACTGCAGATTGATGCAGGAGTGGGTCTTAAGCACCTGTTAAAAGGAGGTACATCTGTGCACTCTCCTAACAAGTGCACACATATGGCAGAGCTGAACTCATCTGCATACCATGTAGGTGGAGGCAGCACTTGGCAACTGCTTCACTTTTGTCATTAGGTCCTCATGAATATGCAAAACTGATGAAGAGTGCGTGGTAAACACATCTCAATACCTGTACATGTACATGTACTGTTATTCATTTGCTGCTTTAAACGTGTTTATAGAAGACATCACTACCTAATGGATTATACCCACTCTCGATGTATATTACGGTAAAATAAAAGAACTAAAGTTGCCTCCGATGACAGAGAGAAATAT
Organism: Coranthus polyacanthus; assembly: GCA_037367275.1. Classification (NCBI taxonomy): domain Eukaryota; kingdom Metazoa; phylum Chordata; class Actinopteri; order Kurtiformes; family Apogonidae; genus Coranthus; species Coranthus polyacanthus. The sequence continues at coordinate 16,577,494 of JAPQRN010000008.1, read as the reverse complement.
TTTTCATGAATGATGAACACATTATAATATTTCCGGACAACATGACTGTAGTGACAGCAGCGTGTCTCATTATTTAAAAAGTAAATAAGTAATTTAAAACTTCAAGGTACAAAAATGTATTAAATGAATTCATTAGACTGCCCTCTTGGCACATATCCATTCAGTTTAGTTTCATATTGACCAAGATACATTAGGTTTTGTTTTCTGTGTTCATAATTTAATTTCACAGGAGAGCAGATTGTGCAAATTAAGGAATTCCAACAGGTGGTCGAAGGGCAGGGAGTCTATAATAAAAATGAATTAATGAGTTAAAAACATGAATTAATCATCAGGTTACTTATAAGTTAAATGTTCAATTTGGAAACAATATTCTACCAGAAACTCTCTAGACATCTGTTAGGTGTCTGGAGAGTGAACAAATAAGAGAATTGTGAAAAGATAGATTTTAGTTACTGCTTATCTTTATCCTGCACTGAAGCAATATTTAGTAATGTTATTACCCAGCATGTGGTTTGAGTGGTGCCACTGAAGTCCAAATCTTGGTTGTTGTTAAGAGAAAGGAACTACCTTTGTGAAAAGACAGCTTAATGCATGAATGAGTGAGTGGTGTCTGGTTTTCCAGGTTAATTTCCTGTCCTTTACCCAGTGTCTGAGGAAATGAGAAAATGTAGAAATCACCGCTGCTTTATTTTTAACGCACATCCTCCCAATTTCTCCTCATATCCAGTTGTCTCCATCCTTTTCCAGTCAAGCCTTCTTCTCTTTTTCATCTTCTCTCATCTTATACTTTATCTTTTTTCTCCCTAACTTTTCTCTGTTTCTTCTTCTTCCTGTTTTTTCTCCGTGTCTTTTTTTTTTTTCTTCGATTAGCCAGACACTTTCTTTCATTCCAGGTTTTAACAAGCAGCCCTCGGTTCAGGGTTAGAGAAATAAGAGGCAGCCCACTGCTGTCACAGTTCTTAGGCTTGTCCCCAGAGGACCACCTTGGGCCTTCGGTAATGACTGGACCGTAGAAGTGGGGGTCCTCCGGGTCCTTTTTACGTCATACCTGTTCCTCTCATCTCCTCTCTCAGTTCCTTACTCTCACTCGCTCCTCTGGTGATTGCAGGTCTACCTTTAAGATTAAAAAACGATTTCCCCTGAACAGTAAGATGACCCATGATCCCAAAACAATTATTTTCTCTAGAAAAGGGAACCAGCTGTTGTTTTTGTGCTTGTGCCATAATACAGTATGTAAGTTTATTTTGAATTCCCATCTGTAGTCATTTTTCAGACACCTTCCTCTTTGTAGTATTTCTTCCTAAGGCCTTGTTGTATCAGAAGCAGCACTGTGGGTATTGTTTTTTCATTTTTTTTACACTGTGTTGTATGCAAGCCGAGCCCCTCATTTAAGTTGATTTATTACATTACTAACATGTTTCTCTCGAAGATTGAAGTCGTATAAATCATACAGGTGAATATACTGAAAGATTCATTATATTGTCCGACCCACACACACCTGTATTCTCCAAAGACCCACCACTACTTTCCCTAGACTCTGGCTCCAAAAAAACCCAGGCTCCCTTAGACTTCAATTGCACTTCTTACTAGAGATATTAAGTCAATAAATATTTTCCAGGAGTTGTTGTAGGCTCATTTGTTTTATTTGGACCCTCTAATAAGCGTACTGGTGGTCCAATTTATAAATGACTGCACTGTTAATAAGAGTTTAGGGCTATGTTACACTAAAAAGTTAATGTTAATCAAATGTACCATGTCAGTAAGCTAGCACTTACAATTCTCTCACCCATCACCCTTTGTGATTCCCCACCTCTGCCATGTTGACTTGTAGCTCCAAAAAGCCAAGATGAAAACAGCCTAAATGCAAACTCCTGGCTTCAAAATGTTAGTCCACAAACCAATGGGTGACTCCATGTTGGCTCTGTCCAATTCTTCTACACAGTCTATGGTCCCAATACAATGTATGTCAAATGCAGTATGCTGAAAAATACCAGGATGTCCTACTGCAGATGGTCAGATTTAGGAGTATGCAAGCTGGCTTTTTTGACTGTTCCTACCCATAATTCCTCTGCACAGCAGAAGATACGTCATATCGACTGAGCTGCAGAGAGTGTCAAGCAGCGGCTGCAATAAATATGCCACAAACTCTGTACTTTAGGCCCTAAAACCTTAAATCTGATGACAGAGCCCGATCTTTACTGTTGTGTCAAGCTCAAAGTTAAACAAAAGCCAAAAACAAAAAAACAAACACAACTCAAAAGGAATCTAGTTGCAGTATTCCAATTAGTGACCCTGCACAATTCCTAGTCTTTGCTAAATCTTCCCATCTGACTAAAAACTCTGTGACTCATAACACATTGTCTTTAAATGTGAGAGAGAGTCAGACTTTAATCTTTTCAAAGTCTGGTAGGCATAAGCTTATTGGTTGATGGTAGTCGCTGAAGAGCGGTATTAATCTTCTCATCTAACTCTTAGCTAATGAGAACAAAAAGCCTGAAATGAACCTAGAAGAACCCCAACGTATATATGTCTTTCTTTTCCCCAGTTTCAAGTTGGCATCTTTTAGCCAATATTGATGCTTTATATAGAGAGTTCAGTGCATTAATGATAATATACTGAAATAATGTAGTGGTAAGAGGAGAACAGAGGGAAAACTGGCCACAAAGTAATGCTGCCTATAGACAGCAGTGAAGACAGTAAAGACTTCAAAGCTTTTTAAATTACAGAGGTGTCGGCCACCGGATTGTTCTGGCATTTTAAATGTATAGTTATTTCATTTTTATATGTTGGTGCAATTCCAACACTCGAAAATGTCCAAAATATATTGCACTTATTTCTATTCATACACACATTGTGGACAGAAAAGCATCTCCCAGGTAAAAAAACGGCTGAAGTCGATGCCAAACATGTTGATTATAATTTGTCCCTCTTTTATAGTGTACATCAAACACCCTCTGTGTGTGTGTAGTGGCGTCAGACCTGTGTGTGTGTGTGTGTGTGTGTGTGTGGGGCTCTGCAGTGGTGAGTTTGAGAAAGAAAAGGGTGTGGTCTAAACAGCTTATTGATTATAGTTGTGTTTAACGACTGCAGTTGTTGTAAATTGAAATGATGGCAGACAGGCAGGAGTTTGTGTGCGGCTGGAAAAACGCACGTGTTTAAGCGAGAGAGATTAGAAGGAATGGTTGTCAGAGTATACAGTAATTGACTGCATTCAGCATAATGTTTGCAGTTTGTTCCTTGTGCTCTTCTGTGTTTATTGTACTAGTTTTGAACAAGTGTGTATGTGCGGCCATACGGGCGTTGGTGTCAGTGTGCGTGTGTGTTTTTTGTGTACTTTTCCATCAGTGTGTGTGTGTGTGTGCATTCATAATAACTCTATATTGTCAGGGGGTAATCATGTAAATTGCTGCATTGGAAGCCTGAATGCAGAGCCAGGCTCTTTTCTCCCTGATGCCTGTATTAATGCTTCGTCCCTCTGGGCCAAAATCAGCTTTTCTGCAGGTTTTTCACTGTCAGGCCATTTTACCTGCTGCACAAATGCCCGTAAACCTCTTAAGCCCATTCTGCCCCATTTCTTTCGGTCTCCCCCTCCCAACTAGTCTCAGAGGATTCACCAAAGACAAAGACACAGCCTTTCCGGCTATTAGGGCCATTTAAAGCTATCCCCTTGTTGAATATGCTTGAAATATATTGCTGTCAAATGTACTGTGATGCCTGTGATCAGTGTGTTTATATTTTATAGCCCCCGTTAGCCGCAGTGCTACTCTGGGTTTTAACCTGATTTAAAATGGATCTTGCGGTGGACCATCCGTTATTAAGATCATGTGATATCGCATTGGCCTTGCTTTTTACCACTTTTGCTACGTCTAAAAGTTTTGAAAAGGAAAATATAAAGAGTATAAGGCTTTGCAAGACTCTTTAAAAGCTAATTAGCATGAAATATGAGACAGTTCAATAGCCAAAATGACAGTGAATAAAGTAGTTCAGAGTTCAAAGTTCTGCTTGACAGGGTTGATTTCTTATGAGAAACATTTGAAGTCCTCTAAAATTGACACGTAGACTAAAGGGCTGTATTTAGCTTCAGCCTATTAGATGCTGAACTTGACTTGACATTAGCAGCGAAGTAAACAACAAAGTGTTACAGCCGATGTCCTCATCCACAGTAATCTGCACGCTCGAGTCAATGTCTTCCAATTTACGTCATCATTTTGAAATAGACTACAAAGTCTATTTCAAAATGATGACTGACTGAATTCACATTGCTGTTCCTTCCATTTATTTATGTTTTGTGCTAAACACCGCTTAAACTTACTTATATAATGTTTGCATTTATGGGTTAAAACGCATATTTCTGTGCACAAACTGGTTCCAAAACGTATGGTTGATAACATTCTCACACTTATAACTTAAGAGTAATAGTTGTGATTTAACTGGGAAATGCTTTGTTTAAGCGGTCCTTGAACCTGTCAAGTATTGTTTTGAAGTGTGTATATTTGTTTAAACTGCCGTGACTCTTGATATCAGTCAGTTATAACAACAACCTAACAAGTTTGCAGGAGGAACAACAGAGACAGAATGAGAGATGAAGGGAGAAAGATGCTCGTTACACCTGGTAAAAGTCTGTTTAACTGCTGTTTGTGAAGGTATATAAGCCGTAATCATTTTATTGTTTCCTAACCCCGTTTAACAGCCATTTTGAGCGTGTTTTATGTCACTTAATTTAGTTTATTGGCGCAAACGCCATGACTACACTGTGAGTCATTTACTTGATAGCCGTCGCTCTCGCTAGCGGGATGAGAAGAAGTTGTGAGTGAGATTGTGTAGGTAGCAAGTTTTGAGTATTTCCGAATGAGTATGGACACAATTTGTGAACACAGGGTCATCACATGAACAGTATTAGTTTAGATGAATGCGGAGTTTATTGGTGGTTATGAATTTTCAACAGTATGCTTTGGATGCTGGACGTGTCTTTTTGCCACACAAATCTGGATGTTTGATGATTTAATTTAAATGTCCTTGTTTGAAAATGAATCCTTTTGTTGTGCCGTTTCGAACTTTGTGGTATAATCTTTTCTTTTGTTGATGCTGTGAATAATGGCCTATGGTGTGCTCCAGAGATGTGCATGGGAGTTTTGCTTTGGCACACATCAACAGTATAGCTCTAAAATAACCTAACCCAGCCTCTCTGTGCTCTGCCCAGAGCAGGAGTAGGCGACCCACAGCTCACGACCAACATGCGGCTCTTTCAAACATTTTTCTATCATTGTTATAACCTAAAAATGTGCAGCCAAAGCACAAAATGAAAAATACATAATTTCATCAACTGAAATGTGTTTCATACGTCCTGTGGTACCTGTATTTTAAAGGCTCAAATATTTGTAGTGACTCCAAACAGACATTTTTAAAATGACTGGCTCTGAAGATAGTAAAGGTTCCCGACCCCTGGTCCAGAGTAATATGGTCTATCTGTTGTTCAATAGACTCAATGGCAGAACAATACTGCCATTGTAATTGAAATAAACAAATGGTATTATGCGTCTTCTTGATTAGTTATCAAGGTCATTGTTGTTGAGAATCATCCATATGAAAATATCACCATATTTTGTTTATTTTTTTGGGCCATCAGTTCAGCATCTGCCTGATGTTGGCATCCATTTCCCCTGGTCTACACACCTTACCTTGTATGTGACCATACACTGCACAAGCATCACTGCCTAAACAAAGACGGATTGGTGATTTTCTTTATTATAGGTGTAGATAATAAGCAGACTACACACAAACAGAGAATAGATTGTCACGTTCACACATGCCCTTTTTTTTTGTGCAGCTTTGCCCCTCACCAATTCTCCCATGCTACATTGTGCGTCACAACATGTTAAAAACCCAAATGAGAATTGAGTGGGAAGGAGACAGAAGTATATTTTAATTCTTTCTCCACACATGCTACAACCAAAACTGGGACTTACTCATGAAGACGTGACTGCACAGCGCTGCTAGCAGTCGAAAAATCCCAACTTTGTTTCGTGTCTGTGGTCTGCTTCTGTTCACCGTTTGAACCAGGCCATTACATCTTGTGCCAGTCGGACCTGTGTCCTACAAACACATTGATGTGCAGTGATTATCTATCTCAGTGTGCACATCTGCCTCCAGCTGTCTACAAACACGGCATCAGGAGGCTGCGAGCCTTCACATACACTCGCAAACACACACACAAAGCTCTGTCTTTGCCCTACAGGGCAGAAACTGAATGGAAAATCAATTATGCCTGTAATAAATAATCCTCTTAACATGAGTGAGTTTGAGCGTGGACTACAATGGCTTTTCAGGAGTTTTCATAGCTGAAGGCCAAAACTTTGCTCTCAAGCAGCAGGGTGTATCCCGCACACAAAGACGGGCACACACATACAGTAAACAAACATGGCTGTACATAGAGACGGCTTTTTTTGGAGGAATGAGTTACGGGAACTAACATTTGCCTTTCATGCCAATTATGTCTGAATCTATTTTCGCTTTACCAATGAAAAAGTTACGCTTAAGACCGTAAGGTGTGTACATATAATGCGTGAATTTATTTGTTGGGTTTTCCTGCTGAAAAACAATCTTGCAGGATGTCTGAGTCAACATGTATCAGATCTGTGGCTGAGGACAGCTCAGGGCCACACACTGCACCACCATCCCGACCCAGAAAACACAATGATGGATGGGGCAGTCAGTGGATTTAGTGGTGCTGTAACATTCAGCAGGTTTGTTAGAGTTCAATTGAACAAAGTGCTACAGAACACTGGAGAGCACAAAAGGCCAGGAGCCTTTCTCTCAGGCTAATCTTATAATAACCTACAAACCATACGGTGGGGGCTCACGTCTCTATTCCTGTGAATGCAGTGGAGGTAGAGCACACGTGTGGTTGTTTTTTGGCAGAAATAAAAAGGTTGTCCTTACGTAAGAGGTCTGAATGTTGGCCTTAGGTTAGAAAGATGTTCATCCACAGTCATTGCATCAGTTTCACATGATGTATTATAACATGTTTATGAAAAGTGAGGTTATGTAAGGGCTCAGCGAAGGCGCTGTCAGTGTTGCAGTTGAACACCCCAGAAATAAAATAGTCTTTTGTAATCAGGCGGATGAAGAGATGAGAAATAATTTCAAAACCTTCACACACCTGTCATGTAAATTTTAATCGTTCATGATCCATCTTCTTTTAAGTGTTTTGCGGCCGCAGTAGGTACAGCTGGTGTCAGAAGCTCACATAGACTCATTATGGACACAAGCGAGAGAATAAGAAATACTTTAATGATCCTGGAGGAAATTTCTTATGTTACTGCAAAAAAACCCAAAAAAGGTTAAATAATAATAATCTGTTATTGCACACAGAATCATTTAGCTGCCGGGGTGGAGATAGAAGGAGTTATAGGGGTGATTGCCATAGGAGTTAGCCCATTAGTCGACATGAATGTGTTTCTGTCCACTCACAACTCTGTGGAGCAGCTGATTAACATTATCTATAACAGACTGGAGTCTATATTCTCCTCCTTGCTTCAGTTCAGAGTGTCCAGTTCCTCAGTTGCGCCAGATGCTTGTGGTAGCCATCAACAAGCTTTTGGCAGAATTTCGGTTGGCGTTCTGTTAAATTTGTTGTTTTTTTGGCATTGACCTGACTTTAAAGCAAAGGCCTCATACTCACACTGGGGTTGACATCAGGACTTTGGGAAATCATTGAAATTATTAAAGGCAGTTTTTTCACTTTTTCTTTTATTTATATCTTAGTAAATTAAATATGTCGGACTTTGGGCCTGTTGGTCAGAAAATCAAAAGTATGAATATGTCCCCTTCGACTCCAGGATTAGGAATTTATGTAAATTATTCTACTCGCACATTTGGGATGCAGTTATATTCTATAAAGATCAATTGACAGATATAATCACAGGCAGAATTAAAGAGTTGAAGAGTTTTACTATAAAAATGGGAGCAAACCACTAACTGCATCAAAAATCTAAAGATGAATGTGTGTGTTCTATGCATTTGGTCCTTACACTGTTGTTTTTATGTAATGTGTCTTTCTGTTCATCCACAGATTGCTTTCTCTCAGCACAACAGCATCATGGACCTGGTGCAGTTCTTCGTCACCTTCTTCAGGTAAGTTTGACTGATTTATTTACTGTATTCTGTGCCGAGCATCCGGCTGCTCCTCTCAGGACATTTGCTGCTCACTGACTCAATTCCCCAGAGGCTTTTTGCTGAACTGGGTCATAACCTGAACTCATCAAGTTACAGTAGGTGGCAGCAGCCTTAGGCAAGACACTTAACCCCTAACATTTCTGGCAATCTTTTGCATCTGCTCAGCAGCAACAAGCAGAAGTGCGGGCAGTTATAGGTTTAGCAGTTAGTTAAAACAGAAACTAATAGAAGTCTGCTTTTAACTAGCAGACCGCAGTAGAATTGATCTGTTGATTTTCTTTTTTTTAGTTACATTTGGTTGTGAAAAAAGGTCTTTTAACATCTTGTTTACTGTCACAATCACTGTTTGATTCACATTTCGCTTGCTATATTTCAACACATGCTCGACGCTGAAGTACATTAATTCAAAACAATTGATTATCTTCTGGTTGCATTCGGTAGCCAAGTGTCATCCCTTCTCTTATCCCTGCACTGCATTTCCCCACTGAATGTCCACTATAAAACAAGACAAAGATGAAAATAATTATCATAAAAATCTTATGGTTGACCTAGACCTTTAAAACGATCAAGGTGATTATTTAAATGAGAATGTAATCTCAAGTAAAGTGTTTTTATTTAATGGCGTTTCCTCCCTCTGGCTTTCAGAAGCAGTGGCACAGTGTTCATCATAGCAGCATTTGCTCATAATTACATTTTTTCTGCATGTCATTGGGTTTTAGCTCTTGTTTCATCAAATTTCCAAAGATTTCTCTCCAGACAAACTTAATGTAAGCAACACTTAAAGAATCAAAACACAACATGGTCTTAATGTGTTAATGTGTAATGGGACGTGTTTCTGTCATGTTTTAAATTATACCTCAACACATAATTCCAGGTAGATTTTCTCTCTGAACATTATCCTGACAACACAGTCCACACGAGTGAAGATGTGATGCAGATACAAACATTAATGTACCCATCGGTTGCCTTCAGGTTACACTGAGCGCGCAACGCGATGAGCTTAATGAACAGCAGCAAAAGGTACAGGGAGTCCTCTGCAAACTTCTGTCGCCCTGGGTTTTGCCTCGCAGATAACATCCAGGCAATCTCGCTTTGTTGGTGAAGGCTTACAGGGCTTTCTGCAGGCTGAAGGAAATACTTGCAAACATTACTCAGAGCTTTTCTTCCACATAATATTTATGTTTAATGTTAAAGTTTTACTAAAATAAACATTATTGAAGTAAAGATCCCAGATAGCCTGATCCAATTTGTCAACAGTGTGGTAATTAAACAAAGAGTCCATAGAGCAGATGCTAATGGCTAGTACGGCAACGGCTCTTTCTGTTGAAATACTAGCCAATGTAAGCAGTTTGTTTATGCGAATACAGTACAGACCTGTAAAACTAAATGACAGAATTTTCATTAATGTTTCACAAGTGTCACAAGTGGCAACATTTAGTAGCAGAAAATAGTAAACAACTTTGCTGTTTAGGCTTCCACTGCATAAGTCCTAACGTTTGTGACAATTATTGTACTGATAGATGCAAAATAAGTATTTTATGAGAATCTGCCCAAATAAGAGACTGACAGATTTATAGTAGAATTAATGGTTATTATTTATTAATAAGTTAATCAATCAGAAAATTATCTGTAGATTAATCAACTAATAATTATTTTTAAAAAAAGATTAGTTGCAGCCTGACACTAAAGTTATTTTAGGGTCAGCGCTTGGTGATGCAGAACGCCTATCTACATTACTAGACACCGCTGTGAATAAGTGGTTTTATCTTTGTGTTTTTATCTCTGATGTTGTTCTCATCTTTGATATACTGTAATTTCCAGACTATAAGCCGCTACTTTTTTCACATGCTTTGAACCATGCGGCTTAAACAATGATGCAGCTAAGGCCTCCAGGGGGCGCCCTGGCAGGAAGCGCAAGAGCTGAGGCTGTTCAATTCCAACACTGAAGAAGACGACTTCAGTAGTTTTAGTTCGCAGGAAGAAAATGAAGATAGCAATCAATGACTTCTCTGGTAGGCTAATGGCCTATGGCTGGTAGGATGGTTATTTTTTTAACCAGCCGTGTTACTGCAGTTTTACTGTTCTTTTACTGCACTTTTATTGTCGTTTTACTACCGTGTTATTGCTGTGTCTTTGCCGTGTTACAGGCACTGTTTGGGGAAAAAGCATTTATTTACGGTAATTAAAAATTTTCAAAATCTTTCTCTGTACCATCTTTCTGTGTAGATATCTCATTTTACAACGTGGATGCCTGCGGCTTATAGACAAGTGCGGCCTATATATGCACAATTTTTTTTTTTTCTTTTAGCCAACATCATTTGCACTGATCAGCGTCCTGTTGTATGTGCAGCTTTCTTACTTTTCGTTTGAATCAGGGCATTCTTTAAAAATATTATTGCAGAATAAGTTTCAGGCCAAAACGGTTCAGATCATCTGCATTCAGAAAATGACTCATGTCTACCATGGCCTCTGCCCACATAGAGTCCATTAAAATCCAAACATCCAGACAAATCTGCCCATTTCTTGGACGGGCCATTTCAGCGCACATTCATGCAGACAGACAGCGGATCTAATGAGAGAGTGTTTTGGGGAAGCAGTCTGGAATGGAGTCTCCTGTCTTCAGGCAAGATTCTGCCACTCAGCTATGACACCGGACAAGTGTGTGTTTGCGTGAGTGTGTGTTCATTTTTGTGAAGCTGATGAGTGTGAATAAGTGTGCACATTGTTTCCTGTATATGCTGGCCTTGTATGTGCGAGTCAGTCTGCAGCCCATGTGAGGAAGTGATATGCGCCCAGGGCCGGCTTCCGGACATCGGCGACCTTTAGGCCAGCATACAGGAGTGATGTCATCAGTAGGGGACGGCATCGAGTTTTGCCGGGAGAGCTTGGTGTTGTGTTTCTATGTATATTAGTCACTTTGTTTATGAGTTGCTCTCTTCTGTGCTGTTCCAGACTCTCAGTGAGAAAAGGTTATGTGCTGCATCTGCAGGACTTCTTTCCTGTTTGCTGTTGGTCTGTTTGCTGCCTTTGTTATGTAATGCTTGTTTTTTGGAAGGTGGAAGAGGTGTTCAGGCTCTTTACTTACATAATGGCTACAAAACCACAATGTAAAAATGGTCAATTTAAAGAAAAGATCATTTTTACTTATAGTGGTTGACACCACAGACGATTATCACTGAAACTGCAGCCTGCCAGAGCTTTTAGCTCGATCGTTTATAGTACATGTGTAAGATTCATCAACCTTGCTTCAACGGTTCAGTTTCACAATAGTTTTCTCTGCAGTATGTGTTTTGTTTTGTTTTTTGACATCTAGCCAAACATGGATAAATACAACTTTAAGAATGAATACACAAATGTTAGTAGTGGCATGTTTCTACGAATTAGCTTATTACCGATGTTGGTCCTTCTTTGGGCTCTTACGTGACATGCTTACATGACTTACAGGAGCATACTCTACATTTTTATAAAGACTTTCTAGCTACTCTAATGGCTTTTGCACTCATGTGCTTATATACATTGATTTTGTGTGTTTATGTCAGAGCTGCAGACTTCCAGCTCTTGTTTGTTTGTGTCTCCATCAAGGTGTGTGTGTGGATGTGTGTTTGATATGACTCGACTGTGCTGATGTGGTCAGAAGCCAAAGTGCCATGGAGCCTGAGTCATGATTGTGTGTGTGTGTGTGTGTGTGTGTGTGTGTGT
>JAPQRN010000008.1:16529086-16540300 GCA_037367275.1 Coranthus polyacanthus | reverse complement strand
GTTATTGTTCGACTTTGGTATTTTTTAACAGTTTAGTTCAGATCCAAACTATCAAACAAGCAAATCCATCGAGGCAGTCGTCCAATAACGGCATCACAATCAATCAACTATGACCACGGCAGGCACATGGTCAAGTATACAAGGGCTGGCTGACATTTTATGGCAGGGAGCTGATCAGACTCTGTAAATTAGTGGTGTTTTTGTGGAAGAGAGACGAAAGTCTTTTAAGATTAACTGTAACTCGTTGCGTTTATACTACTCTGTGGCTTTTCGGGTATTAATCTGGAGGAGTTTTACGTCTCCCTCAGTTCATTGCTATGGGCTTTTAGGGACGTATTGGTAGGTGTGATTTTTTTCAGGCCATATATATAGAAACGTAGGTACCTCATTGGTCACCACTGTGTGTATGCACATCCGCCATACTGGAATAGTCAAGACCTGCTAGTAAACAAATGCAATGTGCATGCAGAGATGCAGACTTCTAAAAAAAAAAAAAAGTCGACTCAATTAATTCTGAACCAATTTTTATGACATTTGGTTTGTTATAAATGTGACAGCTCTGTGCCAAAACAACAATAAAAGCCACAACATAAAACAAAGAAATGATCATGAGTTTCAATAATATGCCAAGATTGAACACATCCTCTGAACCTATGTCAGACTGGACCATGTGGTTGACAAGGGAAAACGCAGCATTAAAGAGCTGCTGATGAAATGCTTGCGGTTTGTCAAATGCCACAGTCTGCTGGGTGGATTGCCAGATGGAATCATCAGGCCTCTATTGTTCTTCAGTCTTCAATAGGTGTTACCCTTCAGGAAATTATGCTGGTACAACACCAGACACCAACCGTGTTCAGCACACGTATGAAAGCTCAACCCCGTTGAAAATCATATCCTCAGTGTAATCTCTGTCAGACTCCTGAAGTGAGTTGGCAGGTAAGTGCGGTCCAGTATCACACTTCAGATGTCCTCAAATAGAGATGAAGCAACGTCAGAGTCATCAGCTAGCACGATAGATGACATGTCCACAACAGACGAGGAGACAGTGTCTCTGCAATGAAACAGTCTTGGGTTGTTATTCGAAGCACCAGTAGTTTGCACGTCATCTAATTACATTTCTCCATGAAGTATTGAAGGTTGAAGACTGATAAGTTCCTTTAAAAATGTAAAAAATCATTAAAATAGTAAATATTGGCAATACCAGAAATACTACTATGACTACCTCAGTCACATTTCAATGTATCACGTAAAACACAACACATTTTCTTGTTGTATGAAATGACATAAGGTTAAAACTGACATTTTCTCTCACTGAAAAATGCAGTGATGCCAAATTCAGCTTTGGTAATTGTTACATCTAACAAGTAATAGATGCCACTTATATAATGTTTGTAATTTCAACAGAAGTGCACCTCAAAAAATGATATATTTTTATTCAACAAAGCAAATTACTACATCACTTCTTTTCAGTGATACAGTTGCATTTATCCTCTTCTCATTATACACAGTAGGGCAATTAGATTAAAATATTCCAATATAAAATATGACTATAACTATATATAGCTAAAAAGGGATTGCGAAAAAAAACAGCCCTGCTCACAACAGTGTTGACTGTGCTATTGCAAAGGTTCAACTAGGGATATTTTAACATACTGATGATGAGTCAAGTATGTTTCTTGACGAACTTCTTAAACACTTCCACTTCATATGACACCCACACATACCTCTGATGTGAAGCTTCTGGGAATAAAAAAAAGGATAAAAGGCAACAAAAACACCAAACTAAAACATCAAACAAACTTAATAGAACTGAACATCGAACTTCATCGAACACTACTGTACCTCGAACAGCAAAAACTTTAAAGAGCATATAGTAGTAGAAAACAAAGTGTAGCTTAAGGCCGATGAGAGACGCCGGTCAAAATGTCGATACAGTTATATAAACGCACACTTTAGATTAATACAATTGCTGATAATGCATATACGTACAGTATATAATGTGTATTAGTCATGGGCTAGTCAATGCATTTATGAACATTTTGAAATATGAATCTTCACTGTCATCACTTTCTAAAAGGAAATTATAGATTCCTGTGTTCTTATTTGGAGCATTGACCTTACTGAAGAAGAATATTATTAAAATAAAAAAAAAAATGAGCAGAATAGTGGTGTCCAGTGAAAGATGCATTTCCAATAGAATCAAATATGACTGAGTTTCATTTATGAACTCGCTGATCTCTGCCCAGTTGAGGGAACCCAATGACCTTGAGACCTTTAGTACGCAGATTTTGGCCGTTCATGATTTCACACGTAAATCACCTGAAATACAAGAGTCCCCTATTATAGGTTAACAGTCAAATCGCTATAGGTTCTATGTCTACAGGTTTCAACAGGCACGGAAAAAGTTTAAAATTGCAGTTCAAATCTTTCCCAAAAAAAAGAGAAAAAGTTAAGACACCGCAGGTCTTTCTGACAACACTGAGGGAGGTTAACCTATCCCACTACATTCACCCCTCACTGGCAGTTGAAGTAATCACAGAAAAAGTGAAACCAGCAAGGATTTCCCCCCACAAATGTAGCAGTTACTGAGCAATCCTGGAGCTGTGGGTGCCTAGTTTTCCTTCAGCATGCACAGCGCTTTTCAGACAGGCTCAGTGTCTGTCCAGCTCTTTCATCTTGTGTGTGCTGAAATGAATGTGCTTGCTTAGGACAGCATGTAGACCCTCTTTATTCTTATACTTCACTTAGGTGGGATATATCCCCAGTTCACTTGTCCAGCAGAGCTCAAAATTTGACAATACGCCTGCAGCATGTTTTGGGCCAATTTTAGCATTTGACAGACATCCATCACCACAAACACGCCTGTCAAGGAGTGAGCAAAATATGTTGTCAAAGGCTCGGAAGATTTCAGTGTCAGCTGGCACCCGAGCATAGAGCACGCTCTGGTCGCATGCCCATCCATTTGCACACACAGTCCTTGGATACCTCGCTCATGCACTGCCTCTAATGCACGGCCCAAAAACCCCTCTGAGTGCCGGGTGTCAGTGTCAAAGGTATGAAACGGGCGATGGAGGCTTTCCAGCGGCCTCGCAGTCGAACTGCCATGAACACAAGGGCCTCGCTTGCTATACTGGTTTTGCCAATGCCGTCCCCAAGATATAAAAAGCCTGACATTGTCTGTGTGTGAGAGTCGTACTGAACTTGACTCCTCATAGCCATGGCATCCATCATAGATACTCCTGACTATATTTTTGCTGGATCTTCCTGATTTGTCACCGTAGCATGTATACAAGTTAGGTATTTATTCAATACTTGTCATCCACAGAGTGCAGACATCTTTTTACACTTCTAATGTACTGTACATTTGCAGTGCACATGGATGTGGGATCAGAACATTCCAATAATAATGCACATATTCCAAACTGTGCTTCTGTAGAATGCATTAGTACATTTACCCTTGAAGCATGTGAGGATAAAGAGGCAGTATGTGCATTGTATCTCTGAAATAGCTGTAGGCTTTGGAGCCATGCAAGTGCAGTGTTAAAGTAACTTCCCTTTGAGCCAGAGTGTAGGCAGGGTGCTGTTTTAGTAGTTGAACTGGAAGACCTGGAACGTTAGGAAAAACAAACCCAAAATCTGAAACATAATTTCAATTAATGCATTATGTCTGAGTGAAAGATGAAAGTTTAACAGTTTTATGGTACAATTCAGATCACAAATGAAAATGTTACTGGTATCTGATTTGTTAAATATTGGTTTGACTAGTATGAAATAGGAACCATAATATTAAAACAGTATATTCTTGTATGAATGGAATAAAATAGAATATCAGAATAGTGGTCAAGCCTTAACTGGAGTTCCTCTGAAATCATATTTTCTCTTTTAAATCACATAGCAGTAACTTTACATTTTATTTCTGTCTTCTTTCATGATCCTCTGTATTTTTCATTTGCCTCTGTAGCTTCTCAACTCTTGCTTGAGCCTCAGCCGACTTATATTTGATTTATTCAGGGTCAAGGGCATAATGATCCTATGAAATATAACACTTGTTAGGTGAGCACTATACAACACTACTCCTTAAGTATGTTGAACAAGTGCTGTGGATGAGAAATTTCTTTGTAACGCTTACAAAGGTTGATTCGTTCAGTGGTTCACAGAGATTAAGGGTGTGTTCCATTTGAACTGGGAAGTCGTAAGAATGTCCAAGTTCATGGATTTCAGCTGGAACGCCCCCAAAGTCAGATTTCTGTTCCGGAAAGTCGGAAGAACTTTGAAGAACCACCTTGGCATCCGGTCAGTCAGCTGAAATACTTTGCCATGCCTCTTGTAAAACTTGCCAAAGGTGTTCTTGGCTAGATGGATATTTCTTTCTGACCTTGCCTAGTTCATCCCAGAGCAGCTCAATAGGATTTAGGTCAGGTGACTGGGCAGGCCATTCCATGATAGATAACACTCAGGCCAACTGTTTTCTCTCTAAGTAACCCTTACAGAGCTTGGACATATGTTCCGGGTCATTGTCTTGTTGTATGGTGAAGTTGGTTCCAATTAGCTACAGTCCAGACGGAATTGCATGGCGTTGAAATGACTTTAGTCGCTTTATTTGTAACCTTCAGGAGTGGATTCTTTCAGGAAATTCTGTCCATCAGCCCCGCATCTCTGAGCCTCCCAGTGACCGTGAATCTTGACACTTGTACATCACGTGTGTCACTGAGCTCTGCTGTACGCTGAGGACTAGTTAAGTGTCTGTTGCCAAGGCTGGACACCCTGAGGTACTTGTCCTCTTGTGGAGTGGTACATTTTGGCCATCCACTCCTTTTTCTGTCCTTGTTAGACCCAGTACTGCTTTTTCTCTGCAGACAGTAGTAAACTCCTTTTTAGTGAAAGCTTCAGTTTCTTTGCTATACCTGCCAAAGAATAGCCTTCATTTCTTAAGACAACTACAGATTGGCTTTTTTCAGTAGAGATTTTCTTCTTTCTTGCTATTTTTGGAAACTACAAACACTAAGTAAGATGTGTAAATGCTTTATATACTGACCTGTATGGATGCTGAATCATCAAACTGTTTTTCATTGTTTTTCATGCACTCAATCATGGTCTATAGTGTATCTAACCTACATATATATATAATGTGTTAGCATGTAACTTGTTAAGTAGAACGTGACGTAGCTACATGTATTTCATCCAGAATCTCCTGTTAGTGCCTGAGGCGACAGTTTGATGAAAATTAAGCATTTTGAACCAATATCTGTACGTTTATATATTTGTTTTGTCAAAATGAATCTTCATTCTGTTAAATGACCTAGTTTGTTGCATATAAACAATGGGACCATGCATGCATCTCTCAAAAATGATAAAAGACTAGGTATTTCCACACTTTTGGCAGGCACTTTATGTATAGAGAAACACATATAGAGCTTAATGAGGACCTGAGTGAACACATACATTTTTTACCATCCATTTGTATCCTCAAACTTGGAGTACTCTGCCAGATAACATTATCTTCTACGCGTGTGTCAATGTGGAATATAAACTTGAGAAATGAGACGTATTTGAATTTTAATTTTCTTTTTGTCCTTTGTCTGTTCTGTGGCTTAAAGGACATTTTGCTTTCTCTTACTCCGTCTGCACTGTCTCACATTGTGTGTGTGAGTCAGTGTGTGTGATTCTGCCTGCATGTGGTGATGAAGAGCAGCTAAAATGTGTAACTCTACAGACTTGTGGAAAAGTCTCCAGTGGCGAAAAGCCACTACAATCAGCCAAACGGAGATGACATTAACCCCCCATAGGGACATGGGCTTGTGTGCTTGTGAGTGTGCGCTTTTTTTTTTTTTTTTATCAAGTTAAATCGCCCTCATCCATTGCTTTTTGCATCATTAGCTCAAAAAAAGAAGACCATGTTTTTCTGTTGACTATATGTTTGTGTATTTATTTATATGTTTGTATGTGTCAATGTATTTGAGGGTGTTTTCAGACAAACACTCTTTTAATCAAACACTTGAGTTTCTTCTTTCTTTAATTATGTGAGACTTAATGATGCATAGAGCTTTCTTGCCTTCATTAAAACGCAGACAGTCTTCCTGCTCTTCTCTCTCTTTCTCTCTGCCTGAAGTTCAACTACAGAAACTTTTTTTACCAGATGTTTTATACAGAGATCAAGTCCCTGAAGTAAAATCAACAGTACCACAAACAACAAATCATCTTATTTATTAGTTACTTAGATAGTTACTAAAATAAATTGACAAATACCTACAAAGTGGTGAGGTCACATCCAGAGTCTCTTAACGTAAATTTCAGTTTGTCCACTTTAACCTGCAGGAGTTTGTCTAATGTCTTTTGCTGCCACTGAGGAAATAAATTCATGACAACTTAAGACAACAAAGAATTTCAGAACTTAGTGAGCTGCTGGTGAATGTAGATGTTGACCACAGTGCTCCTGGTTTGTCACAGTTGCTTTACCAAAGAAATTGTACGGAACCCAACATTTAAGAACATGTATGTCATGAGAAGTGTATAGGTAGTTTCAGTTCATTAAGAAACTCTGGTGAGACTATGGCAGCCACCACCTTATGAGTAATTCATGGGAAACGCTGCAGTTGTCACGGTTGTGTGGCACACAGGTGTGTGTGGACATAGTGTTTACTTCATCAATGAACAGATTTGTGTCTAAATATTGCAATATCGGTCCAAAATGATGCAAAAATTCATTGGGCCAAATCCAAAAAGAATGGGTTGGGCGACGCATTTGCCTTCAATCTGCTCCATTTTAAGGACCTATCAACAAAAGATTTTGTCCTAATGATATGGTGGTGAAATTTTGCACCTGAGTGCAATTTGTCCTTGTTTTGCATTGGAGTTTCTAGTGTTTCAGGCTGTTCTCCACATTTCAGCACACAGATTGGTCCATAATGGAAACTGCAGAGAACAAAAACCTTCAACTTGCCTGTCTTTAATGAGCAGAGACCTTCTTCTTTCTCTAGTATTCTGCGTCTGCAACACAGTCGACTGAAATGTCATCCTTTTGTCTCATTTCAACCGGTTTTGTGTTCGCAAAAGCCACACAATGCTTTTGTGGATCTGGCCCATAGGTTTTAGTCAAAAAAAAAAAAGCCATTACACTGCCATGAGAAACCTAGGGGAAACCCTGTTATAGTTTGCTTGTAAGTAGCCTACATTTTACAACATTTTACATTTTGACTGTGGATCGTGCGTTGTGGTTCTACCTCAAAAAACTGTGATATGACCTTTCATGGCCAGACCCCCACCCCTAAGAATATATAAGAAAACAGAAAGAAAGCAAAGAAAACAACACAAATAAAGCCTTAAAATAATGCAAATAAGGATGACAATATGAAAAATACATTACATAATCTATTAATAAATCACTATATATTGGATATGAGTTTTAGCTTTCACTGGTAATAAACTGAGCACAGAGGTCATGCAAACCGTTATATGAGAATCAAGGAAGAAATCCACATATTTTTCATGCATAACTGGACAGGATGGTATCAGAGGAAGCAGTGTGAGGCTGGAAGCATGAATATAAATGTGTTTAAAAAAAGAGAGAACAGTGAAATGACAGAAAGGAGAGGACAGGGATGTAGGGAGAGTAATTGTATGATAGAAAGAGGTGTGGACACGACTTCCTGCCAGCGTGATTAATGAGACAGTGAAACAACCTCCAGGAGAAAGTTTATATTAAGTGTCAATACCATCCAGGTACTTTTTAAATGCTTTAAAACATTTATATCGTAGTGAGGGAAAGTCTTTGGTGTCCGTAATGGCTGGTTGTTTTTTAGCCTGTTTGAACTGGAAAAAGTGATTCATCATCTTGTTAAAAGAAACCAAATATCCACAGGGTCCACACTGTGTCTCTCCCTGCTCTAATATTCAAGCTGTGGAATAAAATGTGCACATTCATCATCCAGGATGCTATTAAACATATTTTTAGAGCTTTTAATTTTAAAACAAACAACCTTTTGATGTAATGTAATTGTAATAATTAATGTGGGGGTTTTTTTGTGGAAAAATATTAGAAATATTACAGGACAGGAAATATTACATTACTTATTACTATACAAGTAATATGGGTGTATAGTAAATATAACTAAAATGATAAAATAATTTCAAATACAAACAAACAAGCTTTTGAGACATAATGTGATGATTGCACTGATTTGCACAGGCGTTATCGGACTGTATCAGCCTTTGAAAAGTCTCATAAATCCTTAAACCTGGAAACGTTTTTTCTAGAAATTGCAATTTAATTTCACTTTTTTATTTGCCAAATGCCTTTTGCATTAATGTCACGCAAATCAGGATAATGGAAATGACCTAACAGAGCCTTTAGCCTGTTTATGCTTTAGCTTTATGCTAGTCTGGCTCGCTGGAATCACTTTTCCGGAATAAGGGTGAATATATCTGCTGCGCAGTTGCAGGATTGTCATTCTCCTTCCTTCCACTATCTGGTTTTATCACTTTGAAAGTCCACCTCGCTACGTGAAAGAAGAACAACCTCTGAGCTCACCTCACATGTCTTTAAATGTGCCATTTTCTTTTGTAGGGATTTAGTCATTTTAATACCATGACACGCTTCCTTGTGTGCACATTTTCCACTGAAACAACTTGTCTCCTGTCACTATTTTACAAATGCACTGTCGCAGCATCCTGCCCAGCTCCGCCCAAGAACTACACCTATTCCAGAATGATAGTGGAGGGTACCAGACCTACCTACAGCACTGGCACAGCGCTAACAAAGTGTGGAGATAGGTCTGGCTATGTGACACTAGCTTTGCACTAATGGTTGTGACGCCGTTAGCGTTTTCTGTTGTAACGTGACACAACAAAAGAAACAATGGGGAGTAAGGGATACTCATTATTCAAAATAACCTAATAACTTTAATTAATTGATGCCTTTTTTTTATTATTATTATTTTTGTTGGTCTTAAATTTCCTTCCAAATGGTCTCAAATCTAACACCTAATTGTAAAAACTCCAAAAATAACCAGTGATGTCAGTTAAGTTATTTTCTTCTCATGTTAAATTAGTGGAGCTCTCCTTTTAAACTACTGAATAAACACACCTCTTCTCTTCCTTTTCTCTTCCTGTCTTTGATTGTTCTTTGATGTGACCTGTTTGTGAACAAGCGGCTGCCTCTCATTAAACAGCTCTAATCTGAGTTATAATGAAGCTGTCGTCAGGAATTACTGGTCAGTACACAGTCACATCTACAAAGACACTCTGAGATGCAAAAATAGTTTAATTAGGGGCACAGTTGTTGTGATTTTCATCAGCGCCGTCATTGCGTGTGGACACAATCTGACATCATTAAGTGCTGATGTTAGCATAGAGGTCGACCTTTAGTTCTGAAGCCTGCAACTTTTACACATCCCAAATGATTGTTTTGTGAATGTCCAATGCAGTGAGACTTTATCACAGTTGTGGCACAAGAAGAGGAAGCAATTTGACTAAATATAAAGAACTGACTGCACTTTTCTAAAGGCTGCTTGTTGCTCTACCATTTTTTTTCATTCCATTGTTTTTTTTTCACAACTAATTTCCTCTTCTTCTGTTTTTTCATTTTATGGCATTTCAAGCGTTCAGGTGCATTACCATCACCTGAGCATGGACCAGAATTATTATTCCCTTAAGTAAAAAGCAGAGACCTGACGAAACGAATACTAGCTGTAACAAAGGCCTTTTCTGTGTTTCCGAGACCAAGAGGTGGAGCTGAGGCGTGTTCAGTTAGTTGCAATCTGCAACTTCTCTGCTTGATGTTACTATTACACTAAAAAACAGTGCTGGTGTTCTTCCCTTATATTTGTCATGAATAAAGACAACCATAAAGCTAAAACTTGGGATAGAAAATATTCATCAGACATGTTGGCATAAAATATATTGATTATAGCCGTTTCACGTTGCGATTTCACATGATTTGCAGTTTCACTGCATACACGCCCCCTGATGATGCTGTTGCACACGGATTGGTCCAAGTCACTTTGTTTTTCCCCATTTCCCAGAGTAAGGATACAAACAGGATGTTCTTTCAGCACACAAACAAAATGGACAACTAGCAGAGCATGAGGAATTATTTGCTGAACAAAAAACAAAAAGTGTATTGCTTGCTTCACCTTTAAAGGTTAAGTTCATATAAATCGTGTTTTTCTGGTGAAAGCAGGCTCTCTGCACCAGTTGAAATCTTTACTCTGGTTATGAAGAAACAGTATTAATGGATCTTAGAGAGCTTACCCCCAGTGCCTCTACCAGTACTGTGTTTTTGCTGTGTTGTCATACTTCATTCAAGTAAATCTGCAGGTAAGTGTGTATCAGCATGTCTAAGTTAGCTTGTCTGTGAAATTGCTACAGATATGCTGATTGTAGATTAAATCACTGATGCATGATTCAAGAGTTTAGCAACAAGGAGGCTGACAAGAAGCATTCTTTTTTTTTTTTTATACATTTTGAACCTGAACAATGTTTTTTTTTTAATCGGTCTCATCAGCCAAGTGGATTCCAGTGTTTCTTTAGAGCCTGATAATGAAGATCCAGGTTCGTCACCAAACACATCCAGTAGAAAGATTGGCATGTTTTCACACAAATGAATCACACATGCATTTCTGTTTAAGTATGAGTGATTGACATGCGGTGCGCTTCATTTTCTCAGCATCTGACAAGGTTTATTTATATGTAAAATAGTGTTGTACACAGCCTGAAAATGAAAGGGATTGTAATATGTCAACACTAATAACTGCTGCCTATGCTGTATCGCTTAGTATATTAGTTGTGAAGTATAAAGTATCTGTCTTTTGACAGATTGTCACATCTAACATGTTATAAAGCACATTTGCGGATAATGCATTTTATTAACAAAATATTTTGTTCTTTAGTTGGAAATAATAAAACATCTGCCCACGCTGCTTGTACAGCTAAAGGCCAAGGGTTACTCTGACTGACGCATGGATGCTCCAGTACCTCCGACCCCCCTCCGTATCTCAGGGTTACAGTAGCGCTGTGTCGTGGTTGGCTGACAGACAGGAAGCACGGGTAGCAGCAGCTGTCGGTGCCACGCTGCACATGTAAATAACGGTCTAAGATCATAAGCACACACTCACAGCTTATACACAAAAACTCCCACGGCACCTTGGGAAATTCTCGTACACTTGTCTGCCATCTGTTAGCGTGCACGGCGGAGGCAGAGGGAGGAGAGGGGGGAGA
>JAPQRN010000008.1:16492021-16506303 GCA_037367275.1 Coranthus polyacanthus | reverse complement strand
TGTGTGTGTGTGTGTATTCATTATCTGAGTGTGTGCTGTTACTGGTCACACTGGCACGCTGCCAGAATAGAGACAGACAAAGAGGAAACACACAGTGGAACTCATTTTTATCATGTGTTCTGGGCTGTTTTTAGTCTTTGTGGCAGATTTGCAACATAACATTGTGTTTTTAACACGACACAGCTATATGTCCATAGATTCCCCAAAAAAAAAAAAAAAAAACCCGACTGCCTTTAATCCTATGCTTGTGCGCCACAGTGTTTAGTTCAATTTGTTGCTCTATCCAGTTTTCATAAAGAAAGTGATTTGTTGCATTAGTTGGAGTCACGGGCATTCAGGTATGCTTAATTCTT
The DNA here is from genome assembly GCA_037367275.1 of Coranthus polyacanthus. Lineage (NCBI taxonomy): Eukaryota > Metazoa > Chordata > Actinopteri > Kurtiformes > Apogonidae > Coranthus > Coranthus polyacanthus. The sequence goes on along the minus strand of JAPQRN010000008.1, from coordinate 16,505,950 downwards.
CGTAAAGCGTGGCATTGCTATCTAACAACCATTCAGTGCACTTTCAGAATACTAGTATTTACAGCATAACATGCTAAAAAGCTGACGAAAACCTACCATTAAAAAATGAGGAAGCTTTACTGTGTTACCTATTTGGAAGTGTACTTTGAAATTATAGAAAAGTAATTAAGACAAAATCAAATGCTCGTTATGTAAATTCTGCCAGTGCGGGTCTCTCAATTAAAACAATAATAAAAGATGTAAAAAAGGTAATAAAGTTTTATTCACATTACTATTAGTGATGCATATTCATGTTATTAGCCGCAAGTAGCGTTAATGTTAGTAAAGCTGGCGTGATGGCATTGACAGGTGAATGAAACAGGCAGTTACGTTGAATTTACCTGCATTTTAACATCGTAGGAAATATTTGATAGAATGTAAAAGCACACAAGTCAGCAGCATAGGCCTAGTCAGGTTTAGATATTTTACTGCAGAAATGATAGTATATTATAGAAATCAGGAATCTTATGGGAAATGAAAGATGCCTTTTAAATTTCAGAGAGAATAATGTAGACTGCATTCTGATTGCCACCCATTACAATTATATCTGTGTATAATGTGTAAATAGTCATTCATATTTAGTTTTTTCTATATACGTGACATATATTTCCTTATTCCTCAACAGTGTATGAGACTGTTTTGTGCCTTTTATGCCTTTTCGTGCCCTATTTAGCTCAATTTGTTGCTCAAAGATGCTCACATGTGCCTAATCCTTACCAAAGCATGGCACTGCTTTTACATTGTACTGCATTGTCGCTATAATCCTTTTTTTTTTTTTTTTTTTTTTTTTTACACCATAACATGAAGAAAACCTACCGTGAGAAATGAAAACGTTACTTTTACCTGCTTAGAAGTGACGTCACTAATGATGTTAGGGGAGAGGAATTAAGGCAAAACAAATAATATGCCTGCCTTTTATAAATTTCCGAGAAGGCATGAAAATGTTCATAAACATCAGCCTCTTAGCCCACGAAAACACCCCATGATCATCAGTCAGTACATGAGATTAAGAGCGTGTCAGTGCAAATGTGCTGGGAGTGGGAGCAAACAGATTGCAGCACAGCCGGACTCAGGCCACAGTAGATGCTTAAATCCTGCCAATAAAACATGGACGCACGCAGTATGCATACTATATGCATACATTCACAGACATGTGGGAATCAGGGGAGGTTGAAAATGATTAAGAATAGAAAAGTATTCTCTTGTCCCTTTAGTTTTGTCTCCTCCTTTGAGCATCTCTCATTTCTTTCACTTCATTTCTCTCTCTTTCTCTCTCTCTCTGCTGATCACAGTTTGATCCTCTGGCTCTAATCCCAGATTAAAAGACAAATATTCATGTCATGCTGCCGTTATATCTGACTCGAATCATGATAATATTGATGACCGTGACAGAAACTTAATATTCTCGCATTCTTGGTGTTTGTGTATTTACAGAAAGCGTTCAGGATGAAAAGCAAACACTGAAACCTGAGCTGCAACCATTCATTGATCAAAGTCCATCAATGACAACTATTCTGACACTTGAGTAATCGTTTCGTGACTTTTTCAAGAAAAAAAAAAAAGACAGCCATCTGCTGGTTCCAGCTCCTCACATGTGACGGTTTGCTTTTGTCTTATACTACAGTTAATTAAATACCTCTGAACTGTGGATGGTGAAGTCAAAACAAGTCTTCTGAACGTGTTACCTCAGGCTTTTCATCTTTTATAGACTGAACCAGTGATTCCGCAATCCTTCTTCAGCTGCTGTGCTATGCATTTGTTAAAAAAAGGAAAACAACCAAACAGTATTACAAACAAATGTCATGCTAATCTTCTCTAAATGTACAATAACTGACCGTTGACGTGAGTCTGTTGAAACCCTTTTAATTCAATTCAATTTTATTTATATAGCCCAATATCACAAATCAAGATTTGCCTCAAAGGGGCAACATGTTGCGCTTGTGACTACATAAAAACTAGTTAGCTATAGCAAGCATAGAAGCTGAAAGAGTTATCCAACTGGAACATTCAAGTGTTTCATATAACAAGATAAAAGCAACCGATAAATGCTAAACAGGGTTAAACTAATAGACTGTTCAAAGTGTAGCTAAGATAAAAAATAAAACCGCTAAATGTGTTATGTTAGCTGTATGCTCATGTGCTTACATGGAGTTTATATTGGAGTCTGTTTTGTGATGGGAGCTAGTCATTTCTTGACATTAGCCTTTTCTAAGCTAACAACAGTTTCAGTTGCCTACGTCCATGACAACAGCCACAATACACTGATCTGTATGTAGAGGTTTGGGATAGGGATAACGCTCGCTCTCAGGTCCTTTAGTGCCTTTCTTCTGCTCCTCCACCACTGCAACACTAGCTACTGTTAGATTAGAAATGCAATCATCATAATGTCAGCAGATGTGCAGCTCCCAGTAAAACACACTGATTCCAACATAAACTTCAAAACTTGTGTTTTGAACACAAGGTGCAACCGGTGCAACTCTTACATATAGAAGTGTGACTAAATGGCTGAAATAGTAGGCTTATGATCAGCTATGATAGGTGTTCTGTATGAAAAACATATTGTAATAATAAACACTTTAACATAATCTTAAGTATAATTTAGTTTATCATCCACATGACCATATATATACTTGAGCTTATCACATTGTGCTCTGGGAAGTCAACCGTAGACTGTATAAAAGAAGTGGAAGGAGTGATCCATCGGTATGTCAGCCATTCATTTTTGGACTGGTTTTGAAGCTTCTATTTTTCAGTTTGGCAATTGCCATCGAGGGGCAAATACCTAGTTATTAACCAAAGTTATTAATAATCATTATCATTACAGAGTTATTAGACTTTAAGATACTGCCACATTGGTTTCAATTTGAAGCTGCGGCTGTTTCCCGTTGGGTACACAAAGGCTGGGATCCATTGGGCTAAACAATTAACTGATTAATTGGGAAAATAATTGTCATTAACTGATAATGGAAATAATTGTTAGTTGCAGCCATAACTGAAACCACTGTCTTCATATCAAACCATGAAATGACTAAGGAGGTTCTTAATTCCCTGCACGTTTTTATTTATCTTTTAAAAATAGTAAAACGCTTTCATATCCAAAAAGACAGAGCAGAAGCGGGACAACGCCTCGGTGTGACTCTCCTTCAGGTTTTCTTGGTTAAGTGAAAAACTCTGTGAGACCAGAGTGGATATGCAGGGAGGCTTAGACTGTCTATGAAAACATGCGAAAGGTAGATCCCATTCATAGTTAATGAGGAGCTGAATGGAGTGGCCTCCTACAGCCCCAACAAACCGTCACTCCAAACGCCTCTCCCATTAATCCTCCCAAAAAGCCTGCCATGGAAGGAGAGTCATATCTTAGGTGCACACACACGCAGGCATGAAACCATCACGCTCACAAAGCCAGTTAGAATTATAAATGACAGCCAGAGACACCAGCAGGCAGTCAGGGAGTTCACAGCATGAGGCCAAAGTCACATATTTTACTGACTCCGCAAGACCTAAATCAAGGTCCACACATTGAGAAAGTTTAAGGAGGTGACGGCAGAAGAAAGAGAAGGCAGAGAAAGATGAGAGAGGAGGCACAAAAAGTGACAGCGAGAGCAGAGAGATAAAACAGAGACAGGGACGATGGGATGAGGTATAGAGGAAGAGAGTCCGGCACCCTTTGAAATATTCATCTGCACCGGGTGAATAATTGATGCAGTACAGAAGACAGACAGCAAGAGGGATAGATAGATAGAGAGGGGAATCAAGGAGAGACAGAGAGAACTTCATACTTTCAGGTAGTGAAGGTACAAATATTTTGTTCAATTTTCATTTTCACGGCCTACAAGCCACCTTCACACTCATTTGACTGTCACGCAAACACTGAGGAAAAAGCAAAAGCATTCACTCCTGTTCAAAAAACAATCCTAATTTTACAGTCAAGTTCTTATTTTAGTACAAATGTATTCAATTAATCTTTGCTCTTTGCAGTGTTAAGGTTACTCTATGTAATCCACTTCTCCAATGCTGAATAAGCATTTGAATTATTTACTCAGGTATTGTACTAACATTCTACTTAAGTACAAGTTCAGAAGTATCATCAGCAAAATGACAAAAGTATCAAGACTAAAATTTGTGCGTTAGATTATATTACTATTATTGATGTTAGATCATTATAAAAGACGCATTACTATATAAACAGTATTTGAATGTGATAGCTGGAGGACCGCCCACACATTCAAGAAAATGATAATAACATAATAACATGATAACTTTACACGCATTAAAAACAAAAACAGAGCCACAGAAACAAAATGAAATTCCTATGAGCCTTTGCCAATGGCTTTATGTCATTTTCAAAAGCAGGCCAGAGTTTTGGCCGTTATAATGTCACAATGTGCAGCGCTACCACAGCTAATGCATTAGTGGATTTAACATTTAATGGGCTTTAATGGCAACAGTAAGAAAAATCAAATTAGACTGGTATTAGCTTTTACAGAGTAACAGCAGTGATGTGTCCAGCAGCGTGCAATGGCACCCCGACTGCTTCCCTCCTCAAATCAATTATACAGCAGCATTTAAAAAGGTACAATTTGTAAGATTGAGATTCAAATGTTAACTCAGCGGCATTTTACCAGAGAGAAAGTCAGCACATTAACACTGTGGGTAAATTTATAAAAGTAGCTTAATAAACCTTTATAAGCTTGTAAAATAACAACACAGAGGCTCCATAGTCAGAACTGTAGACATGTGACGGAGTCTTCATAGCGACTGCTCATTACAGCTGTCAATCACCTGTTTTCATGTCATTAAATAGTCTGATGAAATCTACTTAAAAAGACTAGAAAAAAAAACAATGGAAAGATTTAGTTTATTGGATGTGTACTTTGAATTTTTAATTTGGTCCAAGTCCCATTGACTAACACTTGAGGGGGTGGCGTTTATGACCTACCAGCCACCAGGGGGAGATTGAACTGTTTTGGCTTCCTATTTGGGGAGCCGTTCCTGTTGTTTTACTGTAAATACAGTCTATAGTCTGAAAAGGGATGGCATGCTTTCATTGATTCACAACCTCGTCAGTTGCAACACATGCCAAGAGCTGTCTGCAAAGGTGGTTAAAGTTAACTTTTGTTTTGCTTCTATTTCTATTATCACTTTTCTTTGTCACTGAACATGGTTTCCAGCCAGGAGTGGATGGTGGTAATGGTCACTTGGCGAGAGCTGCAGCCAACATTGCTGAATCATGATTGACAACCAGCGCTACTTGATCTTCTCATGTTGGACTGAGCGCAGACTGGACCAAACCTCTTGGCGTGCCAAGTGGTATTACAAGACAGAAGATTAGCATGCAACACAATACACTGATATCTTTGACATAATGCCAACAGTATTATTTCCTCATACTCTTTTGATAATTAACCTTTGAAATGTTTTAACCTCATGCACTGGGCGAAAACCTACATTACCAGACACCTGAAATGGACATTCAGTCAGAAATGAACCACGGCACAGCAATATACTGAGATTATTTGACTAGGTTTTTGCCCAGTGATGGTTCATCTTTGAAAGTTCTAAACTAAAAATACTACAGATTGCCCCTTTGAGTCCAGTTTCTGAGAAGAAAACAAGAAAATGAAGTTATGTTGAATTGAGAGGCCGGTGTCAGTTACAGGATGCATAAAAACAGCCTTGCTGTATTGATTTTATCTCTCAGATTTCTACTACGCACTAGAAATTCCCCAACTGCACAGCAGCGTGATGACACATTCATACATGATCAAAAACAAACCACAACCACACTCACAGAGCCTTTCAGTGACAGCATCCAGTCAGCTGAGAGTGACATCACTGCCGGCAACAAAAAGACGCACACATGTTTGTGTTTAGCTCGACTGTGAGGAAACTCCACTGCCTGTTTTCATTCCTTAAAATCTGATCTTAACCTTAACCCTTTCACATTTCACGCCTGTTCTTACACTTTATCATAACATTAGCCTTAGTGTAACCTTAGCCGGTTAACAAGAGGAGATGGAGTCCAAGAGTGACTTCACTGTTAAAAAATGTACTCCCTCATGAAAAAAGACACAGGTTTAACAAAACAATCATAAAAATCCACCAGCTTAAAAGTCTTCCAAGAAAAATAACACTCTCTGACAATATAGCCTTGACCATATTTAGAAAACACAAGCCATGGCAGTGACTCACTGGTACAACCGTATAATTCACAACAATGTTCACATGTTTTCCCTCTCCTGTTAAAACTCTCTGTGCTTTTAAATTGAGACCTAAAACTCACCTTCTGCTCGCCCAGTTTAGCTATTATCATTAAACCACCTCTCTGTACATGTGGTGTCCTGGGTTCAAGGCGAGTCGGGATCTTCTTGTTACTCGTATACTACAAAGTCAGAAACACAGTAACTAATCAAAGTTCATTCTCTGTTCAGTCAAAAGAAAGGCCTCTTCTAAAACTCTGGTGTAATTAAAAGATGCAGTGATCTTAATTCTGCATGGGTACAAAATTCGCAGTGCAAGAATAACAAGCCCTCCAACCTGAACGACTACTGTCTGATAGAGTGTACAACCCTCTGAGGCATCTGATGAATTTAGAGTTGGTGAGGTTTATACACAAAAACAGCTTGGAGAAAGATCATGGTTAGTGTTGAAATGAGCACTCTGATAAGGTTGAATAAAAGACTGTTGTTTCTAAAAATCCACCCATTCACCCCAACCGTCTCCCATCACCACTTTGTCGCAAGACCACATCGTGAGACTTCCTTACTCGACCAAATCGTCACCAAACGATCAAAATAATGAAACAGCTGTTGCTATTGCTGTGCTATTGCGGAACATGCAAAACAGTATCTAAATCTTGTAACAACTTGAGAATGAACGTCTTCCACTGTAGAACCTGGCAAAGACATCAGTAGAAATTATGTTTATATGCTGCTTAATTATCTCCATGATGAATTATGTGGCGATTTTCCACCACATGGTACCGGCTCAGCTTGACCCGATTCCACTGGTCTTTGAGTTTTCATCAGGCAAAATTTGTGAACAGTACCTGGTTCCCTTTTTTTTTGTACCAGGTACTGTTCACTGCAGACTCCTGATTGGCTATTGACTGACCTGTCATTATATTTAATTACATGACATTTATTTCTTACACTATGTCACTGACTATAGGACAACCCACAAAAGCACACATCGCCGTGTTGAAGGTGACATCATGGCAGTTTCACACCAGTCGCTATGACAACCAACTAAATTGAGGGGGTAGTACTATATGTGCAGGGGAAAACAAACATGGTGCGTGCTACTAATAGCTAGTATAGCTGAGTGGAGTAAAATCGAGCCGGCACCATGCAGTATAAAAGTGCCATTGGATTACGTTCAGCGGCAACATTTTACCATGAGTGAATGGAACAATACATTTTTGTAGCACATCAGAGTCAACAGGAGGTGTTTGTGGTGGAAGAAGGACATGCAAAACACAAGACTTTGGCAATAGGGCATGTGGTTCACATCAAGTCGGGTAGTCATGTAGGATTTTGCTTAAGGTTAGGAAAACCGTGGTTTTGGCAAACATGCTGTGTCTACTTTTCTCAAGTGTCTGCAGACTCCTTCTGCAGCATATACTGCAGAAGATATGTTTTCAGTGAACATTAATAAGGAAAAGTTCATTATCTGGTGAGTCACTAATGGCGCAGTAGTCTGACACAAAACAAATGATCCTACTGGCATTCCATCTCCTCCGAAGCACATTTGTGTTTGCAGCGACCGATAATAAGAGGTTAATCTAAAGGTGTGGCTTTGAAAAGGTTTGCTTACTGGTGTCACGCACGCTGAGGTTCCAGTTTTACTCAGGCTCCCTATCAGAACCGTTTTATGTCATGATTCATCTCACTCATCTCCCTGCTTCGTCTGCTGGCTTCTCACTCTCTGCACATTCAAGCCTCTTCCTGCTGCTCTCATCTCAGTAACCAGCTCCACCTGTTCCACTCACCTGCAGCTCATCAGGCAGTCAGACGCTGCATATAAACCAGCTCTCTCTCTAGGCTTTGCCAGATTTTTGGGTTTGTTTGTTTGTTTGTTTTTTTTTGGGTTTTTTTTGCACCGGTGTGTCAAACTCTACCGCCCTGCTTCCCTGCTCGAATTGAATCATCTGTGGTGGAAGAAGTGTCCGGGTTGTTTACTTAGAGGTTCAGTGTGTAAGATTTAGAGGAATCTATCTGCACTAATGAAATATAGTAATACTTCCAATAGTTTCTATTCACATGAAAATAAGAATCATTTTAGTTACATTAAAATGAACCATTTATATCTACAGAGGGAGGGGGTCCTCTTCCACATAGCTACAGTAGCTAGGAACCAAGGGGCAAGGAGCTCGGCTTCAAATTGAAGCCAATGTGGAAGTATCTTAAAGTTGTAATACCGCTGACTGCCACTGGAGGTGGCTCCAAAAATTCAATTCGGACCCTCTAATAAGTGATCTGGTCCATCTTTCAATTTTTCCTCCATCAATCAGATCTCGGGGCAAATAGAAGGTTTTGATGTCTGCCGTGTCAGGCTTTGATTGACAGGTTGGTATGACCGCTCATTCGCCTACCGAGTCGGACCTTCTGAGTTTCAGTTTATTTAATAAAATGCATTTTTTCCTGACAGACAGCTCCACTGGAGTTGTGGTTAATAGGTTCCACTAACAAGACTGTTAAATTACTTTGTTAAGCAATGCTTGATGCAGTTTACCTTTTCACCGGGTCACCTTTTCACTAGATGACACTAAATATTACACACTGAACCTTTAAGTAAAAAGTTAAAAAAAGGAAAGTAAATTAAATAAATACTCCATTACAAATCAAAGGCATGCATGAAAAATCCTTAAGTAAAAGTATTAACAACAAAATGTAGTTAGTGTCTTCAGTAAACATACTAGTTTGGTCCCTCTGACATTATTAGAGTATTAATATTGTTAACATCAGTGGTGTCATGGCATGTTACTGTTAGATACATATACAGTTTTAAGAGATGGTTAATGGAAGTAGAAAGAAGAAAACACAAAGTCCCGGTGCACAAATCAGTTTTTGGACTTTGTCCTCAAATTGATTTTGGTGACATTTACTGAAATGAAAGTGATGTGTGAGAAGTTTAGAGAGAAAAATCACTATTTGATGGACCTATTAACCACTTATAGCCATCTGGAATGTGTCCCGACTGCACACTTTTTATTTAAAGAAATCAGAAGCCAAAAAGGAAGTAAACCACTGGTTTAACCTTTATCATTGTGTTGTATTATCTATTGTTTTCAGAGTCTTCATAATGTATAATATTTGCTACCGAGATGTATTGAAGTACAAGTATAAAGTAGCATAAAATTTAAATATTTAAAGTACAAGAATCTCCAAATTAACCTAAGTGCAGTAGGTGAGAAAAAGTAATTTGTTACTTTCCACCACTGCTCTCTGTTGCTGATCTCTCCCTGTTTCCAGACCTTTGCCTATTGCCTCCCTGATTAATTACCTGCTTCGTACCTGACCTGTCTGCTGCCTGATACCCTACTCTGTTATTCCTCTGGTACCGACTCCTGCCTGCGATCTGTCAAGCCTCCAGCTCGCCACTCACCAGGTTATGTCTGCTCCACTGACCTTCTTAACTGTGAACTGACCTCTAGTTCTGGCCCGACCAAGCTCTCGTCCTCTCCTTACCCCTGGTGTTTCTGCTCCGCTGACATGCTCACCCCTGTGCTCACCTCTGTACTGGCTTGGCGAATCTTCAGCCCGCTTCTTCCTGGAGCGCCCGCTCCGCTTCATCACTCACCTGTTTACCAACGCCTGCCAGTTTGACCTGCCTGCCCACAGTCCAGTGAGATGGTCATACTACACTACTTTGCCCTGTCTGCTCATCCAGTTTTCTGGTGGGTTCCGTTTCAGTCCATCGCTCCCCTGCTTCGCCTTATCTATGGTGACAATTCCTGCCCACAAGTCATCCAGTTCCTGCTCTGTGATCATTTTAAACCACATTTTGTGTTCCACGGGTTCTGCATTTGAGCCCATAAATAAATTTCCCATTACATATTGTATGTTATGCCACTTGTTTCGGGATGATAACAGTGGTATCACATAAGGCACATCAGCATTTTGCACCTTCTGTGCACCATGAATGAGGTTGCATACGATGGTTTGAACATGCAGTGAAAAGAATGCTAGACAGATGAAATTTCAAATGTTTCATTCAGTGTATTTCAATATCACAAATCTCTAGCTCACATCCCCAGAGGAGCTGGATTAACAGTGTTCTCCACAATAACCTCTGAGCTTTATATAATAATCTGCTCTGCTACAGCTGCCTTTTACAAAAAGCCAACATACATTTCAGATATACGGAGGTGCAGTTATCTCTCCACTGGCAGTGCATCCAGTTTCCAATTTCCGTACCATTTGTATGTGTATTAAGTTCAAACAGTCTTGCGATAAAACAGTAAAGTAATATTATCTCTGACACCTCTTGAACACAGCGCAAAACTCTCACACTGGGTGAAATACACACATATATCGGTCTGCTGGAAGATAGCAGCAGAACTGTGTGATGGATAACCAGACAACCCAGAGATGACGGCGGCATTGTTCACACCGACGAGCACGCACACACACACACAAATACGTGCAAGGTTCAGGGGTCCCCGAGCTGGGGCCAATAGTGAAGATTGAGAGATCTGTGTGATGTGTGATGTGTGTGTGTGTGTGTTCATCCATGTGTGTGTGTGTGTGTGTGTGCGTGCATCAAGGGAGAGTTAAAAGAGGAGATGAATGACCAACAATTGAATAACCTTGACCTTCTCTGCAGATATCCTTTATTAAAAATCAAGAAAAGCCCTTCTAGTGGGAATAACGAGGGCAAGGAGCATGTATGTGTGTGTGTGTGTGTGTGTGTGTGTGTGTATGATTGATGTTACTGGGTCTCTATCACCTACAGTATAGTCACAGTCCAATGGCTTTCACACTAGCGCATCATTCATCGCCAGCCCCCCAATATCTCTCTCTCTCTCTCTCTCTCTCTCTCTCTCTCTCTCTCTCTCTCTCTCACACACACACACACACACACACACACACACATTTCATATGGATCCTGTACCTCAAATAAGGTCAAAGCAAAGCTAATAGGAACATGGCACATTTAAATAGAACAGAGTCAGCTGGAAGAGGAAAGAAAAGAGGTAACAAAAGAGAGAAGAGGAGCGTAAAGAGGAAGAGAATAAGAACAAATAAATGTAAAAAGGACAAAGTGAAAAAGCAAAACAAGCCAGAGGACAAAAAAAACGAAGGGAAGACAAGAGAAGAGAGAAAATACAAAAGAGGAAACATAGAGGGAAAATGGTGAAAAAAAGGGATAGAAAACCATGGAAGAGGGAAGTAAAATGGGAAACAAAAAGGCAAGGTTTGAAAAGGCCAAGTTGAGAAAGAGAAAAGGAGAGAGGAAAAGAGAAAGGAAATCGAGAGATAACGAAAATAAGAGTAAAATGTGACGGAGGGGAGAGGCAAAAGAGAAAGGAACCATTTTCCATAGAGAGAAAGAAACATAGGGAGGGAAGACGGAAGAACATGGGAAGCAATGGAGGGAAGAAAGGAAAGAAGAGGGAAAAAAATACAAATAATGGACAGATGAGAAGATAAAAGAAAGTTAGACTTAAAAAGGAACAAAAGCAGTGAGTAGCACATGATAAAGGAGAGAAGACAGAAGAAGAAAAGACATCTCACACACAGCATACTGTAGCTATAACCCTGTATCCTACTATACTATCACGCACAAACACACAGCAGGCCGCATATCTATGCAGACATGCATACACATGAGGTGACTTTGCTTTATCCATCTGGCTCAGTAGGAAGTGAAAGTCATATTCAAATATTCATCCTCTCATGTGAGATCAAACAGAGCCACATGGCCGTCTGATATCATCAAGATTTAACCTGGGAATAACAGTTTGTCTCCCAAATGACTCCTTACATTTAAAAGGTTAATAGACTTTATGGGTCAGTCTTTTAAACTGAGTTAGGGAGAGGTAAACATGAAATGTAATTATCAGCAGGGGTGGTCACACAGCTACAGACCACATTAAACCTTGGATTACGGCACAAAATAAGAGAGTTGCCATAAAAACTATGTAAAGCCTAGTGTTTTATCTCTTAATGCTGCCCGACAGGCCGTTTGTGCAGGCAACTTAATAGCACCTGAAGTCACTTTTTATTGTTGTAACCCACTGTAGGAAACAAGTGGATGTAGCTACCCATTCTGCAGCCTCAAGTTTGACATTTGGGCTGTTGCCAAGAGTTGGAAGAGTGGGAAGGTTTAAGAGGTGAAAGGGTGAAACTTGACAAGCTAACGCTACCGCTAACTTACTGAAAACACCAACCAATCACACTGCTAACTAGGAAATATTATGTTAAACAGCACCAAGAAATTGAATCTACTTGCTAAATGTTAACACACACAGTTGTGTTTGATAACAGTAATGACAACCTTGCATAATGTATAAACACACTAATTAGCAGGCTAGCAGAGAGACCATGAAATGCAATATCAAATTAAGGCTAACATTTGCTATATAAACGTAGCTAAGTTATGCTAGCAAGCCAGGTTGTAATTAAGTACTAGTGAGTTTCATGAAACGTGTGAATAACAAAATACTTTGAGAGTCTTATTAGTGTAACTCCTTCCACAACTACAGTAGGGCTGTCTCTTATAGAAAAATATAAGTAAATAAATAAAATATGTCCTATTCAATAAAAAAGAAGCTGTGAAAGTCAGTAGGTAAGTCAGCTGTCAATGAAAGCCCACACAGCAGACAAAGCCTTCTATTAGCCCTAAAATCTTATTAACAAAGGAATGACTTACAACAGGAGCAATTTTGTTATTTGTGGCATTTGTCCTTCTGCCTGTAATGCTAATTCATTCATAACACGTTTACAGGTTATATAAGAGGGTAGAGACAGACCAGAGATATGGTTGTTCAGGTTGGGAGACTGGTTGGTTTTACCATACTTAAAATGCACCAAGTCTGTATTTTTCTCGTGCATTTTTTAAATCCATCATCCAATAAAAACCATTACACACACAAAAACCTTGCACATTGAGTCCGATGAGTTAATTATTCAATTAGTTGCAAAAATTCGCAATACCAGACATAATGGATTCATCAAGCAACGAGGATGATTTTAAGTCCTCTCACTTCTCTCATTTCATCCCCTGCAGAATTGAGGCTGGCACAGCGTGGACGTACGTCTGACTATGTGAGACTACACTCTGACAGATGCCAAACAAAAAAAGGCAGAAATTGACCCTGTTCCTTAAACTTTAATGACAGACTGAAAAATACTGACTTAGTGTGCAAAGGCCTTTAGTGTTTGACTTTCCAATAAACGGAACTGCCATCTGTATATCCCTTTGGTTTTGTTGTTGTAATACAACAGAATGGCCAAAACTAAAAGATAGTAGTGCAGAATACAAGCACTCACTGCTCACCCACAGCCAAAACATTCCTTGCTCTTCTTCTTTTTTCTGCGCTAAAATGTATATATTAGAAAAGAGGTCAATCGTCTTCCGCCAGCGTTTAGGAAGTCTTTTCAGTCTTGTTACAGAATCTACTAAATAATCAGCTGGAGTGTGAACCAAGCTTGATGAAAACATCATTTATGTATGTGGTGTTCTGTTGTCTCTGCCCTGAGATGTGTTTTCTACTTGAGTATATGTGCGTGTGTGCAGAAATAGAGCCTTTACTACAGTCTGACAACGTGCTGCTATATTATTACAGTTTGCACCCAGCCCAGCCAGGCCACAGGCTGATTATACACTGCGTCCTCCAGCCAGCAGAGGTGTGTGTGTGTGTGTGTGTGTGTGTGTGTGTGTGTG
>JAPQRN010000008.1:16479162-16489654 GCA_037367275.1 Coranthus polyacanthus | reverse complement strand
CCACAGGCTGATTATACACTGCGTCCTCCAGCCAGCAGAGGTGTGTGTGTGTGTGTGTGTGTGTGTGTGTGTGTGTGAGTGTGTGTGAGTGTGTGTGTGTGTGTGTGTGTGCGTCTGCCCCTATGGTGAGCCCCATCACATGTGGTCTGCATTAAAACACTATTGTGTGGTACACGGAGCTGCAAAGTGTTGCCATGCCGACTGACATCACTATCCCATGTTGTCTGTCATATTATGGGATGGTTTCCTGTACTCTGCACACACACACACACACACACACACACATACACAAATCCCTACACCACACCCAACATAGCCCTGAATACAGTCCAACACATGCTGTCTCATACATCTAACCTCCCACAGCAACATACTCTGTGTGAAGAGCAACAGCAAATGGCAGAGGTTGGTTTTTGTTTTTTTTTTATTCACTTTTTGTATCTGTTTGGTTTGGCTGGTGGGTTTTGAAAAGCTGTACAAATAGCGGCGGGTACACATTTCTTAGCTAATGCACATATTTACGTCATGCAACTGTGGTTTTGTCTTTCCTGTCAAATCAGGAGACAACAAGAACAAGAACTGCTCAATTGATGCGTGGTGCACACTAGAGCTGTCTTTCCAAAACTTCGGGTCGGGAACCAAAATGATGTAAACGTGCACTGGGTCTTGAGCTGAAAAAGTTTAGGAACCACTGCCCTAGAGGATTTTAAAAATTTGCACAAGTCAGTTTTTACTTTCCCCTATACCCTTTTTTATTAGTAATCATCAAATAACAAACAAACACTAAAGGTAATTAGTTATAATTAATTAAAGCCCTGTAAGCAAGATACTGTCGGCTCTTGTTTAGGCACTCAGGTGATGGTTTTTCAGAAACTGGATGGGCCTCAGAAAAACAACTCCATTTAACCACTGTACTCTCAAACTTGTGGGAAAACTGCACAATACAGAGTTGAAGTTTGACCCACACGGCACCCAAACCAAACTCCTTTTCCTTGGGTGATTGAAATGCAAAGACACTTATGAGCATTTCAGTGAGTGTCCGATCCAACTCACAACAGAGACGAGAAGGAGGCCCAGACAGCTCACTGCTTAACCACTTCCATCCTCAGCTCCAGATTTGTTTAATTATTTTTTACCACTTTCTCGATTGAGCAACTGAGTTTCTAGACGTACTGTATTAGCCCGACTTGGCATTCTACTTGCAACTCTTATTGTTGAGCCCTGAACGTGGCGTTAATGCTAAATGATTTCAGAGTGGTGATTCCAGGGACTTGGGATCTCAGAGGAGTTCACATGGTCAAACATGACCTTAGAACAAAACAAACATGGAGATAAACAGTTGTTCTCTCCTCGTTGCCTCGTTGTATGTCTTGCACCGAAAAACAAAATATGAGAAAAAACTGGATGACGTTACAGCGTCAGCGTAGCTAAGACATTTTGAAGCTCAAGGTGGAGCTGATGGTACAGTTTTACTGAGCTATAGTTCAAGCTACTGCTACAACCTAGCATCACGTAAACATGTACAATAATTACAATTCGAAATAATTAGAGTGCTGGGGTTTCAAGTACAGTATATTGCAGATACTGTATGTGCACGATTTGATCATTCTTTCTATGTAGCTGCGCATTTGCACACACCTGACAGCAGGAGATTATGTTTTACCCGGCAGCGTCAACATGCCCTTAATGAATTCATTTTAATATTATTAATATACATTTTTGCATGGTACACTGTGTAAACCATAGAAATACAAGTAGCACAAAAATGATACACTTGCTCGAACGTAGATGACAACACGCTACGTCAAAGGTGTTGAGGCATGATGTGTGTATTTACAGTGTGCTCCTGCTGTATTATTACAGTGAGAGCAACACATTCAAAACTAAGGCAGAAATTGCATGTCTCTGTTAATACATGTACAGTCCACACCACACATGTTTGGATAGTTCTACTTTTTTGTTAAACAGGCTCTGCATTTCAACACATAAAGAAAAACAAAATGTGATACTGCGTTCAAGTTCAGAGTCCCAGCTTTAATTTGAATGGGTTTATACAAAAAATGTGCGCGTGAAATAGCCCTTTAAACACATATAATCAAAGAGCAAAAGTAATTGGACAGGGACACAAGATAAAAAAAAGTAAAACTGTCCAAATAATTACGATGTGGACTGTATCTACCATCCACGATTTATGAACCCGTGACATCTTTGATAACTCTTGTATGATTTATTGTACGCGACGAAGCTGAATTATATTAAAGGAGATATAGCGCCTAAAAAGATGTGACAAGTGATTTGAAATGTGTCTGATCTGGCTGGGAATTTGATGAAATGTTACCAAACCCCGTCCCACTACTAAGACTCCAGAAAACCCATCACACAAGGTCGTGTGAATAAATTAGCTGTGCCAATTAATGATGTGAGCCGCCACTTAACTACATTTCCATTCAGCTCGGAAAAAGCAAAGACAGACCCAATCAGATCATACTAATCATATTAATTGAGATGCATATATATGTAAATGTGAGTGAATAAATCAAATCTGAATTCTCCTTCTTTAAGGCAACGCATAATATGATAGGCACCGGCCCTTTTTGTTAATAGCACTAGTTAATGTTGGTATAGTTTCATGTGCTGAAAGACGAGCTTGTTATAAAAGCTTCCAGCCTCAGGTGATGCCGGGCGCAGTTGTAAACAACATGACCACTGCAGGCCAGAAAGAGACAAGACATGAGAAAATGACTGCTCAGCCTATAAGCAGAGAACGCGTGTTCAGCAGGTACATGTGTACACGTGTATGACTTTCAAACACAATTTGTCTTCATCTCATTTTTTCTTTCCTCCTGCTCACATACTCTCGCTCTTTCCCTCAGCGTTTAACATCACCTCGCAGGCAGAAAAAACAAACAAAAAAAAAAAAAAATCATAGAGGACTCAGAGTTACACAAGAGCACGGGCAAACAACCAGACACGATCGCAAATAATCCTGCATTCGCTGTAAAAACACACACACGCCACGTGCAGACACAAACACTCACATAAAACACCAAGGAATACACAGGGGGGAGGGCGGAGCTAACGCATGCTTTAGCCGTGATATCATTAGTGTTAAAACCGTTTGGAAGCAGGAGGGAAATACATATTTTTAAGGGTGGGTGCATGGCAAGAGAAGTGTGTAAAGAAGCATAAAAGTGAGTGCAGATGCAGAGTCAACGAAGGCTAAAAGAAACAGAAAACAGAGACTGCCCCCCCCCTGCCAGTAAAATAACCCCCGGCCTCGGAGGATCATCCACACAGTCAACACAGTCCTGTCCATAACCTGACCACACAAACACACACACACAAACACCCAAGACAGAACTGATGTAAATGGTTGCTGCTAAGAAACTGTTCTCTTTCACATTTTTGGTTAAAGGTCAAGGAAAAACACACAAACAGAATACTTTCAGTTTCAGAAAAGCTCATTTTGGTTTGATTTGAGGTTTTAAACAGTAAAATAGAGCTACATGCAGGTGTGTTAAAGCCACACTTACATTCTGTATGACATGAAGTTTACACAAGTTTGTTTAACACAATTTGTACCGTAGGTCATTACTTTTTAGATATCTTTAGTGGTTGATGTCATAGACAGGTGACAGGAAGACCTGTAACAATATGAAATGGAATGTATAAATGGATGAAGTGAATGAATTGGTTTTATTTTTTAAAGTTATTATTAATATTGTTACTGGTAGTCGTTTAGAGCTGCCTCCCCCAAAATGGGTTGTGGAGCCATTTTAATTGGGTTGGCAGTTGGTAGATTAAAATACATCACAATAATATGACGTGTGAATTCATTTGTTTGTTCTTTGGAAGAGTTTATAAATGTTGGCTACACTAAATCCATTCAAAAATACAGAGAAGAGAACTCAGTAACGAAAGCTTAAGAATGAACACATTGGACAAACATCTCCAGATGAAGTATTTGCAGTATCGGAGCAAGTCAAAAAAATCTTTCCTGTGCAAAGAACAGACTTTCAGAGATAGCGTTTTGACAGCGAAAACTCAGTCATGTCGTGTGTACGTTAGTGTTTAAATGATTTGTTTTGTGTGTCAGTCAGTGGGTGACTAGTGTGTTGCTGCCTACCTAATATTACTTGTCAATGTTAGATGCGATTGCTTTTGGTTCTTGAACTGAAAAAGTCTGGGAAACACTGCTTTAGGGTGTTTTTTCCACTTGATTGTTCATTTCTTTGTCAAGTAGCGATGTTATTGATTGTTTTATTTTACATTTCTGTTCTTTCTTCTTTGCTGCGTTGTGTCATTATGGTGCACTACTTGCACGTCAATATAATTGAACAAACTGTTGTTTTTGTCACGCGTACTCCCACACATAGAAAGGCATCAGCTCATTTCATTGTGTGGAAGAGACACATTATTGTATTGTATGACAAAGGACACAAAAATGATAAAGACTGATCTGAAGGACAATGTGAGAAGTACCATCACCAAACAACTATGCTATCAGGATAGTGAGCAGCGAATGTAACATTAATGCCCTTTTAATCAGGAGACACTGTGCAGCTTTTTACCTGGGCGCTGCACATACATGACTCAAACACTGCAGCACAACGTAGGCTTCATATGTTCCAGATGATGCTGAATCCACCATTTTTTTTCTGAAAAATGAGCTGACGTGAAACCTACGTGGAGCATTTATTGAATTTCACTGCAAATTCGCGTCACCAACAGTATGACTAGTTTTGATGCAATATAATCACAGGCGAGTACTTCACATTTTTGTGCTGTTTATTCATTTTCATTTCACTGCTGCGTTCATGTGTATGTTGCGTTTACTGCTGTGCATGTTTATGGTTGAGCTCATTTGAACTACTTTATAAACTGTTGGTAGTTTAATCTACAATCATCATATGTGTGTAGCGTCGCTGTCCTGTGAGAACCACGTATCTCCAGAAAGTCAACTTTTCCGAAAAACAGGCTGTTTTCAGCTTTGTGACGATGCATTTCCCAACAGAATCTAATAGGGTTTTTAAAGAGTTTATTTCAGATTAAGAAGGATGAGAATTTTAAACTCAATACATAAAGAAATACTTTGTCCTTAAGTTTATCACAAACATTCAAAATCAACCCATTTGGAGACACGTGGTCTTCACTGGACAGGAAAGGGATGAAAAATTGCAATCTGAAAAGTAGCTAATGACTAAAGCTATCAGTAGGGCTGGGTGATAAAACAAATTTGAAACAGGATTGCGATAAAAATGTATGTCAATAAGCTTTGGACATAATGTAATAGTCTATCACACAACAGAAATAAAATGCAACAAGAGCCAGTCAGTTTTTGGCTTGTGTCATAATACACGGCCATTTCTACAAAGCTTTATTTGAGCAACAGGCAGGATGTGAAATTACTGTAAATTACCCAAACTGTTTGGCAAGTTAATCTCAGAAAGCTATCCGCCAAACTGGCAGGGAAATGTCTGTGCCAAAATGGTTGTGTAGTAAATAAACAATGCTGAGAGTCTCTACTGCATTTTGGCGCCATTTATTTGCACTCTGCTTGTGTCCTGCATGCTGTGTGTGTCAGAGTTTGACACACACACACACAGGGACTTTATGGTGCATTTAACTTCACCTCATGAACTCAAAAAGCTACACTCAAATTGACACAAAGGTTGTTTAAAATGGTACGGTTTATATTATTTCCTTATGTTCTTTTGTTTAAATACATAATTCACACTGAGAGTTAATTCAGCATTATCAAATTATACACCAGATCGTCTCTGTTCTGTACATGCATCAGCCAAACATCAGTATCAGCCAGTGTCGGTCTTGATGACTGCCATCGGCTGTCTGTGAGACGTCACTTCACTGACGGCAGCGGCCCATGTTTATCCGTTGTCTTACATTAAAGGTTGTTTCATAAATTTGTACGACTGAATTTGTGTTCATTCAAAGATAGTGTGAGGAGTTACGTTGTGCTTAGTTACATTCCTCCACTGAGGTTTGAAATGACGTTTAATCCCATTGCTCTAGTGTGTAAAGACCCTAATACCTCACTTTGTTTGCAGTTGGAGGTGTCATTGCTCTAAATTCGCCCAATGCTACAGACCCAGCTTCAACGGGACCCGTCGTCCCATGACGATGATGCCATCAAAGCAGACCATTCCCATCTCTCTGAATCTGCCTCAGGCTGGAACACAGAGGGTTATGATTCATGTAATACACCCACCAGTCCAACTGTGTGTGTCTGTGTGTTGCCTTTCCTTTCACTCTCATCATAGCAGGATTAACTCGCACCGGACAGATGGCCGCTCGACGCTCCTCCCTCTCAAATACTGACATGCTTTACTCCCTCATTCACTCACTCACTCACACACACACACAACAAAACACACACACTTACCCAAACACACACACTACAACTCAGCACGGTGGCAACTTCAGTTCACAAGCTGTGTCATCATCGCTGCACACTGCTTGGGGCTTAAACACACATAATCACACACACACACACACACACACACACACACACACACACAAACACACACACATGAGTTGAAGTCCGTGTCAGCAGATGATGACTCTGATGTCAGAAAAGCACTCTATTCTGTCTCTACTCAGCTCGTCTCTCAGCGAAACACTCATGTGGTTGTTCTGTCCTTGAATGGCTCCATTCTCTCTATCTTCGGGCATCACACAGCCAGCAGGGTTTATATTTAGAGATCTCTCACTATCTGCACATATTTGCTACTGTAATTAGCAAATATGCTAATTGTTTTCCGGAGATTTTTATATACTCAAATTTTGTCCCGAAGCATTCAAAAATGTTTGCTGTTCATAGTTTGTGTTGCTCAGGAGGTAACATCCGCCTCCAGTGCCAGTTTGTTCCCAATATTTTGGTCATCCCTGTCAGTCGGGAATAAATTATTTTCTACTGCATTAATATGTAAAACATTTTATATTAAAGATTCAATATGTAAGATTTGCGTGCGCTGGAGTCTCTGCTGTGCTGGGTTGTTTGTAGTTTGTTTGATGTTAGCCAACCTCTTTTCTAAGGTAACAACTGTCCCCGTTGCCTACGTCCATGAAAACAACCTGTACGCTCATTTCTATGACAGGACTCAGGGCTGTTCTTTCTGCGAAAATTCTTATTCTTGCTCACGAGTTCTTCATTGCTTCTTTTCTGCTCCTCTACGGCAGCAACACTGTACAACACTAGCTACCTTTAGCTTAGAAATGGTGTTAGCTAACTCCAACTCCAACACGAACTTCACGTAAGCACATGAACACAAATCTGTCATATTGAACCTTTAAAACCGCTTTTAAACCTTTAAGATGCAAGTTTCAACATGACCGCGGGTGGCTTGCATTGTGGTGTCTAAAACCAAAAAACATACGTTCAATCAGATGCGGCCACTATCGTTGCAGTCAATTACTAGAAACCTACATGACTTTTCAGTGAAGGATACCTGATAAGTGGCTGCTGTAGAATTGAGTAAGTGTGTGTGAAATTTTGTCATAATTACCTAATTGCGTATGAATTGTATGAAGTAACAATGACCTGGACCTTTCATGTTCATCCACCAAGAGCTTATCACTTCATCCTTGTGTCAAAACGAACGAAATGAAAGTCCCTCAAAGTGTTCAGAGTGAATTTGAATTTGAAACCTTTTGAATGAAAAATGTCATGATATCATTAATATCATCCTATTATATTTGTGTGAAATCTTCTCCATAACTGCCGTATAAATTCTTCAGTTATGACCAAGTACATGTTTTGTGAGGTCAAGTAATCTTTTCAATTCTGAATGAAGCATCCAAAAAACTATTTTGTGCTAAATTTGTAATCGTCCTGAGTAAAAATCTGAAACCACTGCTCACATTGGCAAAAACATCTAGTTGTGCATAGGGATGGGACTTGATAAGATGTTTTTTATACCAATAATCAGCCGCTATCCATTCTGCTTATTGATCTGATTCTTTATTGATTCTCTTATTGACTCCTGATCAATGTTCTGTGTGTGGAAAATGGAAAAAAAGTAAATGGCATTCCTGGACTCTAGACCATGACCATGTTGCATAAGATGTTTCAGCCTACTGCTGGTGTTTGCAACCTTTTAATTGTTATTTCACAGACAATAAAAGTAACACTGATGTCATCTTTCTTTGTGGGGAAAAAAGTCATGCTTCGGGTTGTTTCTTTCTCTCCACAATGACTTGTTCCTGTTGCAAATTTCAAATGAGTGTTTTGCAATTTGCATCTTTCGGAAAAACATGCCGGCATGGATAAAAGAAATCAATAAGCTTGGAGGGATATTATCCCAGTGGATTGGAACCAGTTCTCAACAGGTTCTCAATTTCCCATCTCTAGTTGGGTGCAATTTTATGTCCTTACTTGTTTATTTGATTTCTCAAACAGTCACAGAATTGAACTAGAAGAATGCTGCAGGACTGCATATCTCTACCGAGGCCCCACAGTCCTCTAATGATTTGTTTTATCTGTCAGCAGGATTACTGCACCGCTTCTCATACCTTCTAGTGGATGTAGAGTGACTAACTAGGTGGAGGTTTGCACTCACACATAGCTCTGCTGAGGCCCCACTCTAATTCAATCAAACAGCCTATCTCACAATGTTACAAAAAGCGCTAAAAAAAATTCCAGCCTTCACCACATTTTATGGACCAACTCCAAGATTTAATGGGTTCCTCCTTGGCCCATGCTCTAGACAGACAGACAGACAAACAAACAAACATGAATGACCATGTAACCTTCTTGGCAGAGGTACAAACGAAGCGAGTGCCGCTTGCCAAAAAGCATCACCTGCAACAGTTTAAAAAATCCTTGAAGCTACAGACGACTCGCAACTTAAAACAATTCAAATCTACACCTGAACACGTTTGATGAGTGATTCCAAGGCCTTCACATTTGACCATTTGATTTAATAATGGACTTAGATTTAATAAAAAGCTATCAGGCCTTGACCTTGACCAAAAATAGACCTTTTTAAAGCACTACTACAGTTGCTGGTTCAAAATCTCAAAACAGCAGAGCAAATGTCTCATGACGCCCATCCTGCTGCCACGCAGAAGTGATGTGGAGAGATGAAGGGGAACCATAATGTGCTCCACCGTCATGTAATAGGATTCCAGTGCCACCATAACATCTAAACTGCGCTCACAGTATTAGTAGACAGATTAAATCAGACATGAAGTGGAAGATTTTAATCCAAAACTATAATCTCATTTAGGAAATAAAAATCTACTTTGCATGTATTTATATGTTTGTTTTGAAGGTGATAAGACAGGTAGAATATAATTTTCATAGCAGCTATTTTTTGGACTGACTTGAAGAGGTTGTACATTGTTCAAATCCCATCTTGCAGAGTGTTTGAACTCTGAGGAACTTCAGTCAATTTATCAGGCTCCTCTGTGATAAATACACCACTCGGCTCCAGTTGTCTAAAAGGCAGCAACCTTCATTGTGGCTGCTGCGTGGTAACCGATGGCTGCAATTAGCCAGGCAATATTTTTTTATTTTATTTTTTTATTTCCTCTATCAATTAACACCATCCACATCCGTTTCCTGAAACATCCATCCCCACCCCCACCCCCACCCTGCTGCATCTCCGTTGCTAGATAATAACCCAAAATGTTTGATCTGTGAGTTCATTTCGCCGTGGCCTGTGGTGTTTCTGGCTGCCTGCACTTAGCATGCAAGAGACAAAGTGAGATTAATGCACCAGTTTATTCCAGCAAAACCTTAGGCAAATAGATTCACTTTGATGTGTCGCATTAGACAGTTCGCCGTTGAACGTGCCAGGCACTGTTGTCACATCAGTCCACGAGTGTTATGCAGTGCACTGTGAAGTTAATCGAGGATAAACAGGTAACCTATTTAGTCTGATGAAAAGCTTCTACCTGAACTGCTGCAGTACATAAGGGCTAAAGAAGTCAGGGAGCGTGCAGACTTTAATGATTTGTTCCGGTTTTGCTCGGACTTGAACACGTGATGCGTGTGAAACTAAATGGAAAATGTCAATCCAAACGTTCAAAATGTGGGAACATTAATGAAATTATTCATTTCACCCGCAGTGTCATGTTCCTCAAGCAATGGATTTAGAATGAAGATGGTAGAAAGACACAGAGAGAGAGAGAGATTTTTTTTTTCCTTAATTTAACAAATAATTAGATTTTCAAGTCTTCTCATTATCTCAGCGTTGTCACTTAATTCTCCATTGCTGCGGACCGAAATGTGTTTTGTATGTGAGAACAAGAAAGATGTTATCTAGTCTGTACAAAGCGAGCACGAGACAGAGGGAGAGATAGAGAGGCAAACAAAACAACAGACAAAGAGGAAGGAAAACAAAGAGTGAGACTGCAAACCTATAAAACTACACACAGCACCAATACCTGAAATCAATAAACAAACAGAATCTACTCTCTATTTCTCCTTTATTGGATCTGTCTGTGTGGATATGAGACACAGAAGTGT
>JAPQRN010000008.1:16461776-16478273 GCA_037367275.1 Coranthus polyacanthus | reverse complement strand
GTGTGTGTGTGTGTGTGTGTGTGTGTGTGTGTGAGTGTGTGTGTGTGTGTGTGTGTGTGTGTGTGTGTGTGTGTGTGCGCTGGCTGACTGCAATCCAATGACCACTGAGGTGTTATTGAGTATTGAAGCTCAGGTCCCTTTCTCTGCTCCACTGCTCTCCAGTCGGTGCTCACT
Source organism: Coranthus polyacanthus (assembly GCA_037367275.1). Classification (NCBI taxonomy): domain Eukaryota; kingdom Metazoa; phylum Chordata; class Actinopteri; order Kurtiformes; family Apogonidae; genus Coranthus; species Coranthus polyacanthus. The sequence goes on along the minus strand of JAPQRN010000008.1, from coordinate 16,478,099 downwards.
ATAGATGCAGCCGATGTAGCCACAAGTACTACAAAGCCTTTAGATAACACAAGTATTTGAACAGCAGTTTTTCTACAATACTGGTTGTCGTCTGGAGGATTTGTCTACCTCACAACCTCTAAAATAAACTCCAGCGGGCTTTCAGATGGATTACTGCTGGGATTTATAATAAACTGAGATTAAAATAAAGGCATATTCTCGTGTATGTACACAGAGCAGAGTCCTACAGGCTCAAGTCTGAGTATGAGAGTCCATGTTATAATGGTCAACCGCTCACCACACACTGCATGTGAAACTGTTAGCAGGACTCCTCAAACTGCAATCAAGGTCAATTATTACACTCCATGTGAGTCAAGTTTCTATCGGACACATGTGAAGTGAAGATTCCTTCACTTTTTCATGGTCCAAAAACGAAAATCCAATGAGCATTTATAAAGCAGCTGATTTGGCTTGTATTTATCATTATTCTTAGTAATAATAATCTGAATTCTAAGAATAAGAAAACAGATGGAAAGATGCGTTTGCTGCCTGCTGCGCATTTTTCAGCATCGCAGAGAAGATGAGAGTGGAGAACAGCAAGGAGAGATAAACGAGATGTTGTTTATTTCAGTAATAATAGTAGTACACTTTATTGTTGACAGAAAATGTGTTCAATAAGAAATATTTTATTTTCTGTTTCACAAAGGCGAAGGAAAATCAAGTCTCTCATGTTTGTGAGGATCAAACCATTCTTCTATTTCCATTCCTTTTAACTTCTGTTTCTAGAAACACGGTCAGAAATGAAAAAAAAACATTTATAAAGCACTTCACTTAGCTTTAATGTATCATTTCGTAATCACATCATTCTTATTAATAAGAATATCTGTATATTCTTCTTGTTCTGTTTTGTTTTACGGCAGTTGCCATCAACAAAGTTAGATTTTTTTCCTGGTCTTTGAGTTAAAGTAAATGAAGTTTAAAATTATATTGCGATGGCATACATTGATGGTGAAGAACAGCGTGCATGTTAACACGTTTATTAAAATCAATTAGTGATGAATCAGCCTTGGGCATGAATCAATAACAGCCTGATTTTACAGGTGATTCATGATGAAGATACAGAAAAATAGTGATGCATAGCATGAACAGCACATGGTGAATATTTTATAGACCCCCCCCCATAAGATTATCACAAATCACGTTTTCAGGGGAGCTCATGTCTTATTAAGAGGAGCCAAGGTCCCCCTGGCTCCTCTGTAGTTAACACCCTGGATTTAAGGTAAGCACAGGGAAAGTTTCCCCTTCAGCAGATCAATGTGAGAACAGGTCGACAGGCTCTGCACAGACATCACTCTGCACATCACAGTGAAGAACCAAGAAGAAAAACTTATTTGGGGCTGAACACGGTTTTTCAAACCACAAAGAGTCAAATCTCCTAAAGCACAGAAAATGATTTTACCTGAGAAATCATTCTTAAAACTCAAACTCATTCTTCTTTGGATGACGTCTTAATAGGGCTGTGCAATGCAACGATGTGCTGTGCATCATATGACGATAGACAAATGTCTGTCATTTCGTGTTATGCTCTATTGTTCATTTCGTTGGCACAAATCACACTCAATCACACACAGTATTTTGCATGAGGCATTGCTTACTTCCATAAAGCATGCACGCACGCTGGAAATCTGCATGAATGGAACACAAATGAGCACAGAGGACAGTGAACATGACATAGAACAGACTCATTCTGAACAGGAGAAGGGATCTGACCAGCCAAGACAAAACGTGGAGATCATACCTAAAAAAGAGGTTACTTCTACCATATGAACGGGGTTTGAGTAGTTGTTTGTTATTGTTAGTTGGACCTAAAATAATGTTGAAACACCAAAGTCATACAATAACTAGCGATCTCACAATCTTACATTGTGATCGATCTTAATTTGTCATATGATCTACTTTTGAGAGGAGCTATTCAGAGTGATTTTAAAAAAATAATCAACAACAGCGCTGTCAAAAGTTTCCTACTCGCTAACGTTCCTGTTACATGGCCCGTTTATTGGCGTAATTAGGGTATTTTACAGAGAGCATTGCACATAGACGCGGCACTGACCAACGGATTTGTAGCATTCATGACGCTAGCACAGGTCGCTAGGCTAGTGAGTTTATTTCAGTCCGTTTATAGCAATACTTTCAGCGTTCAGTTTTAGTTCACATTAAGTTGCAGAGTTTGTGTAACGTGTTGTTTTGCTGCTGCTGAAGAAATAATGACAAAGAATTACCGAGCTGTGGCTCCGGCTTCTGAACTCTGACGTGCAGTGAGTCTGATTCACACAGATGCTTTAGAGTCATGGTAGAGTGTAAAGAGTGTTTTCTGATTCATTATAAATCTCCGGCGGGACGAAATAGTTCGCCACGATCTAGGTACTTAATGGAAACACCGCAGCTGTCACAGATGTTTGTACAGAAAAATCTCGACTAGTGTTTACTTCATCTAGATATTGTCGAAAATATTGCAATAATGTCGATTCCAAAATGATGCATAATGCAGAATCTCTAGTCCTAAACGCAACCACACAAAACCTAAGCCTCCAGACACCAGAGAAAACTAGACAAAAACTTGTAGCTGTAGCTGTAACTCATCTGCATTTTATAAGAGGTGAGAAATTTGTGATTCAGGTCATGGATCGTGATTCTCCCTCAAAAGATCGTCATAACACAATCTAAATGATCAAGGCGGTCATAAAACAGCAACTCCCGTGTTCTGTGTTGTCTGTCTTTGTGAAAGGAGTCTGGTGTCTTTGAAGCAAGTCTTATAACAGCTTCTGCTCCCCATCAGAAAGCTAAAGCAGAGAAAATGTCCTAAATAAAGCGTACATTTAAACTAATATTGATTATTTAGGTGGCCCTTTTTTAGGCGACTACAATACGCTTTGCTGCTGCCTCCATCCACCGCAGTGCATCGATTAGCTTGACTTTGATGTTGTGACAGGTCAGCCTATTTAATGGCTGTTCTAGCTTTACAGAAACCTTAATTCTGGATCTTTTTAGTTAACCACAAGGTAACCGCAAGAAGAAAAGCTCCTCCCTGTGGTGTTTGTCTGTCGTTCAGGCTGTTGTGTTCACCGCTCTCACAACAATCACATTGACCGAGAAATCAATACAATCCTCCAGAGAGAAAAGAGCAAACTGAAGTCCTTCCACCGTCTCTGTCCATACTGTGCAGAGCAGCCTGTAGGTGACGGTGACAAAGTAAAGTCATCCTCTCTGGTGGGTATGAGGAGTGATTAATGCCACACAGAGAAAAAGAAAGAAAAGACTTCTACCGGCAGAACAAAGTAAGGTGTCTCAGGCTGTCAGGTTGGAGTTATCATCAAAATGTACTCAAAAATAACAGAAAGAAGGACAAAAAACTATATTAGGATTTTGGAGAACGGAGAGAACAGTGGACAAACAGTCCACTGCACAGAAACACCTCATTTTAAATAGGGCTGCACCCTAGTCAACTATGAGTCTTTTAATTCATGAGATTAGTTGATCTGTCGTTGCATTTTTATCATGTTAATTGAATTATTTAAAGATTCAAAATGGAAGATTTGCGCATGCTTGTGTACTTGGGTTTGTTTGTACTGAAGTCTGTTTTGTGCTGGCAGTCGGCCATTAGTTGATGTTAGTTAATCCCATTAATAAGCTAACGCCTGGCTCTGTTGCCCACACCACGATAATACACACAACACACTACTTTCTATGTAGAGACCTCTCTTCTGCTCCTCTGTGACGACAACAAGTGTGCAACACTAGCTGCCATTAGCTTAGAAATGGGCACACCAGATTCCTGTGCTTACAGAAATTTTCCAATGGCAGCAAAATGTATGTAAGCACAGGAGCTCACGCAAATCTTCCATATTGAACCTTTAAGTATAGACCAAGCGGCAAGGGGCTCGGCTCCAAAGTGAAGTAACTTAAAGTTGTAATACCTCTGACTGCCACTGGGGGTGGCTCCAAAAAGCCCTGGCTCCAATAGACTTACACTGAACTTCTCTCTAAAAACAACCCTCTAATGACTGATCTGACGGTCCATCTTTAAATTTTTCCTCCGTTAATCACATCTCAGGGCTAATAGTAAGCTTTGATTGACAGGTCTGAACGGCGGCTCGTTCTTCTACCGACTCGGACCTTCGGAGATTCGGTTCATTTAATAAAACACATTTTTTTCCTGACAGACAGCTCCACTGTAGTTGTGGTTAATGGGTTCCACTAACAAGACTGTAAAACGATTCTGTTAAGCAGTGTTTGATGAAGTTTACCGTTTCACCGAGTCAGTAAGCTAGCGCTTAGCATTAGCTCACCTATGACCCCTCGGGCTCCTGTAGTTTCGCCCCTTTTTGTCCAAATAGTGGTCACGTCCGGCGCCAAAAAGCAAACATGGCGACGGCCAAATCGCAAACTACCGGCTTCAAAACGTCCGTTCAGAAACCAACGGGTGACGTCACGGTTCCTCTGTCCACCACAGTAATATACAGTCTACGTTACGGTGGGGGGTAAGAACATGACTTGGATTGAACTTCCAGAGCTGACAGAGAACGTTATACAAAAGCATAATGATAAATCTTTCAAATATAAACAATTTTTACAAGTGCACACTCACAAAGGGAGTGGCTCGCTACACCAGAAATAGCAGGAATAATTGGATGAACCTAATAGCAGATATTTCTCGGAGCTATTTAACATCAGGGCGAGCGGCCGTGCCAAGTGGCTAACGTTATTCTAACATGGGCACCTGCTTGGGGTCATGCTCCTCAAAATGATCCCTATCTTTGGATTTCCTGCCTGACATATGTTATTAACTTAATTAATAACCAGTTACGTAAACAATAACGTTCATCTCTGACTGACTTGAGTAACTGTCACCACTTCCTGTAGAATTTGAGGTTTTGTTTGTGTTTTTTTTTTTTGTTTTTTTACCTGTAACCAACTAGATTACATGAATCAAAACTTGGCCGACGGAGACTCTTCTCATCGTCTCACATCTGACCCATGGTGAGAAGGCAGCATATGGATTTCCCCTCTCAAATGTGAGGATTTGCAGCTTTTCTTTATTTCCTATCATCACCGACCAGTGCGTTGTCTGTGTGTCTCATGTCTCTTCCTTTCAAAACAGTCCCACACAAAACCGTTTTAGTCACATGTAAACAAAGATCTACCAACAATTAGGGTATCTGGAAGTAGGGTATATTGTAGCATTCCTCAGCTCTCATACTTTTAATGACAGTGGACTTGATTCATTCCAGCGGCTTCCATTTATTTAATGACCAAACTATACTAGGCGTTGCGACAAAAGAAAAAAGAAAAAAAAAAAAAAAAGATGTGTAACCTGAAAGAACAGTGAGGCTACAGGCTATTATTACTCAGTCAATAACATAATGGTCTAAATGGAGCTAAATCACCAACCTGCCATGAACAAATCTCGATCAATCTGTCAAGAGGCTTCAACTTGACTTTGTTAAGTCAAAACAACTGCACAGGTGACATTTGGTCCGTCACAGGCAGTGGTAGATGTATAGATTACCAACTTACTTGAACCTTCCCTGACAGTGCTGGCACTGCTCTCCGACCCATCCGTGGTCGCACACGCAGGTTCCGTTGATGCACTTGCCCGAAAAGCAGCCTTTATCGCAGGATTTGGACACCGTGGACGCTTCCGTGTGCAGCACGAGATGAAGCATCACAAATACTCCCAGGACGGCGTTTCTTTTAGACGACTTCTTCCAGGTGCATAGATGTACCCCCGCGACATCATCCATGATGGAGTCCCAAGTGAAGAGGCTCCAAACCCCGAACGACAAACCGAACTGTCAGCTCACGCTACGAGGAGGTGATGTGTTGTCATGAGCGGTGGCGTGGGGAGGCTCAGGTAGTCTACCTGTGACGCCTTTTTTTTTTTTTCTCCCAAAGTCAGGAAAACTGGAAAACAGTAATTACGCACGGTCAGAACATGCCGAGCGGTGTGTAACAGGCTGCGGGACGGGACAAAGGCATGAAACTTTGATGGAAACAGTTTACACTTTCAAAACAACGCTAAGCCATTTCCAGTCGAAACCATCCGCTGAGAGATATAAAATATTTAAAAAAAAAAAAAAAAACCCTCAAACGCGCCGTGCGTCGTGTCCCCGCAGGTCTTCCTGATGAAAAAACTTCCAGTCCCGGTCAAGGTTCCGATGTAAACACACGCAAACCGTGACCGGATGATGCTGCTGTAACGTCAAACACTGTAATCCAGGGGATGAAATAAAACCACGGAGCTCATATCGGGTAGATCCGTGCGCGTCGCTCTCCCGCTGGACGTGTTCCCAGACAAAGACGTGCCCTCTGCCTGGATTTGTTCCGGAGGATGCGACAGCCGCAGCTCTCCTGGAGCGGTACTCCTCCTCTCTGTCCTGTCTGCACTCGCTCTCCCAGTCCACAGCTGGTTTCTGACGGGGAAACTCCTGCACAAAGCCCCGAGCATGAGCAGTAAAGGCCACGGCGGTTAAAGGGACAGTTCCCTTTAAATGGTACAGGCATGCAGCAGGCAGAGACAAAGCCGGTGACATCCGTCTGCGGCGGTAGGATGTGTTTTTGTCTCGACGGTTTATACCCGATAGCCTTTAGTAGAGGTTCGAGACTCGCAATGAATAGGGTAAACAGTGGAGCAAATGTTATCAAGGCCATCGGGACTCATACAAAATGCAGTGCAGTCAAAGCACCGGCAGGATGCAACAGGAGCCTTAACCTATGATAACACACGTTCAAATAGTGCACGACTAAGTGATGAAATAAATAGGCCTGTGTGAAACCCTCCTGTTGCATTGATGATTGGCATTTATATTTTGGAATTCTTGCACTCATTCATTATGTTCAAAAATATATTAAACCTTGATCGAAACAAAAGCCGCCAGGAATACACTACCAAATGTCAGTGTAACTCTAAATAGTACTGCAGTTTCTGTCAATTTTGGGACATAGGAGTGCTATCTAGCATTGGGACAAGATTACAAAGTACTTGAATTATATTGAACATCGTGTCCACGTCTGCCATGGGGGGAACAAAGAGCACACTTTTGCTCTTTGGAGCCAAATGGACACAGGGGAACTCAATGTGCTGTGGATGAGTGTCCTTATCACCAGCAGGAGTCATAGCTCTGTATGCTCCGTCCTGCTTGTTGAGTGTGTCTAAAGATTGAGTTAGTTTCACCAGTTTGATGCTACCATTTGTTTTAGGTCCACGTATGAGTAATTCCTTTGTTTAAAGGTCCAGTGTGTAAGATGTTGGGGGGGCATTACTTTAATTTTATTTAGATCTAATGACAATATGAGTTTGCAATTAAAGGTTCAACGTGTAAGATTCACGCCCGTTTGTCTGATTAAGTGAAGTTTGTGTGGGAGTGCGGAGAGCTGGTCATTTGTGGTGTTTGCTAACTCCATTTCTATGCCGACCACATTCTCCGTTGCCTACATTCATGATGCCAGCCTGTAGTTTTGTTTTCTATGGAGAGGACTCGCGTCGGTTTTTCTGCAAAAACCCTTACACTCGCTTCCGAGTTCTTCGGTGCCTCTGTACTGCAAGGACTTCAGCTCCAAAGTGAAGCCAATGCAGATGTATCTTAAAGTGTAACACCGCTGCCAGCCACTAGATGCTGCTCCAAGAAGCCCTGGACTTTGAAAATTGAAGTTCCAACTGTTTGGTTTTTTTTCCAGGAGCCATTCTGGTCTCACTGGTTTCATTTGATCACTGTTCTGGTCGTCCATCTTTGAATTATTCCTCCATTAATAACAACTAATAGATCAGCTTTGATGTCTGCCACGGACAAAACGCAAACTCATGGCTTCAGCATGTCAGTTCAAAAACCAACGAGTGACGTCACGGTAGCTTCATCGTATATACAGTGTACGGTTAGCTGATGAAATGGGGTCAGCAAATGGCAATAAACCATACCAGCTCCCGGTACAATACAGAGTCCAACACGAACTTCACGTAAACACACGAACACAGGCCAATTTTTCTTTTTAGACTTCAGCCCTCCCCAATTAGGATATATCTAACAACCCATAATCCAAAACAAATGAATGCAACAACATGCGTACGCCCAATAAAACTGAACCAAAAACTGTGGCTAAAAAGGGCAATTTGGTGGTTATTTGATTAAAAGTGGTTCAGGCTATAATCTTTTCTAGCACACGAGGTAAAATGTAAGATAGATAAATGCCAACATGACACCCTGCGACCAGAAATCCTGGAAGAATTAAACACAGTTTCAAATCCGAACGTCTTAATTTGTTACCCAAATAACAGAAATGCCAGGCACTCACAGAGTCTGAAAGTTATTAGATAAAAAAAAAAAAAAAAAAACACAGGGAGAGATGGCACTTAAGATAAGACTTTAGAAAAATAATCTTTTCTACTGGAACAATTGCTCAAAGACAAATTGGAGACATCATAACATTTCCCTATTCTCACTAAATCCATTACCACTGAGGTCTGGTATAGTTTAGATTTCAAATATTATCATTTCATCACCCGCTGGAAACGGTAAAAGATCAAAATGCCTACAGTGGAAGCCGGTGCCCACTTTATAGATTAATACGTGATTAATATCCTTGGAAAAGAACTGAAAAAGGTCTGCTTACATCTGAAACAAACCTCTTTATTTCTGTCTGTTTGCCTGGATGCATTTGGGCTGATTCAGAGACAGATATGACAGTAACATTAAAACCAGACTGACAGAGCAGAGGCATAATTCCCCAAACTGTCTCCCTGATTTATAACTTTATCTCACTCTGAAGGCTTTAAAGACACAAAGATATTCTTAGGAGCCAAGCAGAGCTTTTGGAAAACAAAGCCAAGATTTGCATCTGTGCTCCCCGAGGGCTCACGAAAACATCCAGCGAGCCAGAAAACGATAATCCTCCAACCAAAAGATAGACTCAGCCAAGATATGACTCTGCTGCAGTGTGATGAAGAGAAACATGAGGTTTTGACTTGAGAATTTGATGCAACAGTGATGTTTCTCAGAGCAGAAAGCTGCTGAATCACAAGTCGAGTGCGAGCAAATAGAATAATAATCGGCCATTCAATCCAGTTGACTTTTTTTTCATCACCCAGTAGAGCTCTAACGCTTCCCCAAACAGTCACAGCTAGAAGGAGGAAACTAGGGGATTTTATACAATATATCAAATGTGGATTTAGAGGCTTGATTGTCATGTTTGAGAGTATTTTTTGGTAACAGGTCCTTGTGCTTAAATGCTAGTTTCTCTTACTTTGTGTGACCATTCATGAGCTTCATTAGTAGTTGGGTTTTCAGTTGTATCAAGACTTTTTACATTTGTCGTACAAATATTGGTCATACACATTTTTCGGAGCACTTTAAAGCTGTAAAATGTAACATTTCCGCATTACCATATGTAAAAATGAGTACGCCTATGTTGTAGCGTATCACACGTTTGCAACAGCATTCAAAATAAGAGACATTTTGTAATTCTATTCAATGTAATACCCTGTTTCATTTGGTAAAGTAACGCAAAACATAACGTGAATAAAGCTTTACCTTGACGGTAAACATGCTTCCCGCCTACAGGCTGTGAGATTTCTGCATTCTTGGACATGGAGACTATGATATGAGATGATAACACCTGCTGAACCTCAGGCTACGGCTACAAGTGAAAGTACAACAATTAAACATCATTAGCAAGCCCTTACATTCCTTACGTTTCGGTGACTAAAACCTCTTTTTCAAGGAACGCATTATAGTAGTGTTATGGTTGTAAACTGAATTTGACTTTTAGGATGAGACAGGGGGAAGCAGTAGTCCCCGGTGTCAGAGGCGATACATTTCAGACGAACTCGATGATTTAGGAAGATGATGAATGAAGTGAATCAAAGACACAGTCACTGCTGGTGTTCAGTCGGCTCAGCACATCAGATATTACAGCGAAAAAGATCCGTCTTCATCTGCAGATCCATCTTCATCAGTTAAATATGATTAAGACTGATTTTATTGTCAGGGATTTGTCACGTTACACACAGAGCACATTAATCTACTGTATTTTAGATCTACTTTTATAGAGGAGGCCTAGTCACTCTGTAATTTACTGCATTGCTCACAGGCACATTTAGCTTACTAAATAACTCCGTCTGATTTTTATTTAGATTCTGTATTATCTGACTACAGCAGGTAGGTACTCTGGCAGCAAGTCACTGCTCGGAGAAACAGCTGGTTTATTGCAGGCTTGCTTTTCCTTTCTACATCCCTCCTGGGACACACAGCACTACCTCCTGCTCTCCACGGTGCACCTTGCTGCTGCTGCTGCTGACATACACTTCTTTCTTTGCCCTAATTTTGCAGCTCTTTTGCCAGCAACAAGACCATCTGCCTTGCCTCTAAATTAGGGAGAGTATTTATCAAATGTCTTGTGATGGGAATACTGATCCGGGTTCTGCTTTGCCTTGCAAGAAGTCAAACTAAATGACAAGGTCAAGGGTAGGGAGATATGCGCCTTATCCACATCAGTATTCATTAACTTATTGGTGAGTTATGGAGAAGAAAAGTGTTTGTTTGTCACAGGTTGGCGTCACAATGAGGAGCTCTGCAGAAAGAAAGGCCTTTCTGTCAGTTCTACCTCTACTCATACTGTGTTTCTGATTAAATAGAGGAACAATATAGTCATCAGACTTCTGTCTTCAACCTTATCAAATGGAAAGTCACAATGAACGCAAGCTGTTTCCTGCTACCCTGAACGAATCTACTAGTTTCAAGCTGCGAGGGACAGCAAACAGTGGTATTAAAACTCACTGTTGGAGCCTGTGGGAGCCTGTGGGAAATTGGTTTGGCTTGTTGTTATTCCTGCTGCTTGAGTTGAATCCTATTATAGATCGTTTTTAACCTCCCCCAAAGGGGCAAAGTAAGAGTATTGATTGGCTTACACAAAGAATTCACAGTGAGGAAAATGAAAGGAAAAAAAAACAAACAAAAACCAAACAAATATTGAGTTCTGACAGTTTGCTTTTAATTAAACAGTGAAATAACTAACTGCACTGGAGGGATGTGGATGAACGGGCATTATGGTGATGCGGAGGATACAGAGCAGAAACACCAGCGTGTCCCTCTGCCCATATTATTATTGTCTTTAACTGCCAGCTGCACAGCATTTAATAGAACAGATGTATCATAAAACATGCATGCGACGACTGTATATTACTCGCCATTACAGCCATTTTTTTCTAACAACCAATATCAAACAAGGACACGCACTAAAACACACACAGATGCAGAGGCATGGGCAGAGTAAATGGAGGCAACAGAGAGAGAGGGGAATTAAAGGGGCCTTGGGAAAAGATTATGAAAAGATTAGAATTCTTTGACTGATGTTTGGCGACCCCTGCTGTTCAAAAGCTGAGACTGCAGCAGAAAATAATGCAATTAATTTGCAGATTGGTGCTAAATGTGACCTTGTTGAATGAGGTTATAGAGCTTTCGGATATAGCGCACCATCTTTGTGAATATTTATGGAGCAAACTACCGTTCTCTGATGGAGACAATGGGACGAAAGCTCTGAAAACATTGTCCATGTACAGCATCGCACAGTATGAAATGAGTGAAAAAGACAGAAAGAGCAATAAAATCGGTGATGCTTTTTAAATTTCAGAACGAATAATGCAGACTTCTAAAAAGTAATCTGTTGATGTGTTAACTGTATTCTGACCGATTTAATTTGTAACTGCGGTTAAATGCATTCAGTCATATTTTGTACTCTAAATACATATATTCTGCTGCTCCTCAAACACTTCAAATAAGAAATATAGTCCCTTAAATTACAGATAATTTGTTTTATCACAAAAAATCCTTTGCTATGGTGAATTTTACAAACATGAAGATTGCTTAGATGCTTGTAATGCAACGTATTGCAGTGAATCATGTTTGAGTTAAATATGACAGATAAAAAATGGTAAACAGTAACAGAGCAAAAATATGTACTAAAACTAATGTCAATGTCATCGTATAGAGCAATGTATTTTTTGGGGGTTTTTTTTGCATTTATAGAAAAGTCTCCTGTTTTATGGAAACACTCTTTTGTTCTTATTATTCTTGCTGCCTCCTGTTCTTTCCTCTTCCTCTTTGGTTTATATTAAAAAAAATGTTTCCCTTCATTCCCGCAGCCACTAAATGGAAAAATGTTCCTTTCGAGCCTTGGAACAGTTCTTTTTCTGCAGCCGTGGGGATGTTACTGCGCTGGTGTGACCATAGTTACGGTTGTGATGACAGCTATGATCCCGTCCACCGCTGCCAAGCTGTGTTCATTTGATTTAAAGCCGGCGTGAGAAGGGAGAGAGGGGCAGGACGTGGCGGGTGTCCAGGGGATTTCCTTCCTCTGTCTGTGATTGATTCCTATCTGCAGAGCTCAGAGACACATCGGCTGATGTGCCTAATGAGAAAACAAGGTGGAAAAATGAGGGACAGAAGGATATTGTTCCTTTCAAATAATGGAGAAGCACAGACAGGGGATGTTAACTCTATTATTATACGGAGTTATTTGAAATTCTCATTACTTTTTTATTTTTATTTAGTCTTTCAGTTTGGTTTTTGATTTCTGTTTAGTTCTAGGTAGTCTTACAAGTCCAGAAGTAGTTTCAGTTTCATTTTTATTTTGAGGAATTGGATGGTTTTAGTTGAGTTTTTATTTAGTTTAGTGGTAGAAATGGCTTGATTTATAGAATCAAATATTTACAAGACCATTGTTTAGTCAGGTAGTCAAACTAGTGTTACTGTGTCATCTTTATTCTTGATCCTCTTTAGGAGAAAGTAACAAGGTGCAAAACTAAAATAAAGCTGACTTCATTTGGCGCGGTATAGTTTTTATTTTTACTTCAGTTAACGAAAATACGTTTTTCACTGCTAATTTTCATGTTTGTTAACTATACTAACTCTGTTTTTGTGACTATGTCATAGACAATAAAATGTAGACCTCTTTATATGAAACATCGTATTTACATTTTTCTGCATCCAGTGAATAAAAACTCAACAGATCATCAAATATAATGTACTTTGCACGTTTGTCTAAGTTTCCACCAGGGGGCACCAGCAGTCATATTTATTCTGATGAAATGTGTCAGGTTGAGGGGGATTTAGGAGGATCTAATTACAGAAATGGAATACAATGTTCTTAATTATATTTCCATTAGCGTATAATCACCTCAAAATAGGAATTGTGTTTCCGTTACATTAGAATGAGACTTTTACATGTACAGAGGGAACGAGTCTCCTCCACGGAGCCGACCATGTCTCTTCTTTTTTCCATTTTATATTTCCTGCTACTACTATGTCTATGTGCTATATGTGGACCAGAGTTAAAATCCCCACAGCCCAGAATGGACAAAATGAACACTTACTCTATCGAGGGCCTTTCACGTTATTTACGGCCACCGTGAAGGGGGAGGGAGAGTGAGGTATTCAGATGGTTGCAATCTGCGACTTCGCCACTAGATGTCACTAAAGAGCACACTCTGAACCTTTAACTTCAAATACTTGTTCTTATTTGTAATCATCTTGGATTTGTGTGTGTGCTTGTGGTACTGACGACCTGAAACAACCAGAGAGAGAAATCATTGTGAAACCGAAATCTGCCAGAACTTCACTTCTGTCAATGTTAAGGATGGAAAACTGATCCTACGGGCAAAACTATGAAGTGGGTCATTATGTGAGAGGTGTTGCGGTTCAGAAAGCCCTGACAGTTCAACAGGTGAAATACATTATGTTCATATTATTGATGTATGTCCTAATTTGGGTTTAAAGTCATCGCTCATTTTTAAGCATGCCTTTTTGGCCAAATTCTTATTTTTTGCAGCTGGTACACTACAGGATTCTGTTTAGGCTTGAAATGACAAAGATTTCCCAGGAGGGGGCAGCAGTGTTCAAGGTTTGAAACTCCCGGGACGTCACACTTATTTTTGCAGCTGTCTGCTTTGACCCAAACTTTACACAAAACTGCACGAACGGTAGATAAATCTCTTTACACTTTTGTTTGCATCTGTCTTATTTGACGAGAAGCATTCTCTCAGACTGAAGTTTTTCATTATAACACGATGACATGCTGCAATGTGGTGGTAGACGAGGCCTCTTAGAAATGGACGCAGTCGGTATGTAATTCCAAGTTATGTGACAGAGAAGAAGACAAGGCGGCTGTTCACATTAAAATGAATGAATAGATTAAAGCACATTTTATTCACGTGTATGCTTTTATGATGAAGAATACAAGATGGATACCTTAAAACCCTGCAAGAATCACTGAGCATGCTCACTCTCCATCGACCATCTCTATGATCTGTGGTGAATTACCCCTCAGGTTTTTCCCTCATGCTGAAAGCCACTTGCATGCAGACGATGACAGAACTCTATCTGTGCTCCTTTGTGTAGAATGTGAATGAAAATGAATTCATTGAATGATTGCTGTTGGCCTTGTGCTGAGCCTGCCAGGTACACAATGCTCTGCATCAGTGACACATTCCTGTGCGTATAAGTGAATCTCAGTATCTACTGCAAAGAGAATCAGACATGTGATTCTTCATCTAATATAATTTGACGTAAGACTAACCATAAAAAACAGTCCACGATTCTCCAATAAGGCTTTTGCCTTTGCAAAAAAATGCAAAGAATCAAATTCTTGCAATATCACATTGCAATATCTGGCTGTTTGCATGACAGTCTTTGATTCTCTTGAAGTTCATAACAACAATGTAAGAAGGTACAGAAATATGTGTAATAGATGCAGTGGGTTTAAACTGTGTCTCAGCACTGAAACAATAATGGCTGAAATCTTGCAGATGTGCGACATTTGTCACCGCATAAGCCCAAACACCATAAAAGTAGCCATAGCAGTCATTTCAGGAACAAGCTGAATAAAACCGAAAATGAACCTTAGTAACAGAGGTCCAGCCTTAAATGTTGTGACCTTATGCAATGATCAGCAGTGGAAGACGTATTCAGATCCTTTACTGAGGTAAACGAGCCAATGCAGCGATGTAAACATACTCCATTACAAGTAAAAGCCCTACATGAGTATTAGCAGCAAAATGTAGTTTCTGTAAGCAATAAAAGTACCGGTTTGGTCCCTCTCATCAAATCATTAGATTATTAATAGTGAAATATCGGTGTTAGAGCAGCATGTTACTGTTGGAGCTGCTAGAGGTGGGTTTAGCTGATCTACTTTACTCATCACATGATTAATGGAAAAGGAAAGAAGAAAAACAAAGTTCTGATACACATCTGTTTTCAGTTTTTAGACGTTTTCTCTAATCTTTGAGGGGTTTTTTTTTTTTGGTGACATGATAATTGTAAGATTTACTGAAATGAGTCACAATTTGGTGGAGCTGTTGACAACTTATAGACATCCGAAATGTGAGTCTGACTACACACTGCTTTTTGTCTGACACCAGAAGCCAAATAAGTTGGAAACCACTGGTTTAATCCTTAACAATGTGTTGCATTTTAAAAAGCTTGTTGTATTAACCATTGTGTGAAGTCTTCTGAAAAGTAAATAAAGCTGTCAGGACAAATGTCATGGAGTAGAAAGTATTTGTCTCTGAGATGTAGTGCAGATAATGAAAACACCGATTAAAAGTTCATTTACACCACTGGCAATGATGAAGAAGATATGTTATGGTGTATATATAAATCTGCTTTTGAGTAATGTTGGTTTTCTTGCTGTTGTTATTTTGACACAGGAAACATTTGCAAAACACAGTGAAACACAAACATATTTTTATAAGAACTTGAAGCATCCTGTTGCAAAGCAAGGTACTGACTTATCTTTGCACAAATAAAGGGAGATAGGTAAATACTACATTTTAAACAGCTTCCAAGAGACCTTTTTTACATAGAGCTGCACGCAGCACTGTGGTGTCGTTAATAGGTGATATGGTTTGCTATTATCTCTTTGAAATTCCAGACATGCCTTGCAAATCCCTGCATTCATCCCCTAAGGTCCAATCTATTATGGAGTTGGCAATTTGGCGTTTATTGAGTGAATGGATGTTAATATTTCTGCACCTGGACTTAATGCAGATGGCAGGGAGGGGGACATCTGGCGCACATCCACATTTCAGACTGAATACTTTTTTTCAGGCTGAAAATTGGCGCACACGCACACACACACACGCATTTTTCACTTGCAGAAATGGGAGCTGCAGCCATCTCCGCCCGAGCAGAAAGCAGCAGGGAGGTTAAGAAAAGTGTTGCTCAAGGGCACCTTGGTGGAAAGTAAAGCATTTTATATTTCCCATTATATTCCCCCTTTCTCCAGCCGTATTCGTCCAAC
>JAPQRN010000008.1:16448224-16461676 GCA_037367275.1 Coranthus polyacanthus | reverse complement strand
AAAGTCTGTAAGACGAAAAAACATCACCTTCAGCAACATTTCCTGACACGTGTTTGTGTGTTCACTGCATTTTCACTCTGGTAAGTTGTAATCAAAGCATCTACCTGTTGTGTACGTACCGTTAGCTACATTGTTTAGTGCTGTTTTGCTGAAAACTAGTCTATGAACTGTTAGAATGTCATCCTGACTTAGCACCTCATTAAATGTCAGGCACAGAAGTCAAAGAAACGCACAGCGAAAGATTTAAGCAGATGAGAAGAGGCTCTGCAAGTTCACACTGTATCTGTTAAGAAACCATAAACCTTGAACTGAATATTAACTGTACATGCTGTGTTACCGCATTAAATGTGTGAAAGCTCAGTTTCACTGACAGGACTGAGCAAGTTAATATTTTCACTGCTTTTATTTTACACCAGAGTTTATATAAACCTAAAAACACAATAAAAGTGCATTTTCACAGTACGGGACCTTTAATGTAAACACAGAGATAGTGTGGTCAACAACGAATTCATGGAATGAAAAACCTTTTATCAGTCATTTATTTAAAGTCTTTTAACTTTTTCATTTATTAGCTGCTTTGGTGGGTTGAGAACAGCCTAAATGTTATGATGTTTGCTCGAAGATAATTGGAGTCCAGCAAAGAGACTCGTGTTCCCTTTGGGAGAAACGGGGTTTCATGAGGAAAAAGGTCACATCAGCCAGTCTGACCATGTTCTGTCCAGTGAATTCACTGTAAAACCCTCAAGTTGCTGCATAGCTTCTTCACGTCCTTTACATCTTCTATCAGGCTACTCAGTGCTGACAATAGTCATTTTCATCCATCGATCCATCATCTACCGCTTATCTGGGGCCGGGTCGCGGGGGCAGCAGTCCGGACTCCCTCACCCCAGACACCTCCTCAAGCTCTTCAGGTGGGACCCCAAGGTGTTCCCAGGCCAGCTGAGAGATATAGTCCCTCCAGTGTGTCCTGGGTCTGCCCCGAAGCCTCCTCCAGGTGGGACATGCCCGGAACACCTCCCAAGGGAGGCGTCCCAAAGGCATCCGGAACAGATGTCCAAGCCACCTCAGCTGGTTCCTCTCGACGTGGAGAGAATGCGGTTTTAGTCATTTTCAGTGACTACTATATTCTTTTTATTCAGCGTTTTTGATTTTACTACTTGCTTATTTATATTGGTTATTCATTTAGATCCGCTGTTTGATTCTATTCATCGTTTGTTAATTGTACCGACCCGCGTTGATCTGTGGTCTTTGACATATAATGACCTGGTTCTTGCCTGTGAGTTTTTGAAGCTGAAGTTGTGTGAATAGACTCGGTAAACTGCAAATAAATTGCCCTTTTGGCAACAATAAAGTCATCTGCATCTGAATTCTCCTCACACTGTTGAGGATTGTGGCCAAATAATCCAACCTTGGTTTCATCAGAGCAGAGGATTTTGCTTCTCGTGTTCTGGACACATCCCATGAAGGCCTGATTGGTGCTGCTCCTTCTGTTGCTGCTGCTCCGCTGATGGTTGCTCTACTGTAAGGTTCTCCCACCTCCGCGAAGGAACCCTGGATCTCATTCATAGTGACCAGAGGGTTCTTGGTTACCTGTCAGACCAAGGTTTCACTCTTCCATTTGAGAAAGATGGAGGCCTGTGCTCCTGGAGAAAATTTCCTGAATCGGTCCCCAGATTTGTGTCTTCACGTAATCGTGTCTTGACCTCATAAAGGCAGGTGTGTGGCCTATTCTCGTTATGCCCAACCATTTAGATCGATTTAAGAAAAAGAAATGAGCTGAATACA
The DNA here is from genome assembly GCA_037367275.1 of Coranthus polyacanthus. Lineage (NCBI taxonomy): Eukaryota > Metazoa > Chordata > Actinopteri > Kurtiformes > Apogonidae > Coranthus > Coranthus polyacanthus. Next base: position 16,459,891 of record JAPQRN010000008.1, on the reverse strand, counting down.
TTTTAAGACGAGTCTGAAACGTAGCAAAATGTCTTTCTTATTATTATTAAAAAAACTTTCTTATTATTTAATGACGTCCTATCTCCACTACAGAAGATCTATCAATGACTGTAGCTTTCCTGCCGGCGACTTGTGTTTGTAAAGGCCAAAGTTGTGATTGTGATCTCTTTCGTGCCTTCTTTCAACGTGGCTCGTGTTTTGCGCCATCTCGTGGGCGCAAATTAGAAGCGTTTTTAGTCAGACGTAATAACAAAAGCTGCGCCTTACACCGCAGACCTTTTCAAAGGAGGCAACGCGTACGGTGTACGTCAAAGTGTTCAGTCTCCACCTCAAAAAACAGCTTCAAATTCAAGCAAAGGCGTGAGCTGCTCATTTAAAGCCACCATGAAACCGTGGTGCTTGTGAATAGCCCAGAAACACGCAGCTCACGGCGCTTGTGACAGAGGAAACGGGGCCGTCTCCACGTGGGTGGAGTCCACATACAGGAAATGTGTAAGAAAAAAAAAAAACTCTTCCCCTAGTTGGACGCGCACAAGTTGGATGAGAGACCTCCGCTTCTCCTGTTCCCATCATCATCATCATCATCATCAACATGAAGAAAACCAAAGATCGCCGCAAAAGGTGCGTTTGTAAACTATTCACAACGCGCGGCTGTTCATTGAACGCCGTCCATCATCTGTCGTCCTCCAGCCCTAACTCGTAATCACGTTTCCGAATTTGTTGCAACCTCAGCGGCCGCTCCGTGGCTTAAACTTCCGTACGTGTGTAAGAGTTGTGTAGTTTCAGGGCTTTACGCGGTGTCCCGTAGAGCAGCGTGAGCTCGATCACTCCGGGCTTTAACGTGACTCACGCGTCAGGAATAATGTTCGTCTGCCATCACGTCTCCAGAGGACTGGGGCTGTTTTGTTGCTAAGACAACAGAGGTAAAAAAAAAAAACAACAACAACAACCCACGTCTGTGTCACTACATCACTCGTGGAAGCACAGAGTCACTGCAGTGAGACGCAGGGTTTACCTCCAAAGAGTTGAGGGTGATGCTCTTCGTTTTGATTATTATTATTACTACCCTGTCTTGAGGGTGAAGTTCAGTGGGACTGATCTGTATTTGAATTGTTTGTTCGCTAAATCGTCCCAAAAAAAAAGTCCCAAAATCCCAGAGATTCTCGATGGAAAAACTCAAATTTGCAAATAATGATGGAAAGTGGTTATTATGACCCCAAACTTAGAATGGTTTATTCATTAAAAAGTTTTAATTTGTCATTTTAAATTATTAAATGACCCCCCCCCAAAAAAATCACATTACAGTATCGTGATATACATTTTATTTTTGTTTTCTTTTAGGGCTTGTTTTGTCTACATCGTCAGCTTAAACACTTCCAAAATGATTCAGTGTTTTGTCGTTTTGAATGTTCTGGTTTATATATATATATATATATATTTTAAGTGTTCTTCTACTCACCAGGTGTTTGTCATGTTCTGACCATGGAGTAGAGTTTAAACCCGCAAATACCCATGTGGTTTCTTCAACTTTCACTCACAACCAAAACTCGTTGCTTCATCCTTAATCTTTTATTTTCATAGTGTCGATATTGACCAGTATGACATTTTTTTTTAAATCATGATTTGGCCTTGTTGCCCAGCCCTGGAGTCTGCAGTTTTCTTATGATCATGAGTAGGAAAACTTTGGGTTTTTCGTCAGAGCAATAGAAAAATGTGAACAGTGTGCACCTAACGTTTAGACATATTGCTTTTGAATGCAGGGGTAAGAAAAAAAACCCACTAATGATTATTATATAACTCCTCGTGCCATTCCCGAAGACCCATTTCCTTGAGTCTGTACGGTACACCTGAAAAAAAAAACATAAACAAAAAAAAAAAGAGCCTTTTGGAAAAAGTGAGGAGCTCCGAATGATTCAGTCCCTTTAATGTGTTTCCTGACAAGCCCACATGTTCTTAAACAACACGAAATCCTGAATTATTTTGCATGTACATGTTGGAACTACAGCACCGGCCTCTGTCTGGTTTCATGTTTGTTTGGAAGAACTGAGCCGTGTACGTTTTGGAAAACATCCAAGAGAGTAAGTCATGGGAAGCTTTGCTCCTCGCTCTGCGGCCTCACGCTCTCTCTGCTCTCATTATTCTGAAAAATTCAACTCTCTAAGAGAGAATCGTTCATCATGTTAAGATCCAACCGTGAGGTCGTGACGCGGGTGCTTCCTGTTCTTGCTTCTTGTTTCTCGTCTTTAAAACCCGCGAGGTTTGTTTGAAACTGACAGGTTGCGATAGAGGAGCGACTCCTTGGAACCGAGGCACGAAGCTTATGTAATTTCCTCTTTGGTGCGGTATATTGCGTTACATGTTATCTGGTGACATTCAGGAAAAAATGACAATGAAAACGGTACCGTGTATAGATAAAATCGAAACAAGATATTGGCCAGAAAAAGATGTTATGCTGGATTAAATGTCGACCGGACGTAAATGCAAACAGGCACAATGGTGGTAAGTGAAGTGTGTTATCAGAGAAGGGCGACGTTCCTCTAAAGGGTTCAATCTTCCTTCCTTCCATGTTGCACAGTCTGATACTGGTCGAGTGCGTCATTCAGCCCACTGCCTCTATATTTAGAGGTACAATCTGTGCTTCCCCATGATGGGTGGAGTACCGCACAAATATAACTGATTTTTTGTACTTTCAGTTTTTCTCACACACGTTGTAAAATGCATAAGACAAGTTTGTGACTGAATCGTTGCATTTTGCTTAACTTCCTGCCCACAGTGCGCAGAAATTGATGATTTATTTTCATAGGCTCTCATCTCCTGGGTGTGCGTTGGAGAGTGCATGTTTTTCAATTCAGATTTTATTTATACAGCCCGATATCACACATCAGAGAGGGCTTTACAGTCTATGAATATAAACACCGGTGACCACTAAACAGCGAGACGTGGCCAAAATCTCACATCCAGATAACAATACACGTATCACAGTGTATCACATTTTCTGTCGACTGAGTGAAGAGTTTATGTGAAATGACCACATGGAAAGGCTTTTCTCGTTGCATCTGAACTTTATACTTACTCGTATTTGATTATTTTTCTCTTTTACTGAGAATCTTTGTACAAATTTTCAATGAATCATGTAACACAACCATAGCTAGGAACAAAAATAAAGATGGACCTAAAATGTGAGTCTTGTGTAGGTGGTAGAAAAGCTCTGGCAGAGTTTCAGCGTGTTGCGGGGATCGGTCTGCGGCGTAATTAGCAAAGTATGGTCCGTGTCTGGCTTTTTATACCTGAACCACATCCGTGCGACAGATGTAGCCCCTCTTTTAGGTACATTTTGTTTTTTTTCTCCTCCTGTTCAGAATGACCTTCCGTTCTTACCGTTCACTGTCCTCAGAGAGACTTTCCTGACTTACTATGACATATAAAATCTGTAGGAGGGCCCTCGTAAGTAATATGTTCTCAGTAAAGACTCTCTTTCCATTTCTGTTTCAGGTTGTGAGCTACAGCTAATTGGACGTCTACAAGTGGCATGAATGTGTGTAGTAGAAAACCAGCTGAAGATGCAGGGAGCCATTGCCCGAGTGTGTATGGTGGTGGCTGCTGCCATATTAAACCACCCCTTGCTGTTTCCTCACGAGAACACCACCCTGCCAGACCAGGACGAGGACCTGATAGCCCGGATGCGGGAGCACGAGGAGAAACTGGAAATGGAGCAGGCCAAGCTGGAGAAAGAGATTTCCCAGCTTGAATCCAAACAAGAAGAACCCAGCACAGAGGAAGGTTATAGTTGGTACTTCTGGAGCACCGTGTCGTTCATCATATTCTTCACTATTGAAATGTGTAGGGTGGATCTCGCAGACGCAGAAATCCGGCCAGTTGAGGATGAAGATGCACTTGAGAGTGGATCCATCAGCCCCAGGACAATGGTACTAGATAAGGATATCCTGAGCAACTTCTGCGACAAGTGCACCTACACGTCAGCCCACGAGAACTGGAGAGTGAGGGAGTTCGTGGAGGGTTTTTCGGATGATTTACTCGAAGCACTGAGGAGCGTTTGTGACAGGGAGGCGGACATGGAAGTCGGGGACTTTGTCGGGGTTGGGAGCATGTTCGAGTCCTGGAAAGTGTGCAAACCGTTGACGTGCGACCTTATTGTGCCTTTCTCGCCTCCGGATCCGTACTCCTTCCAGTTCCATCTGTGGTGCAGTCCGTCCAGCGACATTCCTCCAGACATGCAGGGCTGCGGCACGATCAAGGTCGCCAGGTTTGGAGAGAACGAGGAGGGCTGCCTCTGCGGCTCTGCAAACCTCGGAGAAGACATGCTTTGTCTTTTACACAGCAGGAACGAGACACTCAAACCAGACCGCAGCCCCGATGAACTGCTGTGCTCCAAAAACACTCCTTTTTTAGCTAAAGATCAAGTCATGAAGTGGTTTCAGATCTCTGTAACCAAAGCGTGGGGACGCATTTCTCATAAATATGACTTTGAGGTCACTTTTCGCAACCTGGATGCTGCTGGTGCTCTTAAAATCCGATTCCGTTCGGGGAAAGTCATCGTTATGAACATCATACCTGTAGTTCAGCTGGAGGATACAGATGCTTATTTTGTGTCACACTTTCCATCAGATTATGACAGCTTTCAGGACCCTTATTGGCCTCTTTCTTTTGCTGTCTATGAAAGGAATTTGCTGAAACATTTTGCTAAACGCCTACCAGAAAATTCCTGCCATTTACACTGCCTTCAGATTATGACCTTTCTACACAGAAAGCAGACTGGGCTCACGGGGAAAAGTGCTCTGACTAACTACCATTTGAAGACTGCTCTCTTGCACCTGTTGCTAAATAAAAGCACCTGTACGTGGGGAAGTGAGAGTATCGAGCACAGGCTTCGGGACGTGCTCGGCTTCTTGCAGAGCAGCCTGCAGGAGAAGAGACTCCATCACGTTCTGATCGGGAACAGTAAAGTCCCAAAAGAGGTTCTGGTTCCTGAGACACTACGTAAAGCAGAGCCCGTCAATCTGTTTCGTTCTCTGGTGTTGCAGAGGGACGTTTATGCAGGCACAGTCCGGCATTTCCAGGAGATGTTGAGAAATGCACCTGTGCTTCTTCAAGAGTATACACCTCTATTAACAAATGGAGGTATCCACCACAGACTAAATGAAAGGTTTTGAGGCCTGGTCATCTGCGGCTTTGCCAGATGGAAATTGTTAAAGTATTGTACCAGAGGCTTAAAATTATATAAGAGTTTTGCACTGGGTAAATATAGTACTGGCCTGTAAGTTACTGTATTCAATATAAAATACCTTACATTTCTGATTAGTAAAGAGGATTTATGTTAAGGACAGCCGTGCTCGCAAGTTGCATTCAACTACAGATAGACTGATTAATCGATAGTTAGAATGTTGATATTAATATTAGCCTTCGAAATGGGAAATACGGACTTTGAGGGAAAATACTTGCTCAAAGATTTCAAGATTAAAAATGCTCCCTTTAATTTAGATGTTCAGCCATGTCAAACATAGTTCATTTCAGACATCAGCATAATGCGTTTTCTATGTCAACATTTTTTGGGAAAGGGGCGGGGAGCTTATCGTCCGATGATTTGGCCATCAGGTTTTCTCTGCTCTGAACTATCGTTATTATATCGGCTTTTATAAACCATCGGTCAACCTCGACGTTCGACATAACAAGCACGATTGACTGGAAAGATGTCACGTGAGAAGAGGTGCATCTACTGACACAGATCTGTGTTTTACTATCCTGATCGTGTCTGAAAATTAAAATGAGATGGCCTAAAGTCCCTCAAAGCCATCAAATTTGTCATTATTGACCTACATCGTACAGAGAGCAGTGTTATCGTACAAATAATTATCCTACATCTGGCAGCACTTGTAGCACTAGCTGTTATTGGTAACCAGAAATAACATCGCTGATAATTGCACCTGAGGCACAGGCACTGAAGTGAACTGGTGCACACATACAGTTTTAGTTTTAGTTATAGCTGGTATGTAAAGGCGTAGTGCTTTTGCTGTAGCTGAGTTATCAACACTTAACATCATGTACAATAGAGAATCAGAGAATCTAATGTTATAGTAGCAAAATACTGTTAAGCATATCATGTAAGATGCAATACCCTTACCCGATGCTCCTAAAAAGGTTACAGGGTAAATGTTTTCACAGTAATACCTCTCCTGTTGTGCTTGTCATAACAGGAATAAATTACCAAACAGTATAGCAATATTTTCTATTTCCAGTCAAACTATTGCAAATGCTGATGGCAGCTGGTTTTATAAGGTTAAGTGTTTTTTGTTTTTTTTTGTCCCCCATTTTAAAAAGGTGGAGTTTTACATCTCCTCAGTCATGATGTCAACTCTTTGGTGGAGCTCCACTTTATTAAACAACACCGCCCTGTGCAGCCCAGAGATGTGTGTCGTTGACAGAGGAAAGACACCCAAGTTCTGATTCAGGCCTGTGAGACTTTATTAGAGAAAAAAAAAAAAAAAAAGGTTTCATGATTACCTCAGACCCAGAGAGAAATGACCAGAAATATGAACACAAACACAAGAGAGGCGGTGTGAGGTCATTACTGTCTACAGGCCGTAGTCAAAGTTGGGATTCCCCTCAAAGTAAGTCGCATAGTAGGCTTTATAGGTGTCCACGCTGTGCCCGCTAGCTTTGACAGCAGGGTCCTCCGACATCTGCTGTTTCCACTTCTTCAGATGAGGTGTGTTATCTAGGCAGCTGAAAGACAACGGGAACTAAATCATTCACCAGAGACTGAATGACAACACAAAGGACTCGAGACACCATCGAGAAACCTGACACTTGAGGAGGAAAGATGCTCTGTGGCGTCTGCCTCCCTTTGTCCTCCTCTGATGTTCGTGTGGGGTTCCCTGCTCTGTTCTGTACCATCATATTTCTGTACTTATTTTTATACTGCACACTTGTACTCCACTGTAAATTGACCCGGTGGTTCTTCAAAGCCCTCGTAAATAAAATATTTATTTTTAAATACGCTGAAAAATGAACACTCGCTGTTTACTGTTTACTCACTGTTGCAGGTCAAAGGTCTCGAGTCTCTCAAAAAATGGCCACATCATGTAGTCAATCATTGTGATGGCATCACCGCCAAAGAATTTGGTCTTCTTACTCACAAGATCCTGAAAAATAAACATCACATTCACCTGCTTTGTATAAAATATCCTAGAACAGTGTGATAATTCATCATCACTGCCCGATTTAGAATTTAGAGGCATTACACTTTGACGCACAATAATACCTCATGCTTTTCAAACTACTTCATTCTAGATCTCATGAATGTGTGAAAGAAAGAAGCTCTGTTCAACAGTGTACCTCATTCAGTTTAGCAAACTTCTCTTTCAGTTCAGCTTCCAGTCCTGATACATCCTCACCGTTCTTCCTGTTGGTTGGGATTTTATAGAAGTACGGAGTTACCTGCCAAAAACACGGCATGAAAGACTTTAAATGAGGGCAACAGTAGACTGTACTATGCAGATCATCTCAGCCCGGCCTGCGACGTTCTCAAAGGACAACAAAATGACCCCCCCCCCTCGGTTCAAATGCAGCATGTTTGATAGGTACGATTGAGAATATCGTAGTGATTCGACTAAACAACTACGGCACAAACTTGTCATTGTAGGAAAAAGAAGAAAAAGCTCCCACTTAATTTCCAGACAGACAAAGCAAGCCTTTCTCTGATGGTGAATTTATGAAAGACTGTCCATATTTCTAACATAATGCAATGTGTTTCATCAGCGACCTGTACAGTGGTGCAAATCAGACAACTGACAATGTGTAGGGCCGATTGTTTTATTTAAGGAGTCTATTCGTTGTGATGTCAGAGGAGAGGAGATTGACAAATACAGCTGTTAAAAAAAAAAAAAAAAGAAACTAGAAGAAAGTTCTTGTTTTTTTAAAACAGGAACCCAGACCTGCTGGAAAATGGCCGATTGCAAAGTAATCTGTAGTTCAACATAATTCAGTACTGTGTTTGCATGTTTCATCAGTTGTCCAATATGTGGCCGTTCGTTTCCTTTCTCTAACACAGTGCAGCCCTCTGGAAAAAAATAGTTCCTACCCCTGCGGTACAAGCTAAAACTACTAAAACGACAGGATTTTGGTACACTAGGCTTATCACGAGATACCTTGGAAAACTGTTCCAGCATCATCTTCTGCTGAGCTTTCTCAAAAGGATTGGCGGGAAGCAGCTTCTTCTCGGGGTAAACTTCATCCAGGTATTCGCATGTGATAGGAGAGTCGTACACCACCTCGCCAGCGGCTGTCTCCAAGGTTGGGACGAGGCCGAGGGGGTTCCTCTCAAGAAACCACTCAGGTTTGTCTTTCAGGTTAATGTTGATGATGTCATGCCTTAAAAACAGAAAACAGACAATGATGACAATGTAAGGACGCGGCAAATTTAAGCTGAAAGCAATACTGATTAGGATAACGTATACTGAAACATATTTACTCAATCCCTTTGGCATTCAGCACAAGTCGGGCCCTGTGGGCGAACGGGCAGAACCTCATGCTGTAAATTCTGATGCGTCCTTTGGGAACTGGACCAGGGGAAGCACTTCCTGTGAACATACATACATAACATATATACAGTATTACAAACAGGCAAGTAGGTGCGTATCTCGATTTATACAGTATTTAAGTGAATACATAATTCCTAGTAGGTAAAATAAATTCTCATTAATAAGAATTTTTTATGCTTCATTATACTTCTATTCCCCTACATGTCAGAGACAATTATTGCACTTTTAAATCTAATACAACAGTTTTAGTAAGATTGTAAGATTTGACACAGTGGATAATATAATAAGCTTTTAAACATACGTCACTCAAGCAGTGTGTCTATGAGTTGTTAACAGCTCCACCCAGTGAAACGTTATACCTGACACCAACAACAACCGTTGCCTTTAAGAAATGTGGTCAGGCTCGACCAGGCATGTAGCGTCGGTGGTGTTTTGTAACTCAACTCCCCTATACTGCAGTCGTGTACCTTAGAACAAAGTTTAGGTACTACATTACTTTGGTATTTCCGTTTTCTGCTACTTTATACTTCTGCTCCATTACATCTAAGGCAAATACTGTATCTCTGACTCCACTACATTTGTCTGACAGCTGTAGTTACTTTTCAATGTTACAGTTTTTCCACACCCTTCCTGTCCAGTGAAAACCACATATCTCCAAATGTGTTGATTTTGAATGTTTGTAATAAACTCAAGGATGAAGTGTTACTTTGTGGGTCGACTCTAAAATTCTCCTCCTCTTACTTATTCACTACTATAATTAAGAGGAGTTGCATGAAAGATGAAAAGCAACTTGAAAAGTGGTGATTATTGAGTTGCCCTAGGCAAGAAAATGCTGTTCTCAGTATTTAGAACCAGCGTGCAAAAGCGCTAGGTTTGGATACGATTGTGAAATGTTTTGTCACACATCAGAACTGTCGCCTTAAGCGGTCTTAAAAAATGTGGTCAGACTTGACCAGACAGGTAATATTAGTGGTGAAATGTAACTCAATCCTTCTGCTGGAAAATGCATTGTCACAAAGCTGAAGACAGGCCTGTTTTTCTGAGCTCACGAAAAGCTGACTTTGATCGACTTTTGATGATCTTACAGAATATGATGCTGTAGATTAAACTACCAACAGGTCATAAAGTAGTTCAAATGAGCTCAACCCTAAACACGTACAGCAGTAAAATGCAACATACACAGCAATGTAACATGAAACCAAAATCTTCATATATAACAGTAAAACGCTGACGGGGACCACAGGATTTCTCTCACTTTAACTGCATTTTGCTGATAATACTTACCTATTTTACTTAGGTTTTTATTTTTATTTTTAGGTATTTTCGCAGTGTGGTATTAGTGCTTTTACTGAAGTAAAGGATCTGACTAGTGCACAGTGCAGTTTTGTAACTAGTTTTTGTAAGTTTTGTGCCTGTACTTAAGTGGGATTGTTCATGCAGGACTATAGTATATCCTGAGCAACTGAGTATTTTTTTTGTCTTGGTACTTTCCATTTGAATACTTCTTCAGCCACTGCTCAAGTATTTCACCCGAGGATCCACAGAGAGTCGCTATAGACTCTTTATTGACTATAATAAAGCAAAACAGAGTACGCTCGATCACTAATTTCTGTGACACCACCATTAACTTCTAGCCATATGTAGACGAGTCGCCGTCGAGATTCATGCAGTGCGCAGTCACAGTGACTCTGCAGAAATATGCACGGTTATTACTTGGTATTACATAACGTACATTTAATAGGCGCTCGGGGGCTGCAGAAATGACTAGGAAAGCAAACATGTGGCTCTAATTAAAGCTCAAACTTCCACACACACACATATACATATATATGTAGAATTTCAACATACAGCAGCACCTTTATTGTTACAATTTAAAGCGAAATGGTGTACTTTTAAAGGCTTTTCATGGACTTTAGGAAGAAAAACGTGTATTTTATGTTACCCAATGACGATTGCACGATCTGCAACCTGCAAAATGCTTTATGAGTTGGTGGAGCAGTTGCAGTGAGTCTTACCTTTGGCGAAACACTTCTGAGAGGCCATGATTCCGGTTTAGATGGTATGTAAAACGTAAGAGCAATGTTAAAACGACTGCAAAAGTTTCTACAACAACCACCGAGTTTAAGTACAGCGTTTTCCACTTCCTGTATAGGCGTTTCGTGTCACATGTCACTTTTAGCCAATGGCATGGAAATGTAGTTCCGTAGGCGTTCCCAAGTTGCCAAGGAAACGCAGCGACACACCAGCTCAGTCTGTTGTGGTTAAAAAAAAAGTGTATTTATATTGTGTGTTTTTTCATTTCTGCGCTAAAATGGACGATGTTGGGCGATTAGAAGTCAGGTAACTTAATTCCTTCACTTTTCACACTTCAGTTTTTACGAACCTTTCATTTGTTGAACTGCCATTTTAACGCTTTTTGCTTATAGCAGTTGAGCTAATGTGTGACTCTTATTTGACCTGTAGGTGGATACAAGGATTTACCAACAAGAACATCGAGTTTGTCGACAACAATACTGTCTGTTATCCATGTGGGAATCACATCTGTTTCCTAAACCTCACGACAAAAGAGCAAAATATGCTTCAGGGTCCTCCCAGAGGGATTGGTACCTTTACAGCAAACGGCCACAGTGGGGTTTTTGCAGTCTCTGAGCAAAAGCTAAACCCATCTATATTTGTGTTCAATTTCCCTGATCTTCAACTGAAGAATGAACTCAAAGGTAAACCATTGTTTTCTTCCCTTCCTAATCACCGCCTCCCAAAAGGTCTTTATTAAGGCCCTATTGTTTTTGCTCGGGTTCATGTAAAAACGTTTGGCCAGTTTTCGAGGGGCTAAATGCGCACGAAAACTCACGAAAATGTACAAACACATCAGAAGTGGTGAAAAAGTTTCGTCAAGTTGACCCATTTCAAATTTTTACAAAAACAAAAAGGTACAAGTATACATCTTTTTCTACCTGAAACTCAATGGCCTTAACTTATTTTCTGTGATAAACATGTACAAAAAAAATTCAAATTTGAGCACATATGCTACTATACCCCACACATTTAGATCCTTCATATGGTCTCCAGGTCAGTTTGACACAGGGACACACACACACACACACACACA
>JAPQRN010000008.1:16427502-16441461 GCA_037367275.1 Coranthus polyacanthus | reverse complement strand
TATATTTTAGTGAGAAGGAAGCAAATTATTAGAGCTTCAAAACCAGTATTGTTTTTATTGAGTGTCAAATGTCTCCCTGCAGAGTCAATGATCTGGGTGCTGCTAAGGCAAAGGAAGCCACTCAGTATAGCCAGTCTATGGACTATGACTTGAAGACTGTATACCAAACAGAAAACTGCATCCTCTGGGACTTGCCCGACTGGACCCAAGGGTTTAGTGCCGGCCACACTGAAGAGAGTGAGGTACGACATGTTTTAGTTTGATAAACCATTACATAACACTAAACTTACTGTTGCTGTTCCATTGCTTTTGACGCCCCTTTTTATGTTGTTTCTGACATTTTGTCCTAGTTGCATGTAACAAAGTATTGTGGTATAAATTTGGCAAAAATAATGTACAATTTAACAAACGCGTCAGTGTGTCTCAACTGTCTTTAGGCTAGTGGGAGAGCGGAGACTGTGGAAGTGACAGAACAGGATGAAAGTTACACCGGTCTGTTGCTACGACCCACCTGGCTGGAGAGCAGACGAGAGGCGGTCAGTGACTAATACACTAATAATCATAGCCGCCGTGTACAATGCGGATAATATTGTGTCCCTACACCAATGCAGGCGGAGGCTTAGGAAAGCGCCCTTTGCACCTGTGTTTAGAATCTTGTTCAAGAGGCAGCTGTGTTGCCTTTGGCACACACTTTCACTATGCCACAGCTTGACTTATTGTTACTTATAATAGTGTGAGAAAATCAAGCAATGAGCAAGCATGTAAGTTGTTAAGCAGATAAGCATTGTAAAAAATGTTCAGTATCTTTGATATGACAATGATTATTGATAACAATGAACTGATAATGAAGGTGTGGCAGTCTTTGTACTGTGGGTTATGCCCCTCATTCACAATCGCACATGGGAACGTACCTTCTAACCAAAGTTTATGTAATTACATGCTTTCTCATAATACTGTTAATCTGTTTGAACTGAGACGCACCATGTTGTGTTTGTTGGGCAATTATTTATTTTGCTTTCATATTATGAAATGCACTACAATTAACCTTTCCTTAATTAACCATTCCTTGAAAGCTATTTTTCTTGACTTACTTTATAGTAAGAGCTACAAAGAGGCGTAACGCTGTGATGCTTAAATATCTCACTGTTGAACAGGTTGTGAAAGAAGAGAATGAACGATACTCCGAGACAAAGACAAAACAGAGGAAGAGCTTCAAAGAGTTACGTGACATTGTAAGTTTATTATTATTTATAGTTTTGTAATAAAAGCATGTGGCTTTCACACACACCGACTGTCACAGCAAACATAAAACATGCTCCCAAAACAAAATGCATGTTAAGTCATATCACTTTCATTTGCAGTGGTTAGTTAAACAATCGGTCTGTTTAAAAAATATTGCACTTGTTTTAAACTTTTACTTTTAATTCCCGGCTTTATTTATATTTCTAACTCACAGAAATTGCGTTATCATGAATAAATATGTGTTAGCAAAAAAGTCAGACTTGAAGTAATGTTAAGGTCAGGCCTGCATTTACTGATATTACACAACAGACAGGAGACATTTTAAGAATAAATATAAAACACAATGGTCAAAAAGACATGAGCTCAGTTTAGAACACGAGTTACGTCATTTAAAATGTATAATAATTCAATGAATTGACTGTGTTTCTTGTATGGGATAGGTACGGGACATGATGCGTGAAAATGAGAACCTCCCCACTATTCAGCATCTGGAACAGCAGGAGTTCAACCTGGATGTGGATGAGCAGAGGAGACTAGAGGCTCTGGTGCAGCAGGAGGTCACAAGGGTAACGTGAACATGAATGCGATAAATGTAGAATTTTTTTGTTTGAGGTCATCATGGTAAAGATGGTTAATGCAATCACATTTTAGGTGAGAACTGAAAAAGAACTCGAGATAGTGGCCAAATGTTACCTCCATGACGTCTTAAAGAGAGGGTGCTGGGATTCTATGATGGTCAAAGGCAAATCCATCAAAGTAAGGTTTGACTCATAACACTGCGCTGCGTTACTGCTCATTATCGTCATTACACAGCAGAGAGAATGCTATGATCTGAAGTCCTGATTGTCTATTACAGGCCTTTCACTCTGAACACGAGGTGAAGAACTACCCTCTGAAAGAGCGAACCGAAAAAGAGTTGGAGGAGCTCCGTAGAGTTCAGAATGTCAGGAAGATCGAAAAGGCTTCCTGCGCTGTAAGCAAAGCTGGTACACGGGCTTCAACCGTCTGTGGTTCAGATTTTGGTTTACACAGCAAAGAAAAGCACATGTTTTGAGTTAGATCATATGTTTACTGTTTAATCTAAAGCAGAAATACAGCTCGTGCGTTACAGCTTGTGAGCTGGAGTGACGAGCGTTTTTTTTTCTGTTCACTCCCTGAAAATACTTTTTATGACAAAACCATTCAAGTCAAAACAAGTTTACGGCTGGAAAATAATTTCATGCTTTGACTCACAGTCCTATGTATGAACTTTGAATGTTGTAACTTTTTAAATCCTTGAAAATGTGCCAATCCACCAGTGTTGAAACTTTTCAAGATTTATTGCTCCGTGGTAAAAAAAATATCATCACAATGTTCTCTGCACTGCAGTAATCTTGGGAGTAAGTTTATAATCTTATAACCACAGATTCTGTCCTCAACCCTCTGATTTTCCCAAACATTTAATTCCAGCAGAGTAGCATAAAGAAAATACCCAACACTTCCAGTGCTAAGGAGGAAGAGAAAGAGACGGAAGGCCAAGAGGTGTTGAGTGCCGCTGCTACGGGAAGCGTCTCTGCTGACCTTGAATATTCAAGTCCCTACATCTATGATCAGTTCAGTCTGCAGACCACAGAGCAGAAGATTAACCAGATAATCCTGCTACAGGTGGGAACCTGCGCTAAAACCCCGATGTACAGTATATATCAAAACCATGCTAAAAAAATATGAAAATGAAGAGTATAAAATAAAGAGCGAATAAGAATCAAATCAAAATGTGTTTCAGAAGGGGCACGTAGCACATTCACGTGTATTGTGATCTTTTTTCTGTGTCAGGATGTGATTTATCAAGTCAAGACAGCTTTCAACACAGAATTTGAAGCCGCGCACAAGCGAAAGGTGCAGGAGCTGAGCCGGATCAGGGAGAGGAACAAACGCATCGGGGCCATCATGAAGGAGCTGGACATGAATGAGAAGCTTTGGGAACCCAGTCTTACACTCGGCGAGTGTCCAGAGAGGCTGCTCACTGTGGACGACTCAGAGGTCATTCACCTCCTCATTCAACGTCTAAACAGCTGACAGAGTTACTGGAAAGTTGAATAAACTTTCAACTACTTGATTATTTGGAGGTTTTATAATTAAATTGTGAAGTTGATTTTTTTTTTTTTTACAATTCCTGAAATAAAAGCATTTCTTTGTCCTGCTCTAGATAAAAGCACAGAAATACCTCACCCCAGAGCAGAAGGAAGAGGAGGAGAGGAAGAAATTGGACGAGCAAAGACGTTTGGCTGCCAAGGTATGCTACCATAAAATTAATGTGTTTGTGTTTTTCAACACTTGTTTGTTGCTCTTTTTACGTTCTTCAAATTCTTCCACACTGAGATCCTGTAGTTCTGTTATTAATGACAACATTACTAATGAATCCAGTCCAGTCTTTATCTGAATATTCAAAAATCCACTTCAGTTCATAAATAAAAGTTGTTCCGGTCTGTGGTGCTAATGTTTTTGTATTTTGGTTCCAGGGTGATAATTTCAGAGAGAACGCTCTGGACAACATGATGGACGGAGTGCTTGAAGTAAAAAAAGCGGACGTCTTAAAAATGGTGAGTCATGTATTCTCTTTAATTTCTCTTTTTTAATTGTATATTACGAGACAATTTCATGTGGTTGCGTATTGCTTTCTTTTTTCTGTGAAATATAATTTTGCTCAGTTATTTGTGAAAATATAACATAATTGTAAAATTTATTTTACAACTGACAGTGAAATTCAAGAGAAAACACAGCTCACCCTGTGTCAGAGTCAGTCGAGGAGCTGGAGATTATAAATAATCACACTGGGAAAAGGAAACAAGCTTCTGCACACGCAAGTCTGTGCAAAAATCTTTTACTGTGCAAGCTTTTGATCAAAGACCTTCTACGGGGTATGCACATTTTAGCAAGTGAATGCAGCAGCGCAACAGGTTACACAGACATCACTTGATTAGCCTTGATGCAAGACACATGTGTCAGTAGGTTGGACTTGGATGTCTAAGTATTATAGGGTTAAAGATGGTGTCTGTAGACGTAGTCAAGAAGCTCTAAACATATACATCTACATATACAAACATACAGAGCAAAAGAATATACACCAGAAGAGACGCATACTATGTGAATATCAGACTCAAGCCATCATAAAACAGAGCGTGTTGTAGTTAAGTCATAAAATGAAAACTCATGTCAGAGTCCTCATTTAGGCCCAGTGGTTGCACTGTGCCTCAGGTTGCACATTAAGATATTTTTGCACAGACTTGAGTGTGTGGAGCCTCGTTTACTTTTTTCACAACTGACACTGAACGTAGCATTATGTTCCAAATTAAAATGTTTGAGAACGGGCTGAAGTTTTGATGTGTGAATACAGTGAAATAATCTGTTCACAGAGCACGTTTTACTGCCTCTGTCAAACAAACATTTTATTCCTCATGTAGCCGTTCCTCGAGATGAAATGAGACGTGATGAGATCGCTGCCATCGACTAATGATTTGTACAGTCTGATGGCAGTGGTTGTTACGACACTTTCTTATAATGTAAACAAAGTTTCACTTTTAACGAGTCACAATTAACTAGTAATTAATTTGCATTCGTTCTCCTTTTAGGCAAGTGATCTTTTTTCACTTGAATACTTTTCTAGGTGGTGTCAGTTGAATTAGACAAATCAGCATGAAGGGCACATAGTTTCTATTGAATTAACTCCACAGGAAATACCTCCGCCTGAGTTTGTTTTGACCAAACCTGACATTCAATGGACTGAGGAAGAGAAAAAAGTGCACCGAGAGTATGAAAAGAAATCCAAAGAGCTGAGCGAAGAAAAGGAGAAATTTAAAAAGGTATAAGAGTCATTCATCTTTCTTTTTGTCTTAATGACAAATTCATCAATATTCTCCTGTTCTGTGATGGATATGAATATCTGTGAACACTATAATTTCAGTCACTGGAAACTGAAATGAAAAAACTGCAAGCGTCCACCAAGGATGCAACTGAAAAACTGGATGAAACTTTGACAAAGCTGTTTGCAAAGAAAGTGAAATGTGAATTTACTGTGTATCAGGTAACATTTACCTTATATTTCATTTATCTCACCTTCATTAAAGGCTTTCTCTTTACATCTTTAAAATGATTGTTTCATGGTTTCTATGGTTTATTTTGACAGGAAGAGCTCAAGATTGCCCACCTGGCTTATTCAGTGCTCAAAGAAGAGGGAATGAGAAATCGAGAGCTGGAACTCAAGCTCAAACTTGAAAAAATGTTGGCATACAAGGTCAGAAAATCCAACTCTCGCACGGTAATGCTGAAGGAATTTATGACTGCCAGTTTCAGATGATATTTATTTTAGAGTCAGTCCCAGGAGCTTCTAGTGTAGCATCTTCTTATTGCTCAGGCGTGTTTTGCAAGAGCTGACCTGTGTGGCATGTTAATGTTGTTTGACTTTGGATTATTCCCAGTACATGCTGCTCTGTGTCCCCTTATATGACCCTATAGACGTGTATTTCTCTGGCAGGATGAAATTGGGGAAGAGACGAAGAAATGTGAAGAAGAAGTAGAACAGTTTCAGAAGACATATAACACCATTGCAGCCGAGGACAAAGTAAGGCTGCTGGCGAATCACTTAAAGCTGATTATTTTGTCAGTAAATGCTCGTACATAGATATGATCATATTGTCTGTGTTTCCTAAGGATCTTGACAAAGACTTCAGGAAGGAGTTCAATGATCTACCAAGTCATGTCCTTGAACTACTCTATAAGCTATTCAAGCGTAGACCCAGGTTTGTGAAATGAAACCTTAGATTAAACTTAGACACAGCAGTGTTTAGCGGGAGCTGTGGTGCTATCAGTGTGTTGTGCCTCAGGGTTCAAAAGACGAAGATCCAGGCCAACGACAACCCCGACCCTTTTAAAGAGCAGCGTCTGTGTGGTTCGATGAATCCTGACGGGCTCAGCAAAACGCTGAAGGCAATGGAGGAGATGGACGCCCCACGCAATATTCCCGAGGGCTTGAATCCAGGCATCTGGGAGAACTTTTGTTCTGTCCGTAGAGACAAGATAGAGAGTGAGCACAAGGTATTTCAAGAACAAGTTTGACTGTTTCACATAAGCAACAAAACGAGCAAATAAGGTGACATACACAGGTCAATGACATGATGTCCAAATATACTGTTGGACTGCATTTTTTCAGTTAAAAGATGCCATATATATTCCCCCTATATGTACTCTAAAACCTTAAGTTATTTGTAATTGTTCTGTTATTTAAAGTGTCATAATATGATGTGGTGCAGCCATCAGGCCGTGACTGCTGTTTTGAAAATTTCTTTGAAATCACTCTAAATCTGTTCACATGTATTTTTTTTTTCCAATTCCTGTGCTTGCAGTTTTTTGGGATTTACAGGAAAAACGTGTCTGTCAGTTACATCTACAAAAGTGTCTGTGACCTTATAGAAGAGATATATGAGGCCACATTTACGAAAGCTCGAAAGAAATGCAAATACGTTGTTTCTACACACTTCATATCACTATATTAATGTTAGCTGTGTGAAGGAAATCACTTCATTTTAAGTTACATCACGGTTTCACCACATGACAGTTTCTTAGGCCACAGGCAAATTATCTAGATGAAAAAAGATTAAAGTCACTCAATTTAAACTTTTATTATGACTGTATGTGAACACAACATGCTTAAATTTTATAGCAATATTCTCAATCTTTTTGTACTTATTGAAAACCCTTATTCATCCATACATATAAATATCTTTTCATAAAACCAACAATTCTAAGGCGCAATTAAATAACTTTAAGAGAAACGTAATCAAAAGCCCTGTAAGTTAATTGTAAATTAACATAACATTGTCGGAGAACAGCAGACAGGCAGTCATGTACAGTATGTACTAAATACAATCTCACCCGTCGTTAAAAATATGACTGATGCCTTGGCTTCTGACAGTTCTGATTTACAAACTGTGAGCATGTACGATACATGCTGTCAAGTAATGCTATTGAAAGCTTAAAGTGTGTCATACAAAACCCAGAGCAGCACTGCCATTCCAAGTGCCATGTAAGTGGACCACTAAAATATCTGATGGCCTAAAATAAGTGAGGGGGCATTTGATAATACGGATATAAAATAAGCATGCAAACATACATGTCCTGTTTACGGCTTTGCACGTGTAACAGAGTTATCACCAAGTCTTCCAGAAACTTTGGCTCAATTTCAACAGTTCTTTTGTCTCTTTTCGCTGCATGTTTGTGTCTTTTCAATGCGTCAGAGACAGACCCTTTAATGAACTCCTTGTTTATTATTTTAATCTTCTGCAGGTAAAAGTGAACGCACTGATTCTTGCTGAGATGCAGGCGTTCCTGCAGAAGAGGAGAGAAGAAAACCAGGCTGCTCAAGAGGAATTTAAAATGATCTCTGATGAACTTGAAAGGTGTGTTACAATTTATGCTGATTATAAGCAGGTCAAACAGAAAATTACAGTGCAACGCTGAAAAACGGTATATAGTCATAGGTAGAAATACTTTTTCATGCTTCAGTGGAAGAATTCTCAACCATATGCTGTTTTTCTAGACTGCATAAAGAGAAGAACCGTTTCCTGTTGGACATTATGGTCCAGGTCCTCCCCAAACAGGGTCAAGTGGAGGTTTCTATCACAGACCAGAATGTGGACTACTCGGACTCCGTGCTGCTCCACAGGGCTGTGGTGGAGGACCTCAACAAAACAATCAGGGTCAGCCTACGACCAGTAAACACAGGCACTGCAACACATATACATTCAAGAAAATAAGGATGATTATTATTATGCGGGTGCTAGAAACACACTTTACATAATTGGGGAAACGATGATAATGGTGCATGTCAAGATAACAAATTGTGATAACAAGTTGTGAAACGTATTCAACTGCTTCAACTGTGTCTTTAAAATGTTTATTCTCTTTTTGATTAGACATGTGGAGATCAGAAAATAAAGGTGATGGTGAAGTGCAAAGCTTCCCGTAAAGACACCATCCAGCTGGAGTGGGTAGACAAGAACATGAATATGCAGATCGAGGACCTCGTCAACAAGGCTAGGGACATACAGAATTTACGGATCTCTGAGGAGCAACAGGAAGTGAGTGTAATCAGAGTCTGAATCCAGGTTGCCTTTATCCTTTTTCAAAATATTTGTTCTCCAGGGAATCCTTACTGGCTTGGCTTCAGTAAGGGAATAAGATCTAAATAATTTTATCTGAGCTCTAATCAAGAGCTTTAACTACACCTTCTGTGTTAAATAAACTTTGTATTTAATGTTGGCATTTTCATTATATCCTTGAACATAACTAAAAGCCCAACATCTGTTTGAAAGGGGTTGTGAAATCTGTGCACTGTGCGAAACGTTAACACTGTTGGTGTTTCTGGCCAGACCTCAGTCGATGATATCAAGGCAGGTATTTTGGGTTTGGCAGCATCAGATGTTTTACAGACAGAAAATTGTTACCATAAGTACAGATGGATGGCACACCCTATTCCTTGTGGTTCCCCACCCTAGTTTTTTGCATCTCTTAAAAACATGTGGCCAGGTAGGAGGGGACAGGTTAAAAACAGTGGTTATGTAACTGGAGGTTACATAATTACTAATAAACTTTATTTACTCCTTTAAAGGTCCGTTATTTAAGATTTGGGATTCGGGAAGATCTAATTGCAGAAATCGAATAAAATACGCAATTACATTTTCATTAGTGCATAATCACACAAAAAATGAGAATTGTTGTGTTTTTGTTACCTTAGAATGAGCCGTTTATATCTACAAAGAGAGCAGGTCACGTTTCACCGAAACCGCCTTGTTTCTACAGTCGCTCCAAACAAACTTCCTCTTCTTTTTTCTGTTTTATAGTGTGTAGCATCCAACGTTAAGATGTATTAGTCACAAATCAGGGTTTTTCCTACCATTATAAGCCATTTCGGTTACCACCCAAGCTCAGTTCATATAAAAGCGATGTGAGAAGCATCAAAAGTAAACCTAACTCTTCCACAAACTTAGGGAAAAGGTCAAAACCCAAATAGCACCAAAGTCGTGAACAGGCAATTCTGCCTTAACGTCTCACAAGAAGTACTTTTAATATTAATGGTTCAAAAATCATAATGTACAACAAATTTGGTGGAGACAGAACAGATACAGGGAGCCGCTGGCCGAACCTTGAGGAAAACACATTATTATCAAATGAGTCACGCATCATCCGTCTTTATAGAAGCCGATGAACATGGCACGTACATCGTTCCAGGCATGAATGCCAGTTTCATCTGGCAAGAGCCTGGTAATCGCTGAGGTGTGGCGCGTACCTTCCTGTCATTGTGTAGAGATTAAAACAAAAACAAACCCATCCTAAATGGGTCGTCGCTTTTATGTACAGTTTTCTGTCCAGCTGTGTTCACATCTTTCAACGTAACGCGGGATTAGTTGACAATAAAGATGTAAATGAGATAAGATGTATTCAAATCAACATTTACAACTGAGCTTTTCATTTCACCGTTACACTGCACTGTATCAAATCCCCATAGGAATGCACCAAACAGTAAAGCCTGTTAAGGCCTGTTAAGACAAATTTATGTTGCTTCTAATTTATCAGTTACATGGAGATTTCACCTCTGTTTAAAATATGCTTCTTCCCTTCAGTATCTCAACAAGACAGACAGAGCCAGTCGAGTGTCCAAGCAAGTTATTACTTTGGAGAAAACTATAGCGTTCCAAGAAAAGGTATCCAAAAAAAGTCATCATTAAATCCAGTCACTTGTGTGTTGTGTACGTGAACTTGTACGCCACTGTTACGTCTACAATGCTCTGCTTTCAGAGTCATCTAAAGAAAGTGCAGCATTGCAAGAGGAAGATTGAAGAGCTGAACCGACGGGCACTGAAAGCTGGCAAAACAGCAATTTCAGAGGAGCAGCTTTCTGATATGCATGTAACCGTGGCCGAGAGGACGCACATTTACGAGGCAATAGGTAAAGGGAGACTTTGATAAGCAGTGGCAGCAACATTTTGACTGTAAAAAAATGATTTGATTAAGTCAGGCAGATCAAGGACAATACATGCTGATTCTACAGTTTGTTTTTGGAGGATCACGTGACTCATAAAACACTGTGGCTTGTCTTTGGTTGGTATGTAGCCGTGGAGGAAAAACAGGCAGCAAAAACAGAACAACGCTACCAGGAAATTGTTCAAAGGAAGAACATGGAGGACTTGGCCAGGGCACAGGCACAGGAGCTGGCTTTCCTTTGGGCTGAAGTTGAACGTCTGAGGATGAAGAACTTTCCTTCACTTAATCTGCTGAAACACTACTAAATAAAACCTCCTCTTTCAGCGTAGTTTTATTCCCCTTTTTCTTTACAAGTAAACATCTGCATAATAATAGAACATTCATAACTTAAACTGTAAACCAAAACAGCAACAAATAAAACTGTATCTTTTAAACTCTGTACATCTGTCATGTACGTGTGGCTCGCTTCATCTACTATGTCTGATTACTGACTGATGCATTCCTGTGTATGTGTGTTTGTGTGTTTGAAAGCACATTCAGGTAGTGAAGTCCTCCTCTGAGCGGTCAAAGTGCAGAATGCTGTCATCCAGACCAAAGAGGTCAACGAGCTCGGACAGGCTGGCCTTTCTTCCGTCTATGGGGACTTGAGACTGGAGCTCATACAGGGCAGACTGAGCACAGCTCCGCCACTTGTCAACCAAGGTTTGGAGCCGCGTTAAATCATTCTAAAAAGGACAAAGACGAGAGCATTAAATCAGAGTCAATCCCATTATGGACAACGTGGACGCGTAAAGGCAGTCCGTACCTTGCTTCTGTACATTTTAACCATCTTGAGCCTGCGCAGAGTCTCCATCTTGTCCTTAACTTCCCTCCTGAGTTGGTCTCCTCGTCGTGTGGAGTCTTTTAAAGGAGGGTGTGTTGCCGCGGGACTGGGTCCGGGTCTCGCTATATTTCTGTTCCCGTCAACACCGTGCGTGATCACTGGCGGGTTCTCAGCCGTGTCCTTCTCGGTGTCGGCCGAAACTTGTCGTCCTTCATCCTCGTCTTGGTCGACACACAGGCGTTTGGCCACAGACAGAGGCGACGTGAAGGAGCGTCTGGATCTCTTGAGCCTCTCCCTCAGCGAGGCGCTCAGCTTCTGGTGAGACTGAGGACAAGGCGATGGAGACTGAACAACAACAAATAAACCTGGACGTGTTGTTAAAACTAGCCACAGCTTTCACTCGGCGTTACCTTTTCGTGTCTGGATTCGCAGGGACTTGACTCTGTTGACGCTGAATTAGCGGGTGTAGAGTAAACAGACTTTAATTTGACTGCTTTGGGAGTCATCTCCATCGGTACACCTCACTGTTTTATTCAAGTAGCTACATTAACTCGCGCTACCGTCTGGGGAGTAACAGCAAACTAAACTACTGCTTACTGTCTTCACGAAACACCGACAAACCACAAAAACTGACACAAACCAATTTGTTTTCCTAATACCGTGTAAAGAGATTAAAAGAAAAAAGGTAATTCATCAATCAACTGCTGAAACACGATGGAAATCTGTGAAAACAACGCAGGACGTTGTGTTTTTCCGTGTTTTGTGGCTCAAGAAAACCTCCAAAGTCAGCGATTGGACAGATTTTGATGACGCTGTTATCGGTGAGAATCACGGGAAGTGGAGTTCTTAGCGCCGTTTTAGTACGTAGACTGCTGACTTCTGACTTTGGGATACGATAGGAGGACCAGGAAAAAAAAGTGTTATAAAATGTAAAGTTAAATGTAAACTTACAAAACCTTAAATGAAGTAATCACTACAATAACAGAGTGACTGTGAATTTAGTTAAAAGCTGAATGAAAATGCCTGAATTCATATATTCCTTCAAAATCAAAATACAGGGTGTAAAGTGACCAGCGGTCCCACTTCATATGCTTTGTCCCACATTCCACATGTGAAGACAAAGACCCACATGTTGAATTTGAAGGGAAAACATAAGTTTAAGAAGATTATCATATGAGACCATAAGAACTGGGAACGTTTAACTTCCTTTTATGCTTATTTACTAAGCTTGGGAATTGGGAAAATGACATTCAAATAAAATAATGTATTATATATTGTTATACTGTAAGTCCTTCACATGCTGAAGGCCTAACCTATTGTTTTCTTTTTTGTTTTGTTTTTTAAGTTAGAAAGACATATCAAAGTGTATAGGTAGAATGTAAACTACCCTCATAGTCTTTGCTCTGCATTTGGAAAACAAACAACAACAAAAATTCTCATAAGTTGGAAGGTATCTTATTGGATTAATATAGAATTTGTTACAGAACCACATTCACATCCACATTCCTCCAGTAAAATCATATGCTTTCTTTTCACCTTTCAGCGGTCCACTTGCGTTTTCTACAGATTTTCTTTACCTACACGTTTAGCCTCGTCCACACGTCCATACGATTCCTGAAGGGACCTAAATTTAAATCGCGTGTAATATATGCGGAGTCCTTACTACAGGGATGCAAAAAAAAAAAAAAAAAAAAAAAGACAAGAAAAGAAAAGACATATGACGGTCCAAACAGGACCTTGGCCGGGCTCCAGACAGTGACATTGCAGATCATGGTTACTCCTCAACCCTGCATCGTCTTAGGTTACCCTGAAGGATGAGAGGGTAACAGCTGATTATTACCCCCCCTGCGTGGTCCTCAGAGAACATACATACCATACCATAACCTCCAAACACGACGGCACCTTGTACTGTCATATTAGATTAAGTAACGTCAACATCTGGTCGAACTAACATAACATTAGATACTGCTTGAAACCGAACTGCCAATGCATCGCTTTCACTTCGTCATTTCTCACTTCGTGTTCTGCTAAATTTACACACTTTAATTGCCCCCTCCTGATGGGACATTTCTCGTCAGCTTGTGTTTATGTTACTTGGTTACTGCCGCTGCTCCCGGGGTCCAGTCATATTGTGATTCATCCTCTCTCGTTCGCTTGTTGATTCACCTCTATTAAGGGATTTATTTGAAATCCCTGCAGACTGATTCGGTCTTCATTTATTTAAGATCGTTTCGAGGCTCCGAGTCCTGCGTTTTTTAAACATGTCTTTGTGTAGCCGTGAGCAGAAAGGTGTGAATTTAAAAACGTGATCCTGCCTAGACCTGAACGTTGTACTTGGATGAAATTACACACCCCAGGGAAGAGAAGTTTTAATTGGATGAACGTTGCAGGGTTGACGGTGAAGGATAATAACTGTGTCTGAGTCACTTTTCACTTTTATTTTTTAAAAATAAAAGGTGACAAGTGGCGGTAGACATAGAAAAGACGATGTCTTGACGTGTCCAGCGCTGTGTATCACGCACAACAAACCTAACAAAACAAAAACTGACTAAATGACTTAACAAGACAAAAACAATGTAGGAGACGTAATGACACCAAAACGCCATAAAAGGTGTAACAAGGCAAAAACAAAGGCCTGAAAGACGTAGGCAAAAAAAAAAAAAAAAAAATGTGACAAATCAAAAGCAACGTAAAAAGATGCAACAGGATGAAATAACATAAAAGATGTAATGACATGAAAACAACATAAAAGATGTAAGGAATGAAGTTAAAAGATGTAACAAGATGAAAACAACGTAAAAGATATAACCAGACAAAAAAAATGTAACCACGGAAACAACAGAAAAGACGAAACAAGACGACACAAGACGAAACAAGAC
>JAPQRN010000008.1:16413511-16427402 GCA_037367275.1 Coranthus polyacanthus | reverse complement strand
AAGACGACACAAGACGAAACAAGACGACACAAGACGAGAAAGGGAGACTGAAACGCAGAGAAGTGGCGTCGAAACGTACGAAGAAAGTTTGGCATCTTTTTGTAAGTTTCGTTAAAAGCGTTTCCAGCAGGGGGCAGTGCGGAACGCGCGGCACCAGCACAGTCTGTATTCACTTTAATGACTTTCAAATGTGACTGCGAAGCAAAACGACGCAAAACACATTGCTGGAGCCAAGTGAATGTTTCCGTGTCTTTAAAGTTCAGAGCGGTTTAATAGTCCCGACCTTCTATTATATATAATATGACGCCAGGTTCCTTTAGCTTTAGAGTCTGTGCGTTTTCACTCTCGCCTGAGTCGAGGAATCCAATCAGTACGTCTACCTTTACCAGCCTTTCTTTACACGTCTGCTTGGGTAAACAATGTGCGTACGTTTGCCGCCCGCGGAGCTCTGCTTTTCTGCGATAAATGAAGTAAATCTGCAGCAACGGTATGAGGTTACAGAATCTAGAGGCTGTGTGTGAGACACCGAGGCTGCCAGCTCCTTCATCTCAGGTGTATTATGCTGCCGCGCGTCACAAATGACAGCCTTGTATCACGTTTGTGCCAATAATGACTCCCTCCCTTCACTTAAAACGGCGCTGACCTTTGGTTTAGTTGTGTGCGGTTATTCGAGCACGGGCATTTCTTCATTTTAATTTCCGAGCCGGTCGCTCTTTGTTGGAGGTCTTGCTTTTTAATAACGCTCCGCTGCCGAGCGTCCCCTGACTTTCTTGGTTAAAAGCAGCGACCGTCAGGTTTAGTGGTCTTTAAATAGCCGTCTGATCTCTCGCCACTGCCTGCTGCTTCGTGGGTGACTGGTCAGATTATCGTCGTGGAACATAGCGTCTTACTTTCTATTAAAAGGTGCAGTAATGGTAAAGGCACTGACTGCTGGTAAATCCCCTTGTCAATAATGACTTTTCCACGACACCAAATACTCAAAAGCGCGCTGTCATGTTTTTAAGACTGTCTCATAGTTTAATTTTGCTGCATTTGTCGGATATTATTACAATTGTTTCACTCGTGAATGCACAGTCAAATCGGTTTACCTAAGATATTGTGCTGTACCAGTTGTTAAATGTTAATATACTGCCCACAAATATTAAATAGGTGCTTTAACACCACGATGCGTTTCTGATTTTTCAATATCTGATTATTCTAAGTGAGGGTTTCATCAATTTGTGCGGTTTTTCCCATCTGTGACTAAAAAGTGAAATATGATTCTGGTGCTTTTAGAGTGTAACCCAAATGTCCAGGTAAATATGTGGATAAAACCCTCAAGTTGCTTCTTCTTTACCCTCCCGACGCCTGCTTTACATCCTACATACTTACTTTCCGCGGGAAGATTACGTAAATGAAGTGCGATAAACGAGATGCCTCGGTATCATGTGTTTAAAGGTCAACGTGTTGCGTTCATAGTCTAGCAAGTCGGTGCAGTTTTCCCATCAGTTTTATTGTATGTAATAAACAAGTCATCATCATCAGGGGAAAGATATGTGCCTGCAGGAGATTTCAGCAGACACTTATATATATATATATAAAACATTTGATAATACACGGTTGCAACTCAGGAGGAAAAACAATGTAAGACGTCTTGAGGTAAATATCGTCTTCAAGTATATAAAGACGTCTTTTCCATCATCATTTTGATCGTGTAGCGTGACTAGGTCCTCTGCTTTACCTGAGGGAAACTGGTGGTTTTCTAACAACACCTTACTGCCACATTCCTCCTGTGTACATGTCACATTATCTTGACAAACCTCATCTGATTAAGGTCTTTGCTATGTGATGCAGCTCTTAGTGTTGATTTTGGATTCACAAAGCCATTTGACCTTTATTCTACGATACAATAGCACTTCGTTCATGGGCGTAGGCTTTGTTTAGGGGACATTTAGTGGAGGGTTTCACTTCCTACATTCGGGTGGATTTTTTATGAATCTATTTGTGCCTTTTCTGTATCTGTTTGATATATAAAGTGGGAATGTTTTTGTTTGTGCGAACTTCCCAACCTTTTTTTTCTTTGGGGTTTCTCTTCCTGAAAACCCGAACTTATAACAAGACATCGTGAACTGGCGCAACATCTACATTTATAAACTGGCAAGCCGTGAATTTCACATGAATATGAGATGGATTTGCTCTGATAAATAAAGTCTCGTAAATAAAGTTCTCCGTTTGATTCACCGGTGATGTGGACTGAAAAATCCACCCTCTGAACACTGGCCAAAACCTATGAATACTGGGTATGACTTTAGAAGCTATTTCATTATTAAGAAACTGTTTTTTTTTTTTTCAAAAAATAAAAATCCTCAGCTTCTTTCATATTTCTATTGGAGGGGACAAATGCATGTATGATGTTTGATTCAGATTCATATTTAAATAACCAAATACCATAGAGTCTAAACTCTAATAAATAGACAGTACATAGTGATGCTATGCAAAAATGCAACATACAGAATGGACTATAAAGTTGTCGGCAGGGGATAAAAGGTTGAAGGACGAGTGATCGTTCTTTCGACCAAGAATAACTGAACTTCAAATTCTCAGCCGCAGTTGCAGTAAATCACACTTAAGCTGGTTGTCAAACGCTGTACCCAAGGACACACGAGAGCTGACAGCTTCAACTTACTTGACTTTTCTTTTTTTTTTTTCCCCCCATTAATGTATTAGACCACAATAATCTATACACGATGGATTCTCGAGCTTGAAAACTGCAGATGAGAGATGAATGCAGATGAATGTTATTTAGCAGCTGTGTAACTTCTGGTGGTTTCTGTCAGCGGTGGAGTTTGCTCACTTGTCACTGAATTATATATGTTCATATTTATCCCTTTTTTTTTTTTTTTTTTCCTCCGAGCACAATAGAGATTTGTAGTCTGAGAAAACATCCCCAAACTGCCGATGAAGATCATGTTGCAGGATATGAAGAGTTGCTAAACAGACCTCCTGAGATGATTGTTTTCACAGCTGCTGTTTCCAAATCAAGAATGAACTCTGAACTTCAGCTTCGACTTCATTTAAGTGCTCAGAGGGAAAAAAAAAAAAAAAAAGAAAGAAGGAAGTTTCATATTCTCAATTTTAAGTGACAACTGCCTAAAAGCTGAAGAAGATGGCGAGATGTGATTGAGAGATCTGAAACAGCCCCTGAAATAGAAGAGTCCCTGAAAAAAGAGCCTGTTTTTTTTTTTTTGTTTTTTTTTTTAAACAAATGCTGTAAAACTGACTTGGTATTTCAGAGAAATTTGGCAAGCCGTTACTCGGGAAGCCGTTATCCTGAAAACAAACATGAGTGTGTTTCGTCCACGAGTGTTTGACAAGCCAGGTCACTCCTTTTTGTTTCACCAGCCCTTTTCGTTTCCCTTCCCGTTACATTTGGCATTATTCAAACTTGCACATAGATGTGACTGCAGCAGCTCCTCCTCCCTTAAAACCATCCTTGGGGCCATTTGTTTTCCATCATTTGAGCAGATTGGAGTCATACTCGCTGTGACTCATGCAGGGTGGGTGGATGTCTCTGCAGCCAGGGTGTGGTGGGTGAAGGATCCTACTGCTGCTTGCGGCTGCCAGCGGAATAAAGCGTCTAATTTGTCCCAAAATGCACAAATGCAAATGAATAGATATAAGCATTTATTATGATGGCATAACTAAAAACAGCTCCTGTGAGCAACCCTCGTATGGGAGGCAACGACCTCTGTGGTGAACGCTGCACCTCCTAAAGATGATCAGTGGTGTCAAATGAAAACTATCATTATTCCTCATCCCTGGGAAACGGGGAAGCCGATACTTTAACAGCTCAAGAGCTGCACAAACATGTTGTACAGTTGTTGTTTTTTTGGGTTTTTTTTTTTTTCTGCGACGATCATAGACCTGGAAGTCAGTTAAGGTGACACGGTCAAGCATAACGAGACACGCTGCCGTTTTAATAAAACAAAAAGTACTGTGTATGTAGTTGAAATACTGTTTGCTTATGTAATAACAGTGGCTGAAAGCATCAAAAAATGTTCTGTTCTCCTTCCAATGTGTTCACCAGATGTGGTCCAGCTGCAGCAGGATGAATGCGTTGCATACAATAGATCAGCAGATCCCGGAATGGTCTGAAATGGTGGGTAAGCTTCACTCCTACAGTACAAAAAAAAAAAAAAAAAAAAAAAAAAAAAGTAAAATACACCTCCCCAAACACTCCCTTCCACTCACTAAAACTTTGCCAGCGGTGACTAAAGCAGCAGGAGGAGTTCATCACTTTCTTTCTTTACAGAGCCCAGTCGACTGTCTGTCTGCGCAGGAGTGCGATTGACAAGTAAATTGGTTCCCCCGCGGCGCTGTTTTTTCTCCTTCTCCTCCTCCTCCTCCTCCTCCTCCTCCTCCTCCTTCTCCTTCTTCTTCTTCTGTACTCGTTCGGCATTTCGTGCGGTCTGCTACACCTGCCTGCCAAGCTCCAGCGCTGATGGGCGCGGCTGGGACCGGTGCCCAAAATCTCTGTTTTGACTTGTCTGGGAAAGTTGGGGCGAAAAGGCACAAAACAAACAAAAAAAAAAAAACCCAAAAAAAAGAGGGACGGAGGACTTTAAAAACATCCCCGCGACGGCGCGTCAACTTCATACAGACGCACTATCCTCCTCTTGGTTGGACGGGATCTGTCGGTCCATCTCCAGAGGAATCCGGATTTGATTGATTGTCCCGTCGACTTGGCTCAAGGTATGGGATTTGAACAACTGGACAAGCCCGGAGGGAAACAAAAAAAACCAAACAAAAAAAAAGTTGTTAATGCTGGATGTTGCGGATGTTTTTTTTGTATTTTTTTTTTTTGGTTTTCTCCACCTGGCTGTTGATGCATCTCTGTTCTGCACTAATAAGCGCACTCTGCGGTGATGGGCTGTCAAAACTCTTTCCTAGGATGGATTTGCGCAAAGTTTATTACAATGTTCCTATAAATTTAACAATGCAAGCCTGCCGCAAATATGCCTTTTTAGACTCACCAGGGGGGATATCGAGGGATCACTTTTCTTCCGGTGCCACCTAAAAATCTGTCTGTCACAGTGATAGCAGTGTAGTTTTACACGTTGGGTACTTTTTGCTGGGCTATTTGCATCCATCTAAATATACTCTAAAGGTCCGTAGCGGTAGCATCGGTTACAGTCTATAATAGTGAGTTTTATAAACCTAGTTATCCAGGAACAGATCTGATGCAGCGCTGGAATTAGAGAGCTAGAAGTTGAACGTGTTGACTTGATTTACTTTTCTTCGTGTGTGTATATATATATTTGTTTCTCAGCAGTGAAGAAATGGAAACAGTTTAATGGTGATTGTTGCAGTTAAAACAAGCAGAGACGCACAACTCTGGAAAGAGGCCACGTCTGTCTTTAGTTATTCTTTAAAGTTGGACTTGGGGTGGTGGTGTGGGGGTGGTGGTGGTGGTGTGGGGGTGGGGGGGTTGTTGCGTGCATTAGATGGAGCACATGCTTTTAAATGTCTTCGGTTGGAAGGGTGTGGTGGGAGGAACTGAGCAGTGATCCACCAACCTCTTTTGTTCCTTTGTTGGTACAGTTTTCAAAGAGATGAAGGTGGAATCCAGGTCCCGTTGAAATCTATAGGTACCCGATTATTTATAGGCTTTTCAGATGGGCACGGAAAGAGATTTTTTTTTTTTTCGAGAGGGTGCTTTTGAGAGCTGAATGTCATGTTTTGTTCCTCAACCTTAGACCTACTGCCTGTCTCTGGAGTCAAGTTCGTTAAAGCTTGACAGGACAAAAATAAAGCTGGTCACGTAATAAGCAGGCAGCATGACTTTACTAAATAGATTTTTTTTTTAAATAAGGTGCTTTCAGTGTCATGCGTTTGAAGTCAATGCAGGCGGTTTGTTCTTTAATCCTAATTTAGTGGGGGTTTTTTGGGTTTTTTTTTCCAGTCGTGACTTTCTGGCCTTGTATATCAGATCTGTATTAGCGTGCTGTTTAAGGTTGAGGAGTACATTGATTCATAACGTAATCTGGCCCAGTTTGCATGACCAAGGTCGATATTTTATCGTCATCTCACCAGATAAGATGGGATGGAGGATTTAACAAGACAGATGGACTGCTCGGCATCAGGCTTGTCGGGAGAAAGGGGTGAGATTTCTGAATTTATTCTGAATGTTTGAAACTGAAAATACAGAAAGCCGACATACAACCCCCCCCCCCCCCCAAAAAAAAAAAAAAAAGCTTGTGCACTTAGCTGTAGACGTATTAAACCACAAAGTTTGGATTAGTTTTGTTTGCGGAGGTTAGGAGATATCCACCACTCTGACCTCCCAGACAATGGGTTTGAGGAGCTCTGCAGAAACATTATTTTTTCCATAAACAACATGTCCCAGTTAATCACAGACATTACTGTGGCAAGTTCACACACACACACACAAAAAAAAAATGTCCTCCTTTGAAAGCTTGATGACAGATTTTTAGTCTGCTGAAACCCAAACATTGCAGTCTTTTCTCGGGTGTTGCTTTTGTCTCTCTGTCTCTTTTTGGGAGCTTACTGTCACCTTCACTGGTCTTGGTTTCCATTTCTGTTCTCACCTGACTAACGCTTGGAGCCCACCGATCAGGTGATTAAAGTGACTATAAAAAGTATATCAAGATGTGCATCCGGTGTGGGATCGGCGAGTCATGATCAAATCTACAACGACAGCTCAGCTTGGCTTAAATACCTGGACGCGGGGAAGGATGAAGAGGTCAAAGAACGTCTGATTACACGTTTGACACTGACCGACACAAACGTGTAATCAGCCACTCTGTCCTCTTTTGGTTTCACTCCTAAGCAGCAAGTCAACTTTATTCACGTCGCTCTTTCCAAAACAGTTTTGTTTAGAAACGAGCACATAAAACAAAAGAAAAACAGACAACATAGTGTGGTTTCCGCACCTGAAAGTTATGGAAATCACCCGAAAGCTGAAGAAAACACTTTTAAAGCTGGTTTATGAACGCGTATTGATTTGGCATCTCTGCGTCAAAGAGAAAACACATAAAACCTTTAGATTTCGGTTTGAACTTGACACAGCCAAGTCCCTAAAAGGCATGAAAAGACTGAGGAATAGGAAGAGGAGGAGGAAGACAGCAGCATGAAATTGACATGGAATTTGTTTTCATCTATAAATGAATCTAATAAACTGAAGAAGCTGCAGCTGAAGAGCAACATGCCTCCTAGTGGAAGAAGAGGGCTATGAATATTAATGAGCCTCTCGTCAAAACTTAATTCAATAACTTAAAAATCTATACGTATACATAAAATGTTCAGCTGTCTACGTGCACATGAGACTTATTCAGAAAAAATACTGAACCCAACTTGATTTGTATACTTTTTTTGTTGTTGGGTCTGATTTTTTGCAATGAAAAGGTTCCTGGCACAATTGATTTATTGATTTGAGTCAAAACCAGTGCAGTAAAGACAAACTTGTCAGATTCTATTTAATTCAGGTGAGATTTTCTTGTAAGATCTCCTTTTTTAATCTCACCTACGAAGTGCAAAACAATATTTGAAAATGAAGGTCACACAAAAAGGGTTTAGGGAACGCATCTACACATACAAAACACTTTTACAGGTGCTGGATTAAAAGCTCAAACTCGAGGCAGGCAGAAAAATCCACGTTTCAAATCAAACCATCGCTTAAAAAAAAAACCAAAAACCAGCTGGGTGCTCTTGGTACAGCGTGCCGACCTTTTGTCCGAATCCCACGCTGACGCTGAGCGTGAATTCGACTGACAGTTACATTTGACAGTAGTGCTAACTCCCTTAACGCTCTCCTTATCGTGAAACCTCCCCTCACACTCACACACACATTGTGATGGTGTGACGTGACAGTTTAAACAGCCAGTAAACACCGGCATTAATTCAGCTCTGAAATCATCACTATGCCAGCCTCTCCACGCCGGCTCACTGAGCGCAGGCAACAAGGCAACACCTGCCAACTTTAAAGAACCTAAATGAGTTTGAATAACATACCGCTCGCAGCATAGATGACCCCTGTGTTATTAAAACAATTATGAGACAGTATACTTTACAGAGCGCAGAGTTTAATCATGTTCTTCTTTTCATGTGCAACCAGTTGTCACTGAAACTATCACTTCCACAACTCGACTGACTTCTCTACCACCAAGTGAGTCTCTCTTTCTTCCAGGCATGCTTTCTTCAATTATCGGCAGTAAACCCATACATAATACAATAATTATAGCCCACTGGTTGTGAAGGAAGTCCCCGATGAGTAACAACGTCTCCTTGTTTTGCTCTGTGTCTTCTCGTTGCTAGAGGGAACCGGTGGATCAAATCACAGGAATATGTCCAGTAGTGCTGGAGGGCTGGGCTTGGAGAAGAATGTCTTAACGCAGAACAGCAGTGGAACGTATTTCTCCTCATGTGAGAGCAAATTTCCACTTGTGGTCCAAAATTTTGGGAAGTTGAGGATTTGCCTGAAAAGTAGCTCTGAGACTCCGAATGTTGCGTTTAGAGAAAAACTAATTTTGATCTACAGGTTTAAATGTAATTGACATCTCACATTTTTTGGAGACTTAAAAGTAAAATCCTATTATTGACGCCAGAGGTGAGACGTACAAGTACTAAGCTCTGTACTTAAGCAGAGTTGTCAGGTATCTGTACTTTATTGTTACTTTTACTTTTACTCCCCGCAGTTTCAACCCAAACATCTGTACTTTCCTCACATTAAATTTTCCAAACAGTTACTTTAGTTTTAATGCATTTGAGGGGAGTTGTTCATCGTTATCAATTACTTTTTCTTTGCACCATTGCGTGCCTTCCCAAATTATCCTTAAATGGACGGAAGAATAACACATAGAAAGCATATCACACACAACAAATGTAACAACAGAAAAGGCGTCAGTATTTCGAGTTCTGTTGCTGACGTTGAAAACTGATTTGCACATTGGAGCGAAGAAACTGTTCATTATTTTCAGTATGCGTTATTCTATTTGATCTTTGTGTTATATTCATATGACATGAGATTCAGAGCCTGTGCTCTTTCACGTTTATTTAAGTAAAGAAGGTGAATCGCTACTTCTACTTTTACACAAGTATCTGTACTTCTACTTGAATACCACCTCTGGTCGAAATCAAAAATAACACGTGCAATCTGTCGCTGCAGCCTCTGTAGGTGTGAGCAGCAGCTACAACTCCTCCTCGGGGGTTTACCTAAGTGGAGACTCCTCGGGAGGAGGTGATGGCGTTGGAGGGTTCATGGACGGTGAGGGCTACGGAAGCGGGGGGAGCTACCTCGTGAGCTCGGTGACCAAGGTGAGGTCCAGCTCGTCGGGGGGTGGCAGGAGGACACAGGCTGCCGGCTCATCAGGAGGCCTGTCGCCAGGTTTCCGGGAGCGGAAAACTATAACCAGCCGCTCAGGAGGTTATGACGGTGAGCTGATAAGCCAAGCGCCGAAGAGCTGGCATCAGGGTCGTACTTAAAAACAGAAGTTTGAAAAGTGAAGGAAACTGAAGGGCACAGAGGTGCTGTTTATATTTCTGCTTACCCATTGTGTTTCCTTCTAGGAAGTTCCAGCGCTAATTCCTCTCCTGAATTTACGCGCAAAGATTATGGAAACTATTGTGAGTGAGAATGACAACCATATGGTTTAATATAAACTCAGATTGCTTAATCTTCTTCCAACTTTATCCTCATTTTTATGTGTGTGTTTGTGTCTGTTTTCAGGTTCCAGCAGCTCAAGAGGGAGGAGCGAAAGCAGAGGTATTTAATAGTTTCCCCCCCCCCTCTCTACTCTTCATTGTTTCTGCACCATCTGACTCTGAATTGCCCAAGCTTAAGTTTTATTAAATCAGAATTCTTTTGTCCATTGTGTGTGTGTGTGTGTGTGTGTGTGCATTTCTTTCAGAGAGTGAGATCAGAGCCAGATTGCAGAGCGCTTCTCCCACGGCCACCAGATGTAAGACCACTCGAGACACATGGATCGCTTCGTTGATGGTTATGCAATTCCTTGTACAGCAACAAAAGCATCTTTATTTGAGCGTGTTCATTCAAAGAAGGGGTTGGGCAGTGACGGAGTTTTCACAGAGCCCGCACATGGATCACTTTAGAGCAGTATTTTTGAATTACGTTGCTGTCAGAAGCCTTGCCTTGGTGTTCAGTAAATCACTCATAGAACATTCCTTCCTCTCCACTTCTCACATGCACGTTTAAAGCCGTAAAATTTCAATTAGTAACACATGTGCACACTGTAGATTTACATCTGAGATAGGAAGTAAAGGGTGAGGTTGAAACTAGAGGAGGATGGCAGGATTGTTTCCATTGTGTCCCTGTGAGAAGGAGAAAAAAAAAAGAAAAGGGGCAGAACAGCAAATCTGTGTTGGCAACAATGGCACACATGAGTCACTGTTTGCAGAACCACCTCAGTGCCTGGTCAGACTTTTTGCAGACGTTTGTCGCTCCCTCTGCTGATCAGAGGCCGTAACTGCCATTATTTTAACAGTTAGAGCATTTTAGGTATATAAAGGCATATTATACACGTTATACATTTATTCATGATAATATTTCAATTTATATGAAATAACAGACTGAACAAGAAACAAACACAACAAAACAAACAAAAAGGCGGCCAGACAGTTGAATACCTGACGCAAATAAGTCATTTTATCTCGGCGTTGACGTCTCAGGAGTGTGGAAAAGAAACAAAAATAGAAGGGTCGGGGTCAGGTTAAATACCAGACTCAGTCTCTTGCCGCCACACATATGCTGTGTCCCATCATTAACCCCTCCTCAGTCATAGAAGCTCTCAGATTTCTGGGTCACAATTTCTGTGTTAAACATATTTTAAGCTAAGCTTATACTCATGCATTCCTTTGTGAGAAACTAATTTTAACTACATAATGTCATTTTTTTCCTAGGTCATCGCTAACAATACCTAAAATTTAATACGCTTGTAATATGATTATATGTAAAAAAACAAAACAAAACAAAAATGAAACTATATTGCACTATACGTTCTCTGGAAAAAAAAAAGTTCTAAACTAAAGTAATATAAAATCCAGAGAGGAAGTAGAAGCATTAACTGAAATTCAGTGATGTGAGTAAAATACATGCAAACTAAATCCATGCACTGAAAAGAGAGGAAATGCAAGACATGTATGTTTCAAGTTAACAGAGTGGTTGTGTTGTTGCAGGGACGGAGCTGGATGATGTAAAGAAGCTGCTGAAGGGCCGCTCCAGCAGCGTCAGCCCCACTCGCTCCTCCAGCGCCTCCATCACCCTGCCGGTCCCCAAAAAGGCCAGCGTGGAAACCAAGACGGTCTCTGTGGCCACTCAGTCAGGTATTTATTACCTCATGCATGTGTGCGCGCTGCGCTGACACTTTTTTGCTCTCCCTCTCTCTCTCACTCCAAACATGGTTTAATTTAGCTCCGGTTGGTTCCACTCATGATTTATCAACATCTTTGAGTCACCAGCCAAGCATTTGTTTCTTCTGAGAGATGAATTCCTGGCACTTATTCAAAGACATACAAGGATGTTTGGCAACACTCACCTCAGGTTTGGAGGTATTTCCAGAAGCAAAAGTGTAATACAGCAATACTGTAAATGGAGAAATTCAATTTAATAAAATAAATGAAATGAAAACCGCTAGGGATAAAAATAATACGACAAATTATTACAATTTAGAAACTGAAGCTGTACATGACCTCAAATTAATTAAAAAGATAAAAAAGATAGGTTTTTAATTTCCTTTTGTAAATATCAGGAGAGCTTGCCATCCTACACTTTACAAACAGAAGGTGGCCTCACTCTTTCTTTTATGAGATACACTAAAGAGCATTTTAAAGAAAAGCTGTAGGAGACCTTAGTGATATGGCTGCAACATAAAGTGACAGAAAATCGCTGATGTAGGAAGGAGCAAGATTATATAAAACTTTATAAACAAGCAAAATAACTTTAGCATCAATTCTAAAGGAATAACATGAATATAAGAACATGAAGATTTACATTAATAAAATATCATGTAAATATTGTTATTGTTAGAAATCAATCACATTTTTATTTATTGTGCAGCCGACTATGGACTTTATCAATCAGATGGAAGGAAAAGTGTTGTATGGTTCTCTAAAATATCAGTTTGAGGTGTTTTTTTTTTGCCAGAGATTTATCTAAAGAACACACGTAGATTACATCTAAACAGAGATGATTTAAACTTTTCTGATTCTTGTTTTCGTGTCTTTTCTCTCCTGCAGTTTCGAGTTTTGGCACTGGCATGAGATCAGACCAGTTCATCGATACAACTGGCCTTTATGATAACACTATTGGTACAGGACAGTTTAATACTGGTCGCTCTGATATCAGTCTGAAATCAGGGCAGTATGATACTGGCTTAAAGTCGAGCCAGTATGACGTTGGTGTGAAATCAGGGCAGTATGATACTGGTGTTAAAACAGGCACGTACAGTGCGAGTCTGGCATCGGGTCAGTTTGGTTCTGGCTTTATAACAAGCCAGTATGATACCAGTCTGAAGTCGGGACAGTATGATACTGGTGTAAAGTCGGGACAGTATGATCTCACTCTGAAATCTGACCATTTTGACACTGGTATAAAGTCAAGCCAGTATGACACCAGTTTGAAATCAGGCCAGTATGACACCGGTGTGCGGGCCGCCCAGTACGATTCCTCCACGCTGGACGCTATACTTCCATCTTTCACCTGGTCCACCGCCACCCTGCCGTCCGCCTCCACCATGGTGATGACCGGCGGCACCAGCACCTACACCTACCAGGCCAGCACCAACAACAGGGGAGGTTCGTCGCCGCTCAGTCCCACCTCACCCTCCTCCCTGTCAGGTAAAAGAAAACTCCAACATCGCAGTCACCTGCAGAGAAAACAGCTCCAATTACCCAAACTAGAGAGAAGAGATGTGCAATGATTGATGTTTGATTGTATTAATGAAGTTATTAGTTGGTTTGCCGATGAACACAAAACAATCCAAAGGTTTACCATTAAATGTTCAGTGTGTAATCTTTAGTGGCGTTCAGTGTTCAAGCTGCACATTGCAACCGACTGAATGCCCCTCGCTTCACCCTCCTCTACATTAAAAACATGAAAGTCCCTTGTTGTAGCCAGTGTTTGTTTTGTCCGTTCTGGGCTTTTTTGTTAAGAGGATATTAACCCTGGTCCGCAAAACATAGTAGTGACAGTGATGAACCTTAACGCTGGATTCAACCCACAATAAAACAGAAAAAAGTAGAGGAAGTCTATTTGTAACAGTGGGAAACAACACTGAAAGTTAATGAGATGTTTGTTAAAGTGTAATACCAGCAACGGCCACTAGATACTGGCATCAAAAAAACCTGGCTCCCATTGACTTCCACTGAAGTTTTTTTTTCCAGGAGGCATTTTGGTCTCATTCGTTTTATTTGGAACCTTTACTAAGTGT
Organism: Coranthus polyacanthus; assembly: GCA_037367275.1. Lineage (NCBI taxonomy): Eukaryota > Metazoa > Chordata > Actinopteri > Kurtiformes > Apogonidae > Coranthus > Coranthus polyacanthus. The sequence continues at coordinate 16,413,960 of JAPQRN010000008.1, read as the reverse complement.
TCTGGTCCTGCATCTTTAAATTATTGCTCCATTAATAAGCTTTTAGGGTGAATAGAATTCTTTGATATCAACCTCTGTAGTTGTGGTTAATAAGTTTCACTAAGACAATCAAATGACTTTGTCATGTGAATGTCTGAAGTTTACCGTTTTAACCTGTCAGTAAGCTAGCGTTTAGCATTAGCTCACCCATGACCCCTCACGCGCTCCTCCAGCTCCGCCCTTTTGTCCAAATATGGTAAAAAAAAACAAAAAAACAAAAACAAGATGTCAACGGCCAAAGCACAAACAGCAGTCCAAATTTACAGTCTAACAAAAACATGTCATGTCGGTTCTTATTTTCATGTGATTGTAAACTAATGAAAACATAATTATGAATATTATATGTAATTTCCGCATTTAGATACCTGTGACTCTCCCTAAATCGTACAAACTGAACCTTAAAATTAATA
>JAPQRN010000008.1:16395464-16407216 GCA_037367275.1 Coranthus polyacanthus | reverse complement strand
TTCTGTAAATACAATGTTTTTGTAATAGCTGCATGCTACCCCAGTAGGTCTAAAGTATAATTGAAAGTAATAATCACAGACTTTAATCATCTAATGTATGTTCAATTTGACTATGTTTCCTCTGCAAACCTCTTTATCACTTATGACTTACTATTGATCTACATGTTTAAATGGTCCAGTCCATATTCTAAGGGTTCTCAGACTCATCATGATCAGAGCAGACCCTAGCCCATCAAAGCCAATATGGGTAGGCGTGATGGACACGATATTATGCTGTGTTTTATTGGCATAAATCCTCATCATCTTAAAGCAGATCAGACCCTCAGGCTATATTATTCAAACCCCACTGAGAACCCCTGTCCCAATATACACCCATGAGAGTAACTAGACTAAATCAAACACCAAACCACTGAAAAAGCTTAGAAATGTGACATTAAAGACAGAGAATGCTACGACATTTTCCTGTCACTAATTGTTCCTTTTTTCTTACTCTAGGCTTAACTGGAGCTCCTGGACCATCTGGATCACCAGGTCAGTTTTTCATTGTACTCATTATGTGGAGCAGTGACGTGATCTGCTGTGTTGAATTGTATTTTAAATTTACTGCCGCAGCTGACCTCAATTCTGTTTTGTCGCAGGTCATCCTGGTTTCCGTGGAGAGGCAGGAATACCCGGACAAAAAGGTAGGTTATATCGCGTTATGCAGATAAAAATATAAATTGCCAGTGATCAGCTGGACGTAGGCCGTTGCTTAGTTAATGGGTTTATGTCACTTCTTTGTGCAGGTGACAGAGGGCTATCTGGACCTCCAGGTGTTAAAGGTTTGTTGTTGATACTTCAGACTTTGTATAGGACTGATGGCATCAGTAAACACTTCTAAATGCCCAGTTAATCTTTATTTTAGGTGAACCTGGCGACAAAGGTCTCAGAGGTCTGCAAGGTCAGTAAAGCTTCATCAGTTCAACTGATATGTTGTATAAACTGTGCTGTCTTCTAATCGAGTTGTCCACCTCCTCAGGTGATCCTGGTTTACCAGGTCTACCGGGACAATCTGGAGAGAAAGGACAGAAAGGATCAATGGGTGAGTGACACTGACGTTATCAGAAGGAACATTTAAATGTTTTGCATGTGTTCTGTACCTACAATTTGTACAAAAAAGATGAAAAACTATCCATACTGCTGGCATGTGTTGCTTCTGTTCTGCGTGGACCACTAACTGCCTTTTTGATGCCCTCAGTTTCCTGTCAAAAGAACTGAGGCTTTAATACTGCGTATTCTTCTTTTTATACACCGAGCTTTGTGAATTACAGGTCATGATATGATATGGATAATATAATTCAAATATAACTTGATATGGTATGATACGCATCCAGAACCTTACAACAGCACTGAAAATATTTAAAATAAATCCCATGATTAGCCTCTTTTAGGAACAGGAATCAGGTAATTCACAATATATTACCCACGATTACAATGGCATCACAATACAGTGATTCTGTGATACTTGATACATCACGATGTCTGTGTAACTAAAGAATAAAAAAATACCCATGAAAAGCAAATAGTGTGTTTCACAAAATTTGACAACTGAGATGAAACAATGTACGGAAAGAGTTTCACTTTGTGTCTCTTTAACTCACCCACACTGACTGATGTATTGATTCTGGTAGGACAAATTGACAGGATTATCGCCTGCATTTTTTAATAAAAATATTGATATTTGTGCCAGTGTATCAATAATATAATGAGGATTATTACACAATATATTCCCATATCCCCCCTAGTCTCCTTTAAGTTTAATTTTTACTTTAAAAGGATTAAATATGAATATCTTCTATATAATTTATGCATTTTCTGAAAACGTTCAGTGAAATAATTTCAAAAGATTTGTGGCAACACAGTAGGGAAGTTAACTTTACCAAATGATTTGACTGTGACAGTAATGACAACCCACCACCACCAGGGGGCGGCAGAGACTTTCCTCCCCCTGCAGGTCACTTCAAGAACAACACATAAATCAGAGTGATCGAGTGGATGGATGTTACGTTAATGCTTTGTGTTTTGTTTCTTTCATCAGGTCTCTCTGGACAAGATGGTGCAAAAGGTTCAAGAGGTAAATTAACTAAAAAATAAAAATAACTAACACATTATAGGTTTAATGTATCACATGAAGCTTAAAACACAGCTTTTCCTCGTCCCCCAGAATCCTTTATTAGGGAGTCAGTATTTGAATCCAACCTTTTCATTATATTAATTCATTTTTTTGTCTCTCAGGTGACCAAGGTCCTGCTGGTCCTCCTGGACTCAGAGGTCCTGCTGGTCCTCCAGGGGACGCTGGCCTTCCAGGTAAACTAAACCTGAAGTTAGTCTTATTATAACATAATCTTTAGGTGTACTAACATGATCATTAGTGGCAATATGGCATTTATATATTCATAATTTCTATTTAATTGTAGGACAAGCCGGACTTCAAGGACCACCAGGTACTGATTTACTATTACAGCGAAACATACTGTAGTTTTGTTATGAATTTCATGTTTGATCTGAACTCCCCTAAAAAATAACTTGCTGTAAATTATTTGCGCCGCTGACACTGACGATCTGGTTTCTTTTTTCTTTTAGGAATACCAGGAAATCCAGGACGTCCTGGAGCCAAAGGTAGCGTACTCCAAATCATTATAAACGACGCAGTGACAGAAAGAAAATGGTCATAGTGGTTTTATAATGTTAACGTAATGTTTCTGTGTGTTTAGGTGAAACAGGTGAAGCTGGAAGAATCATTAATGCAGGTAACGGAGCGTAAAGAACAGACTTCATCTTTGTACTTCATTGATTAGACTACAGTTTACAGATATCTGACTGGTACTTTCATTCTCCAGCTGGCTCCACTTCTGTGGGTATCCCAGGACCACCTGGGCCTGCTGGTCCTCCCGGCCCTGCTGGACCTCCGGGATTATCAGGTTTGATCCGCCACAGCTCAAAAAATATCCACACATTGTCCTTGACACATACTCTGTATCTAACACAAGAGAAGAGTATTCATTTTACTCATTCATTCCTCTTTTCTATGTCATTTCATTTACCTCCTCAGGTCCCATCGGTCCTGCTGGTCTGCCTGGCCAACCTGGTGGGTCACCACGCGTTTCAGTCTCAACAAACTGTCTTCGTTTGGACGGTTTCCTGACAGTGTCATACTCTGTTTTGTTTGTCTTTGCAGGTCCTAAAGGTGACAGAGGATTTAAGGGAGATCAAGGAGAACCAGGAATAACAGTGAGAACGTCTGAAACAATAAGCTCCAGTAGAACTCAGAGTGAGTACTGTTTTATGACGACCGTCCATGAGTATTTAATGTTAAGGTAAAGAAACTGTGATTTCTACAATGTACCATCGTCAGCTGCAGATGCACAAAGAAAACAGAAGGTTTTCTACACATTTACCTGTTTATCTGTCCTGTACAGACACAAATTCAATCATTCATTCATTACTTGAAATAACAAACTGGTTTCTGTTCAGGCCAGTTTGGAAGTGCAAGTGGAGGCTCAGGAGTAGCTGGCCAACCCGGCCCACCAGGCCCACCTGGGCCACCTGGACGTCCAGGTAACCAACCAAACAACATGCTGTTTGCAGTATCATCAAAGGCATCATCATCAGTGATGGATTTGTTTCATACAATCTAAGAGTAGCTGTGTTCTACTTCTGCAATGATACATAATAGTTATCAGTCACTGACAGTTTCAATTATGTTTTTTAGGTGATTCGAGACAAGGTCCTCCAGGACCTCCAGGTCCACCAGGTCAGCCAGGCAAGTATTTCAGCTCATAAATCCACAGTTTTCAAATTATCATCCTTAGTCAATTGGCCCCACGGTGTGGTTTTTGTTTTTCTATGTGAAGTTTATCCATTGTAAATACCAAACTTTAGTCATGATTTCTGCTTTTTAGGATATGGAAGACCAGGACCCAAAGGAGACAAAGGGGATCCAGGTTTTGGATCCAGCTCTGGTATGTTATAAAGTCTCCATATAAATGTGCAAGACAAGCAAGCGGCATTTACAGAAAACAGTACTGCACAAACTTGATGTACTTGTACTTTACTTGAGTATTTCCACTTCAGACTTCCACAGCACTACATTTCAGAGTCAAAGGGTCTGAATAGTTCTTTCACTGTCATGCAGGGTCGTACTATACCGGAACACCAGGACCACCTGGGCCTCCTGGACAGAAGGGATCCACAGGTGATCGCACTCACAAAGAAGCCTGATCTTATCTTGTCTCATCAAGTTCCTGTCAATTACATTCACATCATTAGCCCTTTTTAATAACATTCTTTTATTATTGTAGGTGCTCCTGGACCAAGAGGGTACCAAGGTAGAGTTTTTTAGTTATCTATATTTTACTAAACATTAACTTTGTGACTTTTACACTTTTTACATTTCTTCCCGTATACAAATAACAGTGGCTTAATAATTGCTTCTCAGGTGAACCAGGCCAGCCAGGTGCACCAGGAAGACCAGGAAGCTCTGATGCAGGTCAGTTCTTTCTTCATCAAACCAACATTCATTTTGGACCAGCTGTAACCATGACAACTCTAATGATATGGGGTGTACTGGGGGGAGTGTGTAGGGTGTATACAGACTAACCAGATTTATATTGTTCTTCAAAGTATCAACTTATGGTGGAGGACACACAGTACAAGGACCACCAGGACCACCAGGACCTCCTGGACGTCCAGGACCACAGGGATATAAAGGTAAACCTGACAGCACATCAAAGACTGTTACTTTACCTGAATTGTAAAATACATATAAAATACATTTCGTGGTGTTATCATTTCAAGGTGACACTGGAGCTCCGGGTATTCCTGGCTCAGCAAGAGGTAAAGAAAAAAAATAGTGATTTTTGTCTTAAAGGTTCTATATGGAAGACTGGAGCTGGTCATTTTTGGACATTAGCGAACTCCATTACTAAACTAACAAGTGTCTCTGTTGCCCACGTCCATGATAACAGCCTGTACACTGATTTCTCTGTAGAGGACTCGGGTCTGATTTTCTGTGAAAATCCTTATGCTCTTCTACAGCTGCGACACTGCAACACACTCAAATCTTCCATATCGAACCTATTTTTTCCATTCCAAAACTACGCATTGTTTTTTTTAAACAGTAAAAAGCACAGTTAGTTGTCAGTAGTTTATAAAGTTTGTCTTCCTTCACTGTCTTATTTTTGATCAGGACAAGGCCTTCCTGGACCCCCGGGTCCTCCTGGTCCTCCAGGCCAGCCAGGCTCCTTTTCTTCTTCTGGTGAGATGCGGCAGTACATCACCGACTACATAAGTATGTGTATTTTCAGTACAGACCCTAAAGCACCTCTCTGAGCGACAGAGTAGAGAATGAACACGAGGTTAATGAGCATGCTGTCTTTATTCTGTGCAGGTCGAAGCAGTCAGCTCGCTGTCCCTGGACCTCCAGGTCCACCTGGGCCTCCCGGTCTCCCTGGATCCTTCTCAGGATCTCTGGATGACATCTCTGCTCGTGTCATTGCATACATCCAACGTAGGTTTTTTTTTTTCTGCACAGTCTGTGTTGCTAAATGATTGTGTGTATCTGTGAGAGTGAATACGTATACAGTCCCAAGGCACCACTTTTAAAGTTATAATATGTAACATTTCCACATAAAATATTTAAAAATGAATAGGCCTATGTTATCTATTTTGTTGAATTATGCACTTAAATATATCAAATGTTTCCAAGAATATTCAAATTCAGAAAAAAAAAAAGTTTATTCAACGTAATGGCCTGTTTTATTTGGTTGCCAGTTAATGCCATCAGTGGGGGTATGGTTAACATTTAATGTTAAAATTTAATGTCACTAAACGTAATGTGGGTAAAACTTCATTACATTATGTAGTCTGTAAACATGATTTCTGCTTAGATTATAATTGGTAGTGGCGGAGAAACAACAACTGTAATGATCCCCTGCTACTTGACAACATCATCTACTACATCTTCTGTTATTGTTCTGATTAAGACCCTTAGTGGCAGAAATTTCATACTGTGCGTTTAACTAACTTGTGCATTTCCAGGTTCAGGCTCAGGCTTCAGTTTTGGTGGTCACGGTGGTCAGGGGGTTCAGGGTCCTCCTGGACCTCCTGGGCCTCCAGGCCCTGGATCCCTGACAGTCAATGCTCTCATCACCATGCTACAGAGTAAGTACAGAGCCTACTCCACCTCAGCCAAATCATGTTAGTATGTACTGTATTTATATTGCGTACTCTATACATTTAATGATAAATAAGAGGACTTGGTTTCCAAAGGGCTGTTGAAAACAATGTGTGCAGTCAGGCTGTCAGAGGCTTAAATGCATGTTTGCTATGAACTGTTCAGGAGACGATGTGAAGAGATACCTGATAGGCCCACCAGGACCACAAGGACCACCAGGACCACCAGGGACATCAAGGGCATCAGGAGACGCTTTGGGTGGCTACACCATAGAACAGATCTCCACATATGTCTTCAAGATTATGACCGGTAAACACAGAAACACGATCGACAGCAGAGATAATGACTCAATCACTCTGTCACTCCAGAATGTCTTTCAATCTGCCTTTATTTTTTTGTTCTCAGACAGAGGAATTGCTCGAGGTCTACCTGGGCCACCTGGGCCACCTGGTCCCGCTGGACCTGCAGGTGCAGGGGGCTCTGGTTTCGGTTCCGCCACCATCGATTACTCGGCTCTGTTGAGGAGTAAGATCGTGTTTCATTTTGTTTATTGACAGGCACTAATCTTGTCTCACTGAAAGAGTGAAGACAAACTGTATGTATATATGATTCCAGTGAGAAGTTAGTGAACATTCATCTTTATTCACCCGCCTTCATCGGTTCATCCTCTTCCTGCTCTCTCAGATTCAGACTTCCGCAACTGGATCTCCTCTGCCGTACAGCATGGCTCCCCCGGTCCTCCAGGTGTCCCAGGACTTCCTGGCCCTCCTGGCCCCCAGGGGCCACCTGGAGTCTCCACCTCCACGGTGTATGCGGGTGGTTCTGGAGGTCGTAACTACAACTTAGAGGAAATCCAGCGTTACCTGCAGAGTGAGTCACGTAGAGAGTGAATGTATTCTGAATGTTTACAGTATTTAAACATCCTCAGTAACTCTGTAATGCTGAAGAAGGGCATGGAGAGGCATCCTGGTTGTTTCATGTATTGTATGTTTCTTTCAGTATCAATATTAAGTTATATAGAAGATATATTTTCTTATGATCCTTCAGCAAACCTGAAATCTTTACGCTAATACACATGTACACATGATGTACATGTTTCTGTAGATAATGTACAAACAATATACTGTACATTCAAATCAATGGCCTGCAATGAGTCCTCTCTTGAAGAGGCCAAAATGTTTATTTATTGAGTTCAGAGTAGAAGGATAATAATATTCAGTTGAATCATTCATAGGTTCTGGGTTCAGAGGTCTTCCCGGCCCTCCTGGTCCTCCAGGTCCACAGGGTCCACCAGGCAGGTCCAGCGGATCAATTTCCTACAGTGGAAACTTCCCTCGGGAGACGATCCGCGCTGAACTGCAGGAGTATCTGACCAGTACGTTTCTACAGTCACACACAGACACACGCAGTGATTACATTTCACTTCTGTAGTCAAATATACATGTGGACCACCAGGTCTAGCCACAGTATTTCACCAAACCGCTTCAGAATTTTTTAAGATCTCAAAGGTGATGTATTTTGTCAGGTGACAACATGCGGCGGTCCATCATCGGTCCTCCAGGGCCACCAGGGCCACAGGGGCCAAGGGGACAGAAAGGAGATCGTGGAGAACCAGGTTACATCCAAGGCCAGTCGCAAGGTCACGTGCAGGGTCACGCGCAGGGTCACGCGCAGGGCCAAGGCTACACCTATGGCGACTCACGCGACTCTCGTGATCCTCGTGATCCTCGCTATGGATCTGAGCGCAGAGAGATCGATGTCAGCAGGCTCACCGAGACCATGGATTACTCGAATGTCGCCATGAAAGTTACAGATTACATAAAGAGTGAGTAGATTACAGAGTCTTTTTTTTTTTTACATAAAACAGAAGTTGGCTCCTACAGCAGGGAGCAAAACAATGCAATAAATGATTTGTTAAATGTTTCTTTAAAACCTTTAAAATGCATATTCTTATTATGACCCATTTGAACTCTTAAGGATGTTTTAACAGTAAGTGTAATCAGAGTACTGCGATGTTATACCCTCCTCTAGACCAAGGCCTGCTGCAGGAGTATCTGGTCGAAGGCCCCTGGAGAGCACATGTCAGAGCGATCCAAGGCCCCCCTGGTCCTCCTGGCCCTCCTGGACCACCTGGATACAGCAGAGTCCTCGCCTCCTACGGCAACGTCACGGCTGACCTCATGGACTTTTTCAGGGGTAAGGACACAGATGAATGACGCATACTTCACGTACGACGCTGTTCACAAATCAGCAGCCGTGCAAAAACTACTCACTTGTACCACAATGTAAAGCTTAGAAAGAGTATAACAGAAATACTAACGGTGAAGTAATGCAAAGTATTGTCACCTTCTCCGAGGTTCTCTTGAACTGACTCCACTATATTGTGCTTTTACAGTAGCTCCGAGTGGACTTTCTCTTGTTATTTTTGTTGCCTTTTATAGCGGGTGGCATCCATTGTTAGTACATTATCGTCACCTACTATGCTGGAGTTTATTATTATTCCCTTAATTTAAATGCTCAGAACGGACAAACAAAAGCTGCCTCGAACAAGGGACTTTTGCGTCGTTTGCGGCCACCGTTGGGAAAAGTGGGCATTCAGTTGGTTGCAATTTGCAACTTCACCACTAGATGTCCCTAAATATTACATACTGAACCTTTAAAGAAAGACTCCAGCCTCCTCTGCTTTCCTTATGACAGACAGACAGGAGTGATCACATAACCTCCTAGAAAACTAACCAGTGGCACCAACTGGTAAAAAAAAGAGGACAATACAGGTCAGGTATAGGTTTTCATTTTGCAGATGGTTGAGGTGGAGCTATGTTAATCTATTTTATTTACTTTTGGGTAGTTGTATCAATTGCAATACAACATGTTCAACAAATCCCTTTATGTATAAAATCTATATGTGGAAAGTAACTCGCTATACCACACGGTAGTTGTCTGATACACGTAGCAAAGTAAAAAGAAACATCCCTCATAAATAAATACAACGGTGTAGAAACAAAGTAGCATAAGTACAAGGAGAACTGAGTTACTTTTCCACCCTGGCAAAACAGGTCAAACGCTACGGGAATGGAAAACTATCCAGACTTATGTAACTGTAGATGGAAAATGTTGCTTCACTATAACTCAAGAGTCTTTTTCCTCTTGTACAGCTCATGGCACCATCCCGGGCCCTCCAGGAATCCCGGGTCCGAAGGGGGAGAGAGGGTACCCAGGACCCAAAGGAGACAAAGGTAAAGAGGAACAGGAAACGCCAAACACACTCTGTTGTATATTTGCCAGAGTTAGGCTTTGACTGTTTCGCGTGTTCGCAGGTGAGCACGGACAGCCAGGTTTACCGGGATTACCGGGAACCCCAATTACAACGGGGGCGCACACATACACTGTCCAAATTCCACACAGAAGAATCCAGAAGAGGGATACAGGTAAAGGGAAACCATCAATCCAATGAAAGAGGTGTTGTAGCGTCCGATTTCCTCATCGCCACACTGACATTTGTTGTCCATTGCAGGCAATAAAGTGGTCGGTCACCGCCAGAGGCATCGTCGTCACGCCAACGGTGGCTAAGCATTCAAAGGGCTGAAGTACTACTGGATCATGTTTGACTTCCGTTTCAATTTTACTTTTTTTTTTTTTTTTTTAGGTGTTTTAACTGTAGCAATGAAATGCTAGAAATTGCTCTTAAATCTTGCCCAGATAAGTCAAGAAATAAAAGTGGCCAAAAATGCATCAGTCTCCTTAACATGGCTTGAGTAGAGGGGTGGACGTAGCTGCCGGTCGGTGTTTTGTAACATTTTACATTTTTGACACGTGGGTGTATAATGTTTACTTGCTTACTTAGACGCTCGCATTTATACTTTTCTTTTTTTTTTTTTTCCCCAAGGAGCAGCTTTGTTTAAGGAAAAAAAAAATATTTCTAAGCTACAGTAGCAGTTGCAGTTATTTTATTTGCACTTTTGCTTCTTTTTCCACTGCTAGTGTGACTCGAGTGTCTGGTGTATTTTTTGTTTTTTTTTGTTATTTGTTGTCTTTTGAGGATTATACTGTACCAAGGATTATACAAGTGTTAAAATGCTGTTAATGTCGTCTCAACCGTTCATTGTTAATGTTTCGACCGCAATATTGCCACGCTACTCCCATATTAATCCACGTAAATCAAGCCGACGTCCGGCCTTTAAGACAAACTTTTCAAACACATATGCAGTGAATCGTTATCTGAAACGGTCAGCCGAGGGTCATTTGTGCAGCAAGTGGATTGTGGAGAGCGTTACGAGCTTTCTGTTTAATCAGGTTGATTCATCTGTGCTGGATACAGGACTGATGTTTTACTTGAACGATGTGTGAAGGGTTACAAGAGAGGGAGTCAGATAATCACTAAGAAGTGACTGATTGGATTGTATATTTTTGTATGAGCGCGCACTGAAATTGATATTTTCTTTATGATACCTTTTAAATGTTGGAAAGATTAAATTATAAAATGTTCCCAGGTTATGTTTTTTTTTTTTTTTCCATTTATCAGTTGAACAAAGACAAACAAATAAATTTATTTTTGGACTTGTGAGTCTGGAACAACTTTTTTTATATTTAACATTTAAAACCGTTTCATTCAAGGTGTTTTCGAGACAATCAAAATGGCAAATTAACAGTCAGTATTTTTATTTACAACAAAAAAATGTCCATTTATAAAGACAGCTTAAATACATTTGATCCGACATCAAAAATGCATATACTAAGAATATTCATTGTGGTAGAATGGAAACACTTCCAAAAATGCTGTAACTTAACAAAATAAAAAAATATTTGTAATCTATGGGGCGTATGGTGTAATTCACAGACACGGTCTCCAATAACCCCGATAAAAATCCAGCATTCATGACATTTTGTTGTCATCTTTATGAAAAAAAAAACCCCAACCAAAACGCTATGTTGAGCCCACAGAAGTTAGAACATGCACTGTTGATATGCAGCGGCAAAATAAACCGATCAGGTATCTCCCTCGTGAATTACTGGTTTTTGTGGACCATCGCTTTGCTCATAAAATACAGCGGACACCTCTTCACACTTATGGAGTTACAGAAACGGCATTAGACCTTTCGTACAACACCGGTCTCGAAAGGAGCGAAAGCCCGTCATAAACCGGTGACTACAGCCTGAATATATCAGTAATACATGTTTAGAAAACTACATGTGGTCATAAAACACTAAGGGCTTATTTGAAAGAAAGCCTAAATCATATGTAATAAAAAGAAGCAGGCAATACGTTTCATAAATTCAGTCGGTTTGCAGTTTGAATAGGCGGGGGTGAAGAACAGGTGACTCGCTGTCAGAGACACATGACAGTTAACGTACTGCATATTATTAGATTTTTTTTTTTTTAGCTCGTGTGGCGAAACAGTGCAAATCGACAGCATTACATTCCTTTAGTTTGTGTTTATCTTCATATGTAACACAAAAAACATTTGTTCATGAGAAGGCTGTTCAAAGTAACTCCTGAAAAGGTAAAGTGATCTATTATATGTATATATTAAAAAAAAA
>JAPQRN010000008.1:16377666-16390912 GCA_037367275.1 Coranthus polyacanthus | reverse complement strand
AATATTATTACTATATAGGATTAAGCTCAATTAATCATATAATTACACAGATCTCAAAACCTACATGATATAATTTTGAAATTATTCAGATAAAATGTGACAGAAGAGGATCTCCATCTCGTCTGATGCCAAAGGTGTATATATCAAATACACAGACTTAACGTAACACATTTGTGGATTGGTGGAGAAAAATACTGAGCAGGAGGAGAGGAGGAAACCACTGCACACACACAGTGATGACAACACTCAAAAAAAAAAAAAAACAACACCGCCCATGCTTACATGTGCCGAACTATTACAAAAAAACGATCCTGTCACTAAAGAAGACACTCCGCACACATCTAAGTATGGGCCAAAGACGGAGAGAAACAGGTCGGGATGGGGACTTACATCCTGCATCTGAGCGTTGAAGAGTGCACATGAGGACAACTGAAAAGACTGTATCATAACCTGGGCCACTGCCTGCGGAGGAGAGCACACAGCGCACTCGCCCTGATCAGGGACAGACAGCACACAGCAGGCTGAGGAGCTTTCATTCACGCACACAAACACGCACACCGGCTCGTCCTGAGTTACGGAAGAGATGGCCCTTTTTCACTTTTTACAGTGAGCTTGTTAGGAGGGAATCATTAATTAGTTATAAATGTTCTTCTCATCTTCTCATGCTTTAAAGCGGCTTAAACTTCGAGCACTTGACTTTAATGCGGCTTGCAAAAAAGAGCAGTTTTCAGATGCTTTTCATGCTACAGGAGTGTTAATACTGTAAGAGTTACCTTTCAAAGAATATGATAGTTTTGAACTCATGTCTAATTCATAAAAGATGTATAGGAGGGAAAATTGTTTTTTTTTTGGTGCAGATGTTTAAAGCCGTGTCTGAAATCACTCCCTTATTCATGCACTATTCCCTGCAGCGTTTGATAAACAGTAAATAAGTAACTACTTCCTTTAGAAGGTGAGAAGTCAACTAATAATGAACACAATCATCTTCATTTGGGTTAAGGCAGAAAAATGGCCCTATTTTTAAGCTCGAGACAGTGTTCCATTTCACAAATCTCTTTTAATTCTATCAGTGATTTTGTATTTTTTTTGTTTGTGAATAAACTTTGTGATTGATTGTGATTGATAATGACACTAATGAGAATTTGTTCTATGGACTATCTATCTATAGATCTATATTCTATGTTGGTTGGTGTTCTAATGTTGTGACAAATCCAATTTTTTGGAAGCTGAGAAACGTCTATTTCTTGCCTAAACAAGTCAGTTAAACGACTGATAAATCAAACTACGTCATCAAATCAATGCAACACTTTTGTAAAGCCAATGCTATAATGAAGTCTTGCAGGTTAATCTGCAACAATGCACATTGGCCTCCTGCAACCCTACACATAGAAAAAAAATAAAATGCAGTAAAAGTAAATACAAAACCCTAGGTGTAGGAAGTAATTACAGACACAGTGTGTATTTCTGTTTGTGTGTGTGCGCATATGAATACCTTCCAACAATGAGTCAGAAAAGTAGAGAGAGAAAAGGATAAAGTGAGATGAAGAGTAAAAACGTACTCTGTTAGACAGTAAAAGACAGGGTATGATGGTTTACCTCGGCACTCCTAAGGAGCAATAGGTCCTCCTTTAAGCGTTTCATGAGCTCTTTTCTCATGTGTTTGGGTGATTGTCCGACTTCCTGTTTGGCCTACAGTGTGTTTGCAGACACCGGATGTTATGGCTTTTTTTTTTTTTTCCAATCTCACAAAACTGTCCGACACCAGAGGAAAGACATGCACAGGCCCGATTGAGAGGAGAGAAACTTCTTCAAGCCACCAGTTGATTAAATGTCAGCATGCTTAACTCCCATAGCCTCTTGTAATGTCCATTTGAAGTAGTCAGTAAATGACTAGTCTTTTGATTAGTGGATGGATGTTCAGAGAGTGTCAGAAATGTCAGTTTGAGCTGCATGAGTTAAAGGTTCAGTGTGTAGTATTTAGTGACATCTAGTGACGAAGCTGCAGATTGCACTGCTGTGCCCTCGCCTCACTGTCCTCTACGACAACCGCTAACAACGTCAACATCCCTCCGTAGAGGCAATGTTTGTTTTGCTGGTTCTGGGCTTTTTAGTCAAAGGAATAATAATGCTGGATGCCACCCGCTATAAAATGGCAAATACAAGAACTACTTTTGCTTATCACTTTTGCTTATGGTGGACTCCATAAAAGACGACACACTCCTGCTGTAGACATAAGACTCATTCTAAAGTAATGAAAAAAGCATTTCATATTTCAGGTGATTTCACACTAATGAAAACATAATTCTGAATACCGTGTTTGATTTCAGTAATTTGATCCTGCTAAATCGGTGTAAATCTTACACACTGAACCTTTACCAGTCATGTCAAGAGTCAACAGGAAGATTTGCCTGATACTCGGCAAGAGATGTTAGTCTCAAAACAGCTTACTCCTGTATTAATATGCAGTCATTTAAGCCCCACAGCCATCAAGATGATTACTTTTCCTTGAAATTACAAAGTTCAGTGACTGAGGTGGAATAATCTGTCAACTAGGACCTCTAAATGTTTAAAAGTCCTGGCTTGAACGCTGAATCATGTCAAACAGGCAATGCTATTTGCCATGACTGTTTATTATTTGATTATTCCATAACAGTTTCTGTGATGCAAAGCTGTTATTATTTCCTTCTCTGAGCCCCAACGCCACAATTAAAATTCTTTAGAAGTTGGCCATCCCATGACCGAAGCCACCTCACACACTCATACAAGAGACAAAGTTAATCACAGTCAATACAGTTCAAGATATTTGTCAATAACACTGCAAACAATTACAGGTATGAAAACACAGGGCTGTGTGATATGATGATATATATGGACGATAGAAAATGTATATTGTTTCTGATTATGCTCTATTGTTAATTTAATCGTCTTTCAAATTAGATTCCTCTTCACTGCAATATTTTTTGTCATTTGAACACCATTTTGTGTTCTTCCACACAGTATGGAGGCAGTGTTTTGCTTTTTGTGTATTTATTTTTATTTATTTTCATTTATTACTTAAACTTAAATGTGTTCCATGTTTACCTTTGGTGTTTTATGTACCAGTACTTTAGTTTGATGCTACAATTCAAACAGTCTAAGTGTTAAAGAGTATTATATGTTTGGTTTTGATCATTTCAAAACATGTTCACATTTTGGGTCTATATTTACTTTGTTTGCTTCTAGAGTTGAAAAATTATTTCTATTTACCTTAATTTACACATGAATATTTTTTTATTTTATTATATGCTTCATTGAAAATTTGGACAATGGTTCTAAATAAAATGAGAAAAATAATTAAAAATATGAATAAGAACCTACTCAACAAATAATGAGAAATAGATGGTTCCATATGGATTTATTCATTTCATTTACAGACAATGTGCTATATCGTGATCCGTTATCTGGATATGAAAAGATCGTAATGTGAGATTTTGGTCATATTACACAGCCCTGTGAAAATCAAAGCAACATATTTAGCATCTGAAAAACCACAACAGTGTATACATCTAAAGCAACCACTTTAAGGTAAAAAGCCTAGAACACAAATAGCGAGAAGCACCACCACCAAGCTGCCATAAAAAGGCTGCATAAAGCAAAGCACGGAAACTTTAAGCACAACTAAAGTATCTAATACTGCCAAGCAGAGAACAAGGCA
Source organism: Coranthus polyacanthus (assembly GCA_037367275.1). Lineage (NCBI taxonomy): Eukaryota > Metazoa > Chordata > Actinopteri > Kurtiformes > Apogonidae > Coranthus > Coranthus polyacanthus. The sequence goes on along the minus strand of JAPQRN010000008.1, from coordinate 16,387,218 downwards.
GAACAGACTGATAAGAGTTTTACCATATGTACCACTAGCCCACCACACCATCATAATAAGGTTTTAGGTATTCTCTGAAATTGAGACGTTATAGTTTTCTAAATATAAATTATGTCAGCAGCACAGCATTGCTGGGAAACAACAGAAGCTCCAGGGCAGATAAATAATAGATACAACAACATGGAGTTTGCAGCATCTAGAAGAAATATAGCACACCCACAGTGCTATGCAGAACAGCAAGGCAAATTGCTCCCATGGGATTAATATGGCACAGCTAACTGCTCTACAGGCTAAGTTGTTAAACACATGCAACATTAAAAATCTTGTATCTATGACATGCAAATGCTTGCGACCCCAACTTCCCCTGGCTAAGATCTAATCCATGCATTAAAAGCACTCCACCGCAGGCTCTCATGCAACACCATACCTCCTTCTTGCGGTTCTTCAGCATATTTTGGAACTTGGAGAGCTCCTTGTCTTGGTCTGCTTTGATGCGTTTGGCCTCATCCCTGAGCCAGCTGGTGTGATCGTGTTCCAGACGCTCAATCGTCTGCTTTTGTTTCTTTTCCAAGTTCTCCACTTCTTGGTCATACTGACGCTTTTTAGCCTACACAGACAGAATCGGCAAAAATGGCATCAGAATATTAATATAGACCAACACTCACGGCTTGGCTTCACTGCTTCAGAGGAGAAGAGGAAAGTAATGGAAACAAATATTATGAAATGTATGTGTATGTAATTTTAACTTGGTGATAAGCAAAATTAGCATATAATGATGTAAGGATGCAGTAAGGATATAATAATGACATAAGGAGTGAGAATAACTTATTTCCAAAGGTGTTTTAGCTGCAATCCTTCTGTCAGACTGACATAAACTCTGAGATGAAGCAGGTGTGTTTCCAAAGAGTTGGCCAAAAAACAAAACATAAAACTACTGCAACATGAACAAACTGACTCACAGTAGTTTCCTGTTCAAAGCGGCGGTAGATCTGCTCTCTCTGCTGCTGCAGCTTGTTGCTGAGCTGCTGCTGAGCCCTTTGCTCCTCTTTCTGCAGGAGGCGCAGCTCTCTCAACTCCTGCCGCCTGATGAAACCACAACAACAGGGGGGTCACCATATTTACACATCTTAATATCTGTAGTTTGTCATTAGTGAGATAGGATTATTTTTGTTAAAATATGCATGTTCTTTTCTGAGAAAAAAAATCATATATTCAATTTTCACTCCTTTATGTGTAAAACAGATCATCATCAGATTTGTTTCCTCTCCATGTTTAATCTTGCTCTCATCATTTCTCAAATCGTGAGTTGTTATTACTGACATAAGGTCGTGAACTCAACAGCAAAAAGTCAGACCGCACTTCCAATAACAGAGCAGCACATTTCATGTCTTTAAAAGGTAATACAGGAGATGACAGTAAAATAATGTAACATTCATCACAGCAGATAACCCATCTGGCATTTGTCAAAAGCTGTGGGTGTTGTGAAATGAAAGAGACCTATTTATGGCAGGCATGTTAAATGGGTCATGGCCCATATTTAGATATGGGTATAGCACAGAACACGAGAGACAGACCTACCTGAGGAACCTCATCTCCTCACTCTTGGTGTCGTTGTCTGTGACTATCTTCGATGTTGTTACACTAACCTCCACACCATCCACTATAAACTTGCGTGTCTTCTTCAGAGTCTTTTTCTGACGTTTTGAATCCTGAAAGGAAAAGCAGGATGTTTTAGAGCTCAAATCATCTAATTAGACATGATATTCAATAATTAAGCACAAACTAATGTCATTACCTGCACAGACACAGAGCCCCCTTCTTTGCTCTTGGACAGGAAGCTGGAGATGGACAGATTGAGGTCAAGGCTGTTGGTATCAGCAGCAGAGCTGCTTCCAGAATCTGAATCCTTCTCCACTTCTGGTTTGAGTACAGCAGGGCTTCCCTGATCTGTCTTGGTTTCTGAATCAGTTTCACTCTCAGGGACAGAAACAGCATCTTGAGAATTGCTCTCATCAACACTTGTAATTTTCTCCTCCTCTTCTTTAAGAGGGACATCCTTAGGTGGCTCCACTGGTTCGGAATCCTCACAGATGTCTTTGCCTCCATCACTGACTTCATTTGTGGATTCAGCTGGTTCGCTTTCCTCTACTTGTACATTTCCTCTGGCCTGATTCTCTTCAGACTGTTCTGACACCTCAGGGGCCTCATCCTCCGTTTTCTCCTCTGGCATCTCACCAGGCTCACTTTGTTTGGTCTCCTCATCCACCAAAACTTCAGCAGAGGACTCATCCACACTTAACTTTGTGACTGCGTCTTCATCCATATTTGTGACTACTGAATCTAATTCTTGGCTTAATTCTATATTAGTTTCTTTATCATTATTTACATCTGTGACACTGTCAGTATCTAATATTATGTCATCTGTCAATTTTTGTTGAGGCTGCTCCTCATCTAGTCTCTTGATTTCTTCTTCTGTCTGCTCAACTTCTCCTGATATGGATTCTGCTTCTCCTGGCGTTTCTGTGGGTTGTTCCTGTGATTCTATGGATTCAATTAACTCTCCAGCTGTCTCAATTTCTTCTGTAACTGGTGCTTTTTCGTCCTCTCTTCTCACACCTTCAGCCTCTCTCACATCTTCTATTACTTGGGGAGCTTCATCCTGTGCCGTCTCTTCTTTTGTTTCTTTCTCATCTTTCTCTGTTTCCTGACCAGTTGTAACAGACTCTTGTGTATCTACTATGGCTAAAGCTTCTTCTGGTTGTGATTCTTCAGGTTCAGCAGAAATCTCCTTATCTTGTCCATCTTCTGGTTTAGGCTCTTCACAGACAAGTTCTTTGGCTGGCTCCGCTGGCCCGGGGACCAGGTCTTCATTACTGACATCAGACACTTCATGAAGTTTCTCTTCCTCAGTCTTGTCCACCTCACTAGTTCCCAGTCCTTCATCAGAGAGCTTATCGCTAGTCCTGTCATCAGCAGGCTCACCCTCCTTCTTCTCTGCAACAGACTCCAGAGCGGAAGCAGCTAGTGGAACTTTGTCATCCTCTGAGCTGGCAACACTGGCATCTGATGGCGCACGCTTATGTCCAGGAACAGCCTGCCCCTAGAGAAAAGGTATGAAATTTTGAGAAACGTTACCTTTTTGAAGGTAAGCAACATTACATTAAACAACAACGGTCACATATAAAATATGTAGAATGTATAACAGAAGTGAATTTAGCAATTTGATGTCACCAAATGGTTTCCCATTCTGAAGCCTTGAGTTCAGCATTTGGCTGTCGCCATTTTGGCTTTCTGAAAACAGAAGTGGCTATATTTGGGCAAATGGGTGGAGCTGGTGAAGCACAGGGGTGAGTGGGTGAAACTGGCCAAGCTAAAGCTACCACTAACTTAAGTTATTCCACATGCCTACCATACTGCTAACTACGAAATATATTTAACACCATCACGTACTTTCACCTACTTCCTAAATGTTACACATACAGTTGTGTTTGTTAACAGTTATGTAATCATTTAATGTAATACAAACTTAATGCCAATATTAGCGAAGTTATGCTCACAGCCAAGATAGTACTGGTAAACTTCAAGAAATATTTGCTGAACAAAATGTTGAAGATCTTGTTATTATAACTTCTCAAACACAACTATAACACAGTTGTCTGACAGGAAAAATAAAACGTTTTATTCAATAAACAAGCTCAAGCAGGTGAGCAACCTGTCAATCACAACTCACCACCTGTGAGACCACCCACATGTGACTAACAGCAGCCACACCCTTAATTATGCAGAACTTAACTTAATGCGCCTTAATACAATCTATACAGGTGAATTATATACAAATCCAACTCCCGTACAGTTGTTATGAAGGAGGAGCAAAACCAGGCTGTAATGTTGGGCATTTTAACATGACAGTCTATGGGGACTGACTGTCTTTTGGAGCCAGCCTCAAGTGGACATTTGAGCATTTGCAGGTTTTGGCACCTCTGCATTGGCTTCAATTCCGGAGGTAGCCGCCTGAAATAAAAAACAGCACACTAAGTGTGTTACAAGTATTCAGCAACCTACCAGAGGGGTGTCAGGTTCTTCCTCCTCCTCCTCCTCTTTGCCTTCTTCGATCTCTTCTGTAACTTCAGCTTTGGCCTCAGCGATGAGCTCTCTGAGAGGTTTGCTGTGACAAGCATTGCTAACAAAAGGATGCTGCATGGAGAGAAAGTGACACAAAACATTAAAGTCAATTACAAAACTGTCAAATAACAAAACACAAAATCATTCCCATTAAAATATATGTAACATAACATGTATTCACAAAAAACTAACTACACACTTCATGAACCGAAATAAACATAAAATGAAAGTGTTGCATTTTCACTGCCTCTCAGTATAGCAGCAGCTCACCTGGAGAAGCTGTACTGCACTCCACCTATTGTCCACATTCTTATCAAGGGCTCTCCGTAGGAAGTCACTGAATTCTGGAGACCTTTAAAGAACAAATGAGTAAGAAGTTTAGATTGCTGGACATCACTGAGTCTGTGTCTTTGTGGAGTAAAATGACAATGTTTCATCCCCCTGTGGCCATTCAGCTGAGCATAAACAGTTCTCATACTTTCACACATTTAACAGTCAACATATCCTTATCTCCACCGTGGAAACATTCCAGTGCCACCTCTTTTGTTATCGCCACTCCGTCATCTCACCAGCGAGAAGGATGCATGAGCGTGGGTGGCTCGGACTTGGCTATTTTCAGCAGCACTCTCATGGGATTCATCTCGTGGTTGGGTGGCTCAATCTGCGCCAGCTCAATCAGGGTTACCCCGAGGGACCAGATGTCGGCCTTGTAGTCGTACGGACGGTCCTTAGAAGTTTCGCACATTACCACTTCTGGGGCCATCCTAAAAGAAGGTGAGTGAGATTAACATTAAGATAAATTAAGACTACACGTGTCTGTTTTACGGTGTTGTTTAATAGGGAAATTCTTTCTAATTTAAAGGCAAAAATGTCAATAAAATTCTTGTGTGTGCATTTTTCTGTGGAGCCTTTTTTTTTTTTAAAAATCCCACATACTGCCCATGACAACATTTTTGACAGCATAGAGAAAAATGATCAGATGAAAAGGGGTGAATGGCCTCTTGCAAGCTATGCATGACTCACCAATATGGAGTGCCGATGAAAGAATCCCTTCTCTGTAATGTCTTGGTATTTTTAGCAGACACCCCAAAGTCAGCTGAAAGTACAAACACATTATTTTGGTCAGTGAATGAATTAAATGGTATTAAAAAACCTTCATATATCAACAGAGGAAGAAGAGCTATTGGGGTCTGTCAATGATGTAATTAAGCAGGAGCTCTCGATGCAACTGATGTCAAAGTACAAAACCTAAAAGCATATATTATCAGGCCTATAAATGAAAACACTAACCTCAAATAATGTGTATCAAGTCAGCTCCATTTTCAGCTAGCCTGCATTAAGCTTTCAATTATGAACCCCATAAGTGGACAGAAAAGCCTCAATTATACTCTTAAAAGTCCATTATCATCCCCCGTATCCTTGTTACCTGTGCAACTATTTCAGCTTCTTTTTACAGTATGTACACATTAGAGGGAAAACAGATTGAGCATTGAGTCCCTGCAGAGTGTTTGATAATTATTGTTTCCCGGGCTTTGTCATGACCCTCTGCCTACAGAACATGAGTCATCAAGATACCAGCAGCTATGGATGCTACAGCAACAACATGCCATGAGTATCTTTACTCCTGGAAAATTATGTAACTGATTCAACCCATCGCCAAACACAGTGTACAAGTGGTGTATAAAAAAAAACAAAAGTAGCTCTCGCCCTGTGGCTACAGAAATGCATCACTTTCTGGTTGTCTTCAAGTTGTTTTAACAGTATCAAATGCAAACAGTAATGTGCTCATGTCGCAATAACCCCCACGTCACACAGTTCAGCTGGTTGCCATGGCACCGATGGCAAAGGTATCAACAACTGACTTGACCAATTAGCTTTTTAAGTCTATTAGTGCTGGCCCTTCAGGAAAGTTTCCAAACGGCCAGCAAGGACACTAAGTGAGAGAGAAATGAACAGTGAGGTAGAATTTGTTCTGCATATTTTATTCTAAGGGAAGTGCCTTAGGAGCTTTACTGAGTGATCTATTCTAGGTGAGAAATTACAAAGGCAAATACACAAAATACAGCAACAACATTTTTACCCAGTTTCACATCTCCTTCCAAGGAGAGGAGAATGTTTCCAGCTTTCAAGTCTCTGTGGATGACCTTGTTCTCGTGCAAGTAACACAGGGCCACCAAAGTCTGTTTACACACCATGCGGATCTGGGGCTCTGTAAGCGGTCTCTCCAATTCTACGCACAGACACATACAAATAATTCATTATTATGTCATCATTATGAACAGTAACATAACAGATTTTAAAGAACATATTTTTGTTAAAGTTTATGAGTATAAGTACTTTTTAAAACACCATTTGGACACTATAATGGCTTGTTGGTATCATAGCAACAGAAGAACAAAACTCCACCCTTACATCAGCTAGCATGTATGACTGGACAAGTGTGGTGGAGAAAATGTATTATAGGTGAGTCATACAACAGATCAGAGTCCTCCTATCCATTTACAAAAAGCAACACTTGAATGAATTGTTTTTCTTTATGCCGTGGCAGTTTGCACATAAGAATGGGTGGTGGGGTGTTTCTTCAAAATAACATTAAGAAACTGCAGGCATTAGAAGTGGACAAACCGCTCCTTGAAATCTGAGCTACAATAATTGCACTCTTGGAATGGCCTCACCAACTGGGGAGAAGGGAAAAAAAAATAAATCCCACAGCCGAGGCTTTTGGATGGAATAAAAAAGAGCTGGCACTTGAGGATAGAGCGAAGAGAAAGCTCCAGAACTTTATGGTGTTTTTTTTTCTGTTTCCTTCAACGAAGTGTGGGACTTACCCAGCATGATGGCATCCACTGCACCGCCTGCACAGAACTCAATCAGAATCTGGAAGGGTAAAACAAAAGAAAGAGGAACAGTAAGTAGGATGTGCAAAAAAACAATGCAGTCCCAACCTAACATTCAACAACACTCCTGGAGAACAATCAATTCTGCAACAAGAAAGTTTTAGAGGTATGCATGGGAAGATATTCTGATGAAGAAAGAGAATAAATTCATAACATACATAACAAACATACAAAGATTAAATGTCTACATAATATTGGAAAAACTGCTTTCTCTTTGTATGCAGCCTGAGCATGGGATGAACTGCAAAACAACATTACCCTAAGAACACTTCTTTGAATACCTTAAAGGTATTTTACAAACTACCAAGTAGGAAACATGTTGCTGCTTTACATAATCCTTGACCTGAGAGGGCAAGCATTGTGGATATCACTGGTATGGCATGGTATTTCTCTTTTTCCCTTCTATACTACTTTCCTTGAGTTGGTTTTACATGTGAAATTGTTTTTGTATGTGAAACTGCTTGTGCTGTCATCTTGGCCAGGACTCCCTGAAAGATGAGATTGTGTATCTCAACCTCACCATGTGACCAACTGTCTAATGAAAAACAACTACAAGAACATTTGCATTTACTCTGGATAGCTTCAGTGCATTAGACGAAGATAACACCCTTTATACCCTTGATACTGTTATTGAGCTGTGATACTTTGTCTGGCCTCAGTTATACTATAATGTAATGTACCCGACAACTTCATCTCTGTCAGGAGACACATCAATTGGCATCTCAAATCAGGACATGATAGACAAAAATCAATCAAAGCTACAACTGTGCACGCCCTCTACGACTGAAACAAAGAGGGGAAACAGACTGGATGTTCCTGTTATGCGTAACAATTTGTTGTGTCCTGGGAAGCTGGTTTGTCATTTACATTCTTATGATTCTGACAGGCGTTACATGTCCACATATTAAACTTGTGGTGAACACAATCAAAAGTTAAACTAAACATGCTTGGAAATACATACTTAAACAATTTAGAGCCTAATCCCACTATATGGAACACATTTGAGTCATATTATGCAGAAAAAGGACCCAGAATTTGCAATACTTAGGCAGTTTCACATTTATCAAGCTGCTTAAAGACTGGGCTGGAGGGACAACCTACGTGCAGCTTTGAATTATTCACAGGCACTTTCTCCAGCCACCAAAACCACTCCATTATCTTCCCATAGATGTGGCCAGTCCACAAGGGATGGTCACATGACACCACCTGCCAGGACCTAATTGCTCTGGGGCCTCTTACTGCACACAGAATGAGATCAACTGACCAGGTTCAAACAACACTGTGTGGTAACATAGTATAATATCAATTAGAAGTTCTCTATATTTTGGTTTAGAAAATAACATCCCTTACTATACTGATCACTTTATTAAGGGGTGAGAATAAGGTCAACATGGGAGGTATCATGCTATTTGACAAACAGAACAATGAATGCAAATGCCTTCACAATCTGTGTGAATTACAGCATAATGCAATCGAATGAAAGATAAAACTAATTTATACTTTATTTTAATCAGGTCATCACACTTGAAGTGGATACTGGAAACTGGTTTTACTGGTAGTTGCACTGGCCAAAGGCTACAATTGATGTCAGAAATTATTTAGTGAATCAGATATATTACATTTCATAATGACCTATGACTTCGGAAAAGTCAATAATCTGTGCTGTATTAGCTTCCAACTGTGTCACATGGCTGGATTTAAATCCAGGAAAAATGCAGTGGTATTATCCTTTAATATGAGCCCTCGCAGTGGCTTCTGATGAAACCTTCTGTTTTTGTCTTTTAGTTTCATTCCTGAATCCCTTCTTTTATGATCTGTTGCATATAAACCACTTTGTAACACTGGTTTTGAAAGGTACTATATAAATAAATGTTATTATTACATCCGCCTGCATCTGTTCGTCGGTCTGTCTATTACTGCACCGATTTTCATAAAACTTGGTGGAAGGGTAGGTCATGGACCAAGGAAGAACCCAGTAAATTTTGGAGCAGATCCCTGAAAAGGGATCTGGATTATTTTTCTTTTGTCTAAAAGTGAGAGATAGGGCGTTTGATTGAATTACAGTACTGCGGGGTATTGGCAGAGGTATAAACACTCTGGAGTGCCTGTTCTGGTTATTATTATTAATTTGTGTCACCATGCGTGACTAGCTCTCAGTCTACTTGGCTTCAAATCAACATCAACACATGAGAAAGAGACTTCTCTCAGTCACGCACTCACTTACCCAAAGTTTGCCTTCAAAATAGAAAGCATCCAGCAATTTGACAATGTGATGGTGGTTGCAGGATGCCAGAATGTCAATTTCCACCATGTAATCTTCCAATTCATCTTCTGTCTTTGTGTCAATAACCTTGGCAGCAGCGAGGGTCCCATTCTGTTTGTTCTGGGCCTGAAACCAAAAAAGACAACAAGAAGAATGAGAAATACAATCATAACACAAAATGTCTGAATAAGGAAAGTAACAGAACAAAGAGGGATTTTATCAACTGAGTGAGCTGGTCAATATATTTTTGACATTGCTGCAAAAAACAAA
>JAPQRN010000008.1:16353607-16367178 GCA_037367275.1 Coranthus polyacanthus | reverse complement strand
CCCTCCCTCCTTCCCTCCCTCTCCACACCCTTTAACCACAGAGGACAGAGCACATGGGTCACGGCATTCCACAGGGGGATTGTGGAGTGTGCATGCTGGCCTGGTTTCCTTTTGGACAACAGCTTCTCCAAAAATCCCTTAGTCGTCATTATTTTTGGATTGGGGAATTGGACCAGGGTCAGTCCTACCCCGTCTGTGTTATAACTTGTCTGGCCTACATACCTTTATATAAGATTAGCCTTTAATAAGGTTAGCACTGTTATCAGACCTGGGGGCTGGGGTGCATGCAATGGCTGAGAATACATTTCAGTCGTCAGGTTAGTCTCAAACTGTGGTTGCTAACCAGAAAATGCATGAAATGCTAATCTTATTTGGTTCTGAAAATGATGTGCAGCATTTGCAGCAATAATTTGCAGTAAGAAATAAGTAAGAAAGCAAGAAACCTATTCTGACCAACAAGGCTGTTGCACCATAATCTCTTTGCAGTAAACAATGGTGAAGTAGATGTCAAAACACAGCCCAGAGATGGAATTGGATTGTTTTCCCACTCAAACATTCCTCCCAACTCCCCCTGTCTGAGATTCCTCTTAGAACAGTTTCTTTGTCTGATGCACAGTGCACTATCTCTCTTCCCAGCTCTCTTTGTCAGTATCACCCTCCCCATTTCTGTGAGTGCAATTAAGTTTAAATGCTTTAAATGATTGCCAGTATATAGTACAGAAGCCACTTGGGGCGTTTCCAGTTACCATAATTAACATTTGCGGTGTCATGATGCCAAAAGAGGCATATATTGATATGATTATTGATTGTGTGTTACACTGTTCCTCTGCTGTTTTTAAAGCACCGATTACAAAGTGTGTATAACAAAAACAAGGACATGGGATTACATCATTGCACCTGTTGCTACAATGACATATTCATACTCCCAGTGGAACACTAGTCTGAAAACTGCAGCTTGCAGGGTTTGGGAAAGTAATATAGTGTAAATACAACATCCCGGTCCAAAAGACTAAAGCCCCTAAATTGAAGGTGTTGGAAATTTGAGAAATTTCTGCCCTCACGTTTTGTTCCAAGTTATTTCACTGTTGTCATAGAAACTGCTTTCACACCTGTCCCGTGGAGCTGTGAGTGTATCCAGGCAGGTCCCCAGGGCTGATGTCGTCATCACTTCTGGATGAGTAGCGTCTCTGTCAGCCGGGGCGGTTTCTGAGGTGCTGAGTGAACACTCCCATCTTGGAGGGAGTATATTGCTACATCCAGCTGGGAAACACGCTGATAACATGATGAGTGTGCAGCTAGTGTGTCACACGAACAATAAAATGGCCAAATGCACCGTTAAAAAAAAAACCCTGTGATTTTTGAAAATGATACTGTAGGACTTTAATTGTACAGTTGCTATAATGTCCTAAGGAAAACAGCCTGGTCTGAAAAGGAACATAAAACTCAAATCATAGTAAGGTCAGAAATCTTACCAGGATATGTTTATGTGCATTTCTCCCTATTTAGGCAGGTGTGGTTAACCAGCGCTGTTTTTATACTCAGCATTTTACTTCACCCTTAAAACACAATAATGATGACATTCTTCTTCAAAGGAAACCATTCTATGTAAGCTGTCCATAGTCCAGAGGAAGGGGGGGAATGCCAAGCCCTGAAAGAAGTTCTGATTTTTAGCAAAGGCAGCACATGTGTACAGAAAAAAAAGAACCACAAAAAGAGAAACCAAACCTCCTCTTATAGGAGAAGTCTCACAAACAACTCCTACAGGCCCAGACAGAGTGGATCCAACCCTGAGCAAAGTTGATTCTGTTTGTCCACCTGGTCCTTTTTGGCTTGGTCTATAGACCAGAACTAGTTTTCTGGACTCCTCCTCCCAGTTGAGTGTGCTTTAACTTAATGCTCGCAGCCTTTGCTGTTTAACAGAGCACATCTGGAACAAGGCAAAGCAAAAATAAAGGCGGAGCTACATCTGGATTTTAGTGTGCTGTTTCTCTAAGATGCTCTCATGTGCATTCAGGATTTTGTCATGATTTATTTGATGAGGAAACTAGAAACTTTTGACCGTGATGCTTACAGGCACATACACATTGGCCCAGCATGTTTATCCAGTTATCTCATCAAAACATGCTCGTACATCATGCATAACACAGCACATGGTGCTTGTACACTTGGGACACATGCTCTCATATACAGTATCCAAGCAGGCATATGCGAAAAAAGTTACAAACTGCTACACGGTGTAGGAAGTATTGTATGCTGTCTTCATAAATAGCTCTCAGAGAGGTTGAATTTTCTTTCAATTTAGCCCTGTATCTCCAAATACTGTAAACAGGAAGACATTTCATGTGTAATGCACTTGTGCTCTTGCTTGAATAGGTCTCACATGAGGAGTCACATTATCTACACGGATGGCCTCTTAAGCTCCTTATGTGAAACTTGCTTTTGAGGGGTTTCCAGATAAGTATGGGTGACGCAACCTTGTCTGCTGCACCAGAGATCAAAGTGAACCCGCTGCTAGTTACACGACATAGTAACTGTTCTGAAGATGTATAATTACACCCTATATTGCATTCATGTTACAGGGAGGTCGTCTGTTACTGGAGTTTATACCCCCGTGCTGTCTCTCTCCTTATCTCAGATCCCGTCACTTTGAACTTTCTCTGATAAACTTGTGATAGATTAAAGACAGTTCATGTGGCTTAGCCATCTAGCCGTCAGAGGATAATAATTGTTGGCCATTTTTTTTTTTTACTACTCAACTACTCTATCAGATAAAGATGTTTTTGAGGTTTGCTGCTCACTTCACGGTCTTTTATCCTATGCCCCATTCCTACAGATGCGAATCCTCGACAAATTTCCAATCGAAGGAGGACAGAAGGATCCCAAGAAAAGGATTATTCCTTTTTTGCCAGGTAGTAAATGTTCACAATACAATATAGCATGGTTTACGACTTATATAAGTAAATCCTCAAGACTACAAAGACTGAAATATTACCCGAATACGAACCTTCAAATGTTTTCAAGAACAACAAATGTTTGTCATTACTCCTACGTGCTCCACAGCATGACCTACCACATTGCATTACGTTATTAACTGCCATACTCCTCCCAAGCCAAATCAATTTGTGGTCTGCCATAGCAGTAGGAGTATGGCAGTGAGGGATTTGTCTAATCTGATAAACTCATTGTGGTCCAGAGCAGAGGAGAGCACTGAAGAGATCCTTTGTTAGACAAGCTTTACTGCTCAAGTCTGGCAAGTGCTGTTTTGATCTTCTGTTAAGCCCACCTGTGGGCTGAGCTATATTCCCTTACACACAACAAACAGCATGCATATTTTCACTGTTCAGTGGGCTTAGTCAGTAATATTAATAGCTGATTTCTTCAGAGGTTAACTTGTAAGAAAGCAAAAATACGTTTATTGTGACTACTTTTCAAAATTTAGAGTGCAGATAAACTTTTTGGGCTCTTTAGTTTGTAGACTTGAGCCTGTGTTCCAGATGATTTAAAAGATGTATTCTACTCTTTCACAGTGAGCCCCTTAAAAGTGTGTCTAAGTGACAATGTCGAATATTTCCCCAGGTAAAGTTCTGTTTCGGAGAAGTCACATAAGAGACGTGGCTGTCAGAAGACTGAGGCATCTGGATAACTATTGCAAGGTAAGACAAATGCTGTAAAGGCATAAACAAAACTGTGTCACAACTTTGAACAGTTTTGTCTGTTGTTTGCAAAATTACAGGTGGGTTTCTTGGCCAAAAAATATCGACCATTCTTCTTTGGTGAAGTGTTGGTCGGGAGAGAATTGATCCGGGTTTATGTCCACTCCCTGTGAGAATTTGCCACAGAAAATTCAATGCAGGCCTCAGCATTTATCTTCAGCCGCCAGCCTCAACAGGAAAGAAACAGCTCTATCTGCACCGGTCATTTCCTGTCACCAATGTAAATAGCCGACTTATAAAGGAAACAAGGGAAATGGGGGCACACAGGGGTAAAACGCAAGCCAAAGAGCAAGAATGAATCAGCAACTGTGAGTGTAGTTTTGAATGCAGATGACTGCCTGACCCGCAGTTATGTTCATTGGGTCAAAGAATGTGGTGCAGGTGCGGTGCCAAGTGTAGCAACAGTTTCATTTAGAAGAACTGAGCTAGATTTGCTGTGAAGGCAAGAGACTTAAATAAAAGCCTGTGTCAAGAATACAAGATTTCTTTTTAATATTGTTTCTGACTCATGTGCAGTGGGCTGAGGCATCTCCTTTTGAATGTATATGTAAGCAGCTGTGACTGAGGGTTGCTATATCACCCCTGTGTGTTTTCCTTTGTGTTTCCCTCATTCTGGGCTCAGAACTGTCTTCCTTCCCCTCCACACCCTCTGCATCTCCGCCCGGTGTGGTCTTCCCATCAGACTGACCGTACATTCAATGACTAAGACCTGGGTTTGGTGGTTAGTCATTGCCATTCAAACCAAACCTTAGCACTCTTTATGGCCTTTGAATAGTGCTGGGCAGTATGAACCAGACATTTTTATGACCGTATTTCTTAAGACTTTGGTGGTTTCACAGTATGTCAAGGTATTTATTTATTTGTTGTTCATGACTGGGCCTTTATATAGCTTTGCGGCTTATTCTACTGTTAGCAGCACCTAGAATATAAAACATTTTCATTTAATCATGTATGTAATGAAGGCTTTGATTACTATAGCAAACTGCAATGTAGTAAAAACAGAACTTAACATGTGCCAACAACTTCAACAATGCTTCCCTTTCAAAACAAAATGTAGTTGTATAGGAACTATAAATTGACCTAAAATACTATATATATATATATATATATATATATAAAAGACATTAGAGGTCGACCAATAGTAGATTTTTAAAGGCTGATGCAGTAATGATAGTTTGAAGCAGGGAAAAAGCCGATAGCTGATTAATCAGCCGATATCACCCCTGAAAAAACATTGACAGAGCTGGAAATTAAGTTTCTTTTATTAGAAACTGGATAACGGCCGAACTAAGCATCTAAGTCAAAGAACTAAATACCTAAATAAACAAATCTCTACCCCTGAATATCGAAGTCAAAGCAGTTAATCAGTAAATCTGAAACTGAATATCAAACTAACGCGTAAAAAGTAGGTGATTCTAGGTGCGTTTCTAAAACACTTTTTAACTCTTGTTTCCCCTGAAATTCAGTAATTCCAGTTGAGAAGCGGAGAACAGTTCTGCCGATACCAATAGTTTGTAAAAGTCCCATTGGCACCGATTAATCAGCCAAACGAATTGAATAGCTACTACACGACATACCTTGAGTCGAATCCAGTATTTTAATCATCCATCTTTCTGGGTTATCTGTAGCAGGACCATGTCCTCACATAGGTGGATTCTTTCTACGTTCATCATGTCACAAAGAGAGGAAGTTGTAACCATTAGTAAGAAGGGTAAGCACAGTTAATAGGTGTCTTCGTAACACATCTACCAGGGAACAATATTATATGATTTGCAGCATATTGAAGCATTGCAGCTGTTGTTTCAGCTATGCTGCCGTATGGTGGTATACGTACGTAAAAAATCATATCATGAGCGGAATTGAAACTGGTATACTGGCTCATCCATTATATCGCCCAGCACTACCTTTAAAATATCATGTGCTTTACTTGCCACAAGTAGTTCTAGTCCTCCTTTCCTTCCCACAGGCTTTGATGAAACTTCCCTCCCACATTTCGCAAAGTGACGAGGTTCTTAAGTTCTTTGAGACCAAGGCAGAGGACCTCAACCCTCCCGCAGAGTGAGTAACACTTACCGTACACTTTTAAAAGTCACAATTTTTCACTGAGCATCAGCAACTGTTAGACACCAAACATTGCCCTTTTGTGGGTTGGTTTCAAACACTGGCTCCGGCCGCAGACTGTGTGTTTGTGGCGTTCAGCAGCTGGGACAGATGCCTTTCAGCGCTGCTGACCCGTCTTGATCCACAGGCTTTGTTCTGTCTCAGAGATGATTGATTGATTTTGGTGGAGAGGCACTGTGTTTTATTAATAATGATTTCTGGGAGGTGACACCTGATCCCAGAACAAATGCGTAAGGCTCAGTGGTGTCATAAGAGTACAGATGAGTTCAAGTTGCAGGGCAGATGAGGCTCTCAGCCGAGTCATTTGTCATACTCAGTTCAAAGTCAGTGGGAGTAATTACAGACATGCCCTCTTGAGTGGGCGCTAGATTACTTTTTGTTTAAATCTTATTCCTTGTATTTGATTTATCTTTGGTTAAATTGTGTTGAAAGCACCAGTTTTACTCACCACTATGTCTTAAAATGACTTCCTTATTCAGCCATGAATTTGAATTCATCAAACATGTCTATCTTAGCTCAAGAAGAAGAATGTGGTAAAGTAACTTCTTGAGTGGTCTCCCCACTACCACCAGGCTAACCACCTCTAACCCCAACACATATACAAGTTAATCCCACTTCAAAGAGAGATCCTCCTCCGGTCTCCCTGCACACTGCAAATTGAGATGTTGAGGTCTGAAAGCCATGCCACCCAAGTGCTCAGTTCCCTATCCTGCCCATAGAAATTTCAAAATTTCAAAATGACTTTTGACGATGAAAAAGAGACAAAAGGTAAAAACTTCTGAGTATCAATTGTCAGAAAATATAATCATGTTGTTCGAGACTAGCTATTACTGACACAATGTAAATAAACAGAATAACTGAATAGCTTTTACTTTTAAGCTGTGTTTCACCAGAGAGCTGCTGTATTAAATTTGGAGATATAGGGGGCATAATATATTTGGGACCAAAATAGTGATAAAAGTATGCTTTAACAAAAAAAAGCAGTGTTCAAAAATCAGTTTTTCTTCTTCTTCTTGTGTACTGTCCTTGTGTCACTGCAGTGATTAAGTATAAGACTGATGACTGATTTCATGATCTACTCAATGACTATTTCCTCCACAAGAAACATGATTCCCACCAATTGTAGCTTGAAGCTCTACCAGAATCAGCGCTATCATCTGCTACTGCCATCTACTGGTCAACAGATCTCACTGCACCATTTTAAAAAAAAAAAGTCAAATTAAATTCATGCGTTACGTCGTTCCATCACAAGAGGGAGCCATGTATGGGTACTAGGCTTGCAAAATAAGATGTTTTTATTCCCTTGGTGGCATTAAACCAACAATACACTAATCCAAGCCAGAGGTTATGTGTGTTGCACACATATGCTTTCTAGCAAAGGAACATGTTTTGTTGTTTTTTTATTTTTTATTTATTTTTTTTTGTTTTATTGGCCTTCTAAAATGTTCATAGATTCAATTTCAAAGCTTTGTTAAAACTGTACTGCTTTAACCCTGTGGGAAATGCCTCAGTAGAAGGTGGTGAGACACTGACAAAAAACTGCTCACTTTTAACGTTGCTTTAGATAAATCCTAAAAGCTGAAAGCTAGGAATGTTTTACAAAAAAAGACAAACACAGTATTAGTAAAAATAATATCTCAACATGTCCCTGTCAGCACCTGTAATTACAGGATATGATAGAGAACACAGAATGAATATTTAATTATAGACTTAAGACTTCAAGGTAGACTGAATTCACTGACAGATACAAAACATAAATAAAGTTTATAAACTATTCACAAACTCTAGCATCAGGCAATAATGTGAACTTGAAACCAGTCAATTATGCTGTTTTTAACAAGCCTTTGCTCAAAAGCAAAGCTGTTTTGCTGGAAAAAAACACTCACATAAGTGAATGCAAACCATGTGATGCCTTACCTGCAATGTGACTTTGCTTTGTATTGTATATTTAGGGAGTGTTAAGTAGTTATATTTTATTGATCCTCTCGGGGAGATGTGTCCTCTGCATCGGACACAGCACAGTGCCCGAGGACCAGCTCTATTTCTGAGGCCTGTGTCCCCATCAATGTCAATAAAAGAAAGATAACAGATCTGAAAAAAGATGTGCATGAAAGCATCACCTCCAAGTTTTCTCTACTGGTACATGCCTCAGCCTTCCCTGTTTCTGATGTGTTAGTGAGCCTGTCTAACATGGATTCAACATGGTTTTAAATCTTCTCAGGCACAATATAGGTTCAGATGAGGCAAGAGATGGCGTCCGTTGAAGACACTATTCCCACATCAGCAAAATGACTGCCTCTGTTAAATTCAATTATAAAGGGAACACTCATTTGTATAATGAAGTAATTTTTATTTAATAGTTATTTTGGAGCTTCTATTCAGTATATGTTGTTGGTAAAAAAAATGTATAATCTTCTAAAGGTACAATGCGTAATATATGTGAAGACATTTTAATTAATGTTATTATTACCTTTTTGTTTTAAATGTGTGACTGGATTGTAACATAACTTTAAGAAATGAGCACCTTTCCTGACTTTCTCGTTTGCCTAGTTCGATGAAAAAAAGTGTTCTTTAAAACTTAACCTTAACTATAACCTCTACATGCCTCCTCTCAACACTCCTCCCAACCTTAACCGTAAAATGTAATGATTAATGTGTGGGTACTTCTTTTTGTCCCCAGATGGGACGTAGGTACCCTCATAGTGACTGTGTAAACATATTTTTCATCCCCATGATTAATACAAGTTCCCACTCATGCATATACTAAATTGTAACACGAGACAATATAATTGTTTTAAAGTCTTTTGTTTTACAGCCTAAAGTTTAATATTACAACAGTGTTTCACCACAAGGGAAGTTATTAGTGGTTGATTTGTGGTGAGATTATCATTCTTTTCCCTTGACATCATTGTGAAATTATGACCAAGCTTTGCTCAAGATTTGGGGCAGTACGCTTGAGTTTACTGGGCTTGTGTGCGCATTTGTGTGGATTTGAACGAGCAGCTTCTTTACTTTTCTGAAGTTTATTCACGCCGCTCTCTTTCTGTATTCAAACCAGACCTCCAATCTGTCATAATGATTTCCTGTTCAATGATGCTGACCCGTTGACCCCTGAGTTGGAGGTAACTCCTGCAGAGGTTAATGTTAGGTCAGCCTCAGACAGCAGTGTCTGTGTAATGTATACATGCAGCAGGGCAGATACTTCAGTCCTCTGGCTTGGCTGAGAAATGTGAGCAAAGGACTAATATCTCACACATTCCATTTCTAATAGGCCCACCTACAAAGAGTGAGCTGCAGTTATGTGCAAACAGATGGTTATTCTCAACTGAAGCTCAGGATGGACTCTCAGGGGTTTAGATTTTTAATGATGTGTTCAGCCCTTCCACTGTATGAATATGTGTGCTGAATGTGCATCTCCTGGCATGCCACATTGTAAGGTTAACGGAATAAAAACTGTGAATCGCTCCTCTCCATTTTCTTGTTAAGCAAATATTAAACTTTGCCCCCAAAACACACACTCCAAGTATTAAAAATGTAATAGTATTTGGACATATTTTGCTCTCCTTAACTTCCACACATCTATTAGATTTTACTAGCGATAGGAGGAGAAAAGTGCACAGAGCCAGAGTTGTGTGCTCAGTCTCCTCCTGGGAAGAATATTATTCCAGCTCTGTGCAAAGGGTCACTAGCGAGCAGGGCAGGTCAAGCATCTACTTTATCCCCATCATTTCTCTCCAACCCTCTATAGCCCTTCCTTCAGTTTCATCTCCACCCTAGCGGATTTTGGCAAAATAAACAAGGCATTCATCATTTAATACTTGAGAAATGTGTTATGGTGTCAGATGGTGTTGCTTGCCGGGCTATTCACCAGCCGGACAAGCTATATCACATCGCCTAAAGAAGTGCTGCCGCCGGCTCACTTCTTTATCTGGGAAAAGGATATGAGAAAACATTTCAAACAGTGCAAGGTATCTGAGCTGTTTGGTGTTGAACACCTACTACACATTTCACTCATCCTCTGGAAACCTGTGACCTCTTCGGTGATACCGGGCGCAGCATCTTCTCAGACAAACTGCAGCTGTATTTTTGCTGGCATGTGAATTCTTCTCTCATCTTATAGAGAGTGATGAAATTCAATCAGCGGTGGGTGTGTGATTGTTTTTTCCACAGCATGAACATTACAATAAGATGTAATATAAACATTGTTTTCATTGTGTCAGAATCCAATTTTGTAGTTTGTTCATGCTTGAATTTAATTCTTTATTTTAAAATTAAGCAAAGACATATTTTATGGTTTTAATGAACTGAGCAGAGCTGTAAGCTATTACATGTGTGATTGGAAATGTCTCATGCTTGTTCCTGCATCTGGAAACAGAAAAGCTTTGGGCCAAAAATGACTTTATCTTAAATAACAAAAGGAATATAGTTAGGGTAAAAAAATATTTTGATTAAGCAAGGGGTGTCTTTTTATAGTACTTGCCAGACACTGACATATTTTACTGTTTGAAATCGTAGCGTTATTAACACAAACGCAAAGTTATGTCAGTTAAATCTAAACATCGGTGGCTCGTGTTATTTTACGTGCCAAGGTCAAACCTGAGTTAAAAAGCCTTGTTTGTACAACACTCTGACATAATATATGTCTGCAATGGCAGTAAGTGTCGCCCATAAAGCTCAGAACGTTGACAAACCAGGCTGTAACCTGGCAAATGCCGGACAGGGTTTATCCAAACATGTACTCATATCCATAACCGACTGTGGCTCCAGGCCTGCTGCTGGCCTCTCTAGAGAGCCAGGTGTCTGTTCCCATCTGCATCAAACGTCAGCTTCTCCACGGTGCACTTTCTCTGCAGGTCAGTTAACTAAACGAGGAAATACAGTCAGCGAGCGACTCTTACAGTGTACACTGATCTGCAAACTATACACAGTGCATGCATGCAAAGATACACCAAAAACACTGGGATATTTTGAAAGTTTTATGCATTTCTCATTACACAGTATAACACATTCCCATTAACTTGTGTAAATAATTCTGTGAAGCATCGCTATGTGCCATATTAAATGAGGCATAGTCATTCAAATTAACCTGAAATAATTTTAATGCTTGATTTATGTTTAATTTATTTGCTTCGAACTGACTCAGCTCTGCCAAACGGACATAATGTTACATTTTCTTTGGCTGAATAGATATAATAACCGTGTCAGAAATGATAAAGGTTATCCAGCCTAAATGATATGAAACCAGCCTCAAAAAGCTTTCTTTTAATTGCAAGTGTTTGTTAATATATTTCAGTCAGACGACTCGCGTTCAGAATGTTTTATGACAGCAGCAGAATATATTTAGAGTTTGCTGTCTAGGCTCCAAACTCATCACTCTCCTCGCAGATACATTTACATATAGATATTGGGGAGTGGCGAATAAGTACCCCCCCCCAAAAAAAAAAAGAAACTACACAGATTCAGAGGCCAACGGTATTGATATGAGGACTTCCTAAGTGTGGGCTTAGGCATCAGCCGCCATGTGGTCATTCCTCATGGGCACATCGGTCACAAGAGGAATATGGTATCTATCCAGTGAAAATATATTAATGTTTCCCATTTTTCACATATGAAGGTTGATGTATGTTTTGAGCAGGAGTAGGTGGAGCACACAGACATACAAAATATCCTTGTGGGTCTGAGCTGACGAGTGTCAAAGCACAGAGGGGGTTCATTGACACTGATGGAAATCCATTCAGTGTTTGTTACAGTTGAGACACTAGAACAGAAAGACGCTTTCACATCTAAACATGAATGGGACTCATCAGGGGTTATGATACTGTTGTCAATTCACTAAATGCTGTTCTGTTAAACTGAGGCAGCTGCATCATCACCACATACAGCTCTACAAACAGATACGTACACACATGGCAGCATGCAGTACAAAAAGATTTGCTCATTTGCTCTTTTACTGTCCTTGACACTCTGGCTAACACACATACCCGTCCTCCACACGCCTGTATGTGTCCCACCCTGTCTCCCTCCCTTTAGTAGTGGGTCAAGTTCTGCATGCATTCTCAACGGGGGTTTGGCTGGTACTCGTGTGCCAACTGTGTTAGGATTGTTCCAGGGATTGAGCTGTAACTGGTTACTGGTTTGATCTGATCTCCTTTACACACACTGACCATGAGTCTCTGGTGTTGCTTCCTTTTCAGAGACTGTGGAGGCTCCGGCAAACGTAAATCAGGTAAGGAGTTTCAATCTGATTCGAGATATGCACTGTCCTATATATTGGTATTGTGTCTTTATTGCACTGACTCGTTCTTTAAAGTAATAGTTTGGTATTTTGGGAAAGGGGTTTATTAATTTTCTTGCCAAGAGTAACATGAGAAGATTGATGTTGTTCTAAGATCTGTCAATTAAATATGCTGGAGCCAGATGTTAAACTTAGCAAAGCATAGGGATGGGGAGCAAGGGAAGCAGATAACCCACCTCTTTTTGAAGGTGGAAAAAATGAAAAATCATCCCGTATTGTTATCACCATTGGGAACAGGGGATGCTTCAAGACATCACCATGCCCTGCCAAAAACAGTCATTAACACCACAAAGTGTTATTTTACAATTAAAGTATAGTGTGTTAGTTCAAAAGATGCTGTAGGCAGATTTTGTGACCTTTAGACACTACAAGGCAAGCTGATTCCTGTATATCCATTTATTTGTGTGACAGACATCAGATTAAAAGTGCAGCACGTGTGCAAACGTGTTATCAAAGTAATTAAAAAAGTGCTTAAAAGTTTATGATATCACATGATATCAGCTCGACATGGGGAGGAAGGGCCCACCTGTTTGTGGCGCTATGCTGTGTATATACTCTACAAGGACTGTGATATGTGTGTGTGTGTGTGTGTGTGTGTGTGTGTGTGTGTGTGTGTGTGCAGTGAAGACAGAAAGACTGAGTGACTCAGCTGAGCATGGGGACGCAAGCGTAGGAGGAAGCAGAAAAAGTATGAGAGGGGTTTAGTGAACAGCTGTTAAAGTGTTGTGTATTTGTGCGCGCGTCTTCGTGCATGCAGTCTTAGAATACCCACATGCGTTACTAAATTACACATTAGTCCTGCAATCAGATGCAAAGTTGCTGCGGCTGTCCATCCTGAAATCTACCAGAGTTACGTACGACATAGCTGGGCAATGACCATTTAACTAAATGACCTGAAAGTTAATTTGCTGTGGGTGATCCGCTCTAAAGAAAGGCTGCACTGGCGTTGCCTCCAAACGAAATGAGACCCCAAACTAATTTCATTATGTGTTCCATGGTATTGGGGCTTTATGTAACACAGAATTCCATCTACACTGGGAAATGGAAAAATTGTCTTATTTCAACTGTGTGTGTCAAGTAGCCTAAATTCAGTCTGTGCAAGATATTAGATTGATTTCCATGTACATCGGGTGCTTGGAAAGTTAGTCATACAGTTTGTGTGCAGAGTTTTAAAAGACACTCGACTGTTTTATTTTGAATTAATATTTTGGTACTAAATACGTCAGTAGTGAACGACATGTAGGTAAACTAGCAGGTTAACTACATTTTGCAGTAGGTTTCTGGAGGTTCACCTGCATTCATATTTACATAGTGACCCAAGGAAAAGTACCTTTTTGCTGTATTCTGTGTAGTTAACAACTGAAGCCACAAACTCCAATTTATTCAACCATAAAGGAAAGGAAATGAATAGTTAAAAAAAAACTTCAAATACTTTCAATTTT
>JAPQRN010000008.1:16343233-16353507 GCA_037367275.1 Coranthus polyacanthus | reverse complement strand
CCACAAACTCCAATTTATTCAACCATAAAGGAAAGGAAATGAATAGTTAAAAAAAAACTTCAAATACTTTCAATTTTGCAGTAAACTCAATTGAGTCATGCCATGTGACTTTTTTGTATTACATTTTGCATTAGGTTTGTATCATATGTGCATTGTCAATTTGACCATTTTTTTGACTTACTCAAACTACATTTCTCCCTTTGAGAAGCGTTGATTTAGTTCCTCTACTTCCAGTGTTAAGTAGTTGGTAGTTTACAAATGCTTTCAAAGTAGTTTCCCCAACACTGTATACACTGTCATCTATGGTTTAACAAATCAACTGATGGAACTAACTATACCAATAAAAACAATAACACCAGGTCTTTTTTTGTCTGGTTAATTTACTGTCCACAGTTAACACTGAGCACATACTGTACAAGCCATCCATTCTTCATTGCTAAAGC
This sequence comes from Coranthus polyacanthus, assembly GCA_037367275.1. Lineage (NCBI taxonomy): Eukaryota > Metazoa > Chordata > Actinopteri > Kurtiformes > Apogonidae > Coranthus > Coranthus polyacanthus. Next base: position 16,353,064 of record JAPQRN010000008.1, on the reverse strand, counting down.
TTCACCACTGCCCCCATGCTGGACATTAGAGGTTAGTGCAGCTGAAAGATTGATCTTTCCCTTGTAAAGCAGGACAGCAGATAAAGTGCACCGAGTCTGTGGTGAATTTGTGCTGTAGCTGCAGCTTATGGTTTCCATAATTACAGGCTTCTGGTCTCCCATAAGAGTTTACTGAGCCCCTGCCCTAACAGGAGAATGTTGCCCTTTGCCACAAAACTGCAAGTGGTTAGAGGTTTAAGTAAGAACTCTGTTTACCTGGCAAACTGTTCAAATCTGAACAATTCAGGCTTACACACTCGAAGACGATCGCGTACTGTTAGACTCATCATCTCAATCACTCAATCACTGTCCTCATTATTCTACGTCTGCATTTCCATCTCACTCACTCTTCACCTGTCGTACTCTGTATTGGTGTTTGCATTTCATGTGTGATCTGCTTTTGATTGCTCATTCATTTTTAGTTGGCTTCTGGCCCATATCTTATATGTTACTGTCTTCCAAACGACTTCCTCCGTCGGTTGTCGGTCGTTGGTTGTGGCCATCCACATTATTAACTCGGCATCATGGCTTTTAACAGAAAGACAAACCATCCTTTTTGTGATGTAAAATGGAGTTGTCAGATACTGGGCTTGTCAGTATGAACCACTCTTAGATAACAGGAATGGATTAGAAGACACGCAAAGATTTCATGCGTGTCTTTCATAATCTGTAGCACGGATACATGCATGGCAAAGAAAAGTATTCAATAGATAAAATAAAGTAACCGCATTTCCAGCTAACTCCAATTTTAGGGACATCCACTCTGTATTGCATGTGAGTAAAATCATTAGAAGCATTTTTAGGATCAGGAGCGTGTTATCATCTTCAGAAGATTAAGAATAATCTGTTCTTAATGTGCAATCAAGAAAGACAGATGAACGGACAGACAGAAATTGAGCAGGAGAAAAAAAGAAAACTGAACGCTCGGGGGTGTAGTGCATGTGAAAAGCAGATGGAGAGAAGAGGAGAGGAGGTTTACGTGGCAAGTGGAAACCATTTCAGTGTTGTGCACGGACTGAGGAAGTGTATTTATGTGTGCAGACTTGCCGTCTTTATTTGAGCGTCAGGTCTCCGGGGGCCTGTAGGGTGGGTGTGTGTGTGTGCATGCGAGCGTGTGTTTGTGTGTTTGTGTGTTTGTGGGTGTTAACATACTGCATCAGGGTATGAATGTATGCATGCTCAGTGGGAAGAGAAGGGTTAACCTATGCACGGGTCAGGGGTGGGTGGGTCAAGAAGTCTGTGTGTTTATTTGTATGTGCAGATGGATAAGATTTTTTAACTGGCATAGGAAATCATTAAGTCAATTGAGCACTCCCAAACCACATTAACAAGCACACTCTGTTTCAGAAGCCTGTTTCTCAATGAACAGCTATTGAATACCCTTCACCCGATACTACCCTTGTAGACACAGAGCCTTCATGCACGATGATGAGTCTCACAGTAGCTGAAAGATACATTTTGTGGGTAAAACAAGGTTTAAATCAATTGTGGCTTTTTGCTTTTTTTAGTAAATGCTCTTGAAAACCATGAATCTTTTAGTTCACGTAATGGGTATAGCAAGATTTTTTTCCAAGTCCAAACTACACTTGAAGTAGAAAGGCAGTCTGCAGTGGCAGTGTTGTCGCTCCACCTCCTCTAGAGACTGTTCTGTTTCTGATAAGTGACCATTTGTCACAGTGGACTCCACAACCTGGAAACTCTCCTACTCTGGGCGCAGCACTTAGGCTTCTTGATGCAAACGGCATGTTCAAGCCAGAAAAGAAATGTTTTGTAATGAATGTCATTGCTAACTGAGGATAAAACAATTGTCCTTTATTTCCTTTCCCTTTCACGATTGATGTTAAGTCACTTTTTTTACAGTGTGTTTTAAAGTCAGGTCAAAGGGAAAAAGTGATGTTCTTTGAAACTTCCACAATCAAAAAACTATTCATTTTATTGACAAGTATTGCTTGTGCAATGAAAACATTGTGTCATGCATCTCCATTGTCTCCAAAATTGATTCAAACCCCAGTGAGCCACATTGTAGCTCTGGGTTACATGTTTCTATCTTTACAAAAAACATACAACTGTAGTTTACTTTGAGCTAAACAAACATACGCCGTCCCGCTTCTGTAGATACTCAGTAGAGCACCATGTATATATTAATACACGAGTACAACTAATACACTATTTTCTGCTGTTGGAGTATCATGTTTTAGGCGTTTTATTATTTGTTTATTTTTGTCTTTAAAGATTTACTTGTTCAGTTTGAACCAATGAGCTTTTAGTCTTGTCAGAAAGTACTGAAATGCAGATGCAGGGCTTCATCTTGTCTGTCTCTTTTATTTGTAACGACTAGAGTCTGTTTCTTTCGTGTATGTTGTCATATTTAATACATATTATGCAGCTTTTAACTTTTACATCTGTGTCATGTACACTTTAATATCACAATACTGGGAACACCCCCAGATTAAATAAACCTATTTACATGCTTTAAACCGCTTTATGCAGCCTGTCTTACAGTAAGATGATTTGGAGAAAGTTTCTGTAATATTTGTTTGTGGTCGGCCCTTTCTCCCTCTGGGCCACATACTGATTCAATGACATGAGTGCATCTGCACTACATTGAACAGCAGTGCAGTGTCCCTTTCTAATCCAACTGCACATCTGCTGCTGATGAGCCAAACAAAGGCATTGCACTTTGCCAGATTTTACTCCTCTCAACCCAATTTTGTCCTCATAAAGTTACCCTGGGGTTCAGAATATGGCACTAACGCACAAAGGCCGGTGCCAACTATGCTATCAACCAAAAAGCCTGATGCTGAAAAACTCTCCTGCAGGAAAATTCCTTGGTATAAATGGTCAGATTAGACTCCCTGGTTTACTCCTCTGGGTGATGAATTATTGCAACGTTCCCAACTGTCGTCCTCTCTGGATGAAGATGATGACGGGTGGGTGTGTGGGTTGATGTTGGTGAGGTGGGGGTTGGACGGAGTTTGGACGTCTGGGAGTGCAAGGGTGGGAGCAGGAAGCACATGTATAAAGCTGAGTGAGGAGAGATATAAACAGAGAGAGTGGCTAATAGGGTTATGTGATGGGAGCCAAGCAGAAAATACTTTCTTTTCATAGCTCATAAATACCCAAACTGTGAAAACACATATAATATAATGCATATACTAAAACACACAAGCAGGCCCTGCATACCATGTGAAATCACCTCCACTGAGTGACTGATGGAAATAACGTTTCAGGTCCGATGCATTTCATTTAAACCTGTGTTTTTACTCGCTAATTTATATAAGTTTTTTTATATTCAGTTTTCGACATAATAGTAGTTTATTTGAAATTAGACCCATCCTGTTCAAGGTTGCCTCACCCTGTTTTTCTCACACATGTTCTCCTTGTTCTGGCTCTGTCTTCCTGCTGTTGCAAAACATTTCATTTCCTGAATGAGGCTGAAATATTAGCTTTTGTTTTTCAGGCCTATTGACTTTGCTGACAAAGTCTTTACTCACCTTGGTTTCAGATTTACTGCTCGTTCCCAGCAGTAGTTATTTGTGTATTTTAGAAACGTCCATTTACATCATTTGACATAGATTATAGTTTAATGAGATCATGACCTCTTGAGTTTTATGAGCATCTGTCTTCAAATTTATATCGCTGATGTGTGTGTGTTTCCTTTTCTGATGAACCAATCTCCACTGGATGGTATTTACTGGAAATTGGGTTCCTGACAGGTTGTTATTTCATCCCAAGGCAAAATTTAGTAAAAAGTAATCCACAGAATAAATTCACAACATTTCAGTTTGTTTCTATACAGATGACTAGTCAAGTACAGGGGAAAATTACTGGTCAAAGTAAAGAGTCGAGCTGATTTAAAAAACACTCAGTAAAGATACCACACAACAATGAATAGTCACGACTAATAACTGAGGCTTTGACAATCAATGCATTCAATGTCTGTTTTCCTTTTGTAAAGAAAAAAACTTAACTTAACCTAACAACATACTATTCATTAATAACGGAAGATTACTTATTCTAAAGTAGATAGTGCCCAATGATGTAATTACGCAACTGAGAATGATTAGAATTATTGTAAAAAATCCTCTAATAGCTACGTCACAATAATATTTTAGTCATTCACATTATATCTCTCTTGAGCTTAGCCAATATTAATTGATCTCTGTGTTAAAACAAACCACTTAACCATAGATTTCAGAGAATAGTGTCAAAAGAAATATCCCTTTTTCTGTAACTAAAGTAATTGCTGTCATATTATACTTTGGCGAACTAGAAGGCAACCCAGAATTTAAATAACATGTTCTTTCCAGTGTTTCTGCACCCAATATTGTGGTTTGACTAAACATCTTGCACAAATAACGTGAAGCTTCGTAAACCGCAGCCCGACCACAGTAATCCAGCGTCAGACTCTTTGGCAGTTTTAGCATCTGAGGTGCTAATGGTGCTGAGTTCATCTTCATAACTTATTAGCTCCTTGACATTTCAAACCTGCTTCCTGAATTGGAGCACTGTCTGCTCGTTTTATCCCGATTTACAGAAATGTTAATCTTGCGTCTGGGATAGTGTTGCCAGGTCGCCTCTTTAGAGGAATGGCAGTTTAATCCAAGCTGTCTCAGTCATTCCTTATCTAAGATTTACACTTTCAATCTATTGGACTGGGTAGCTCTTATTTTTCCATCCTTAGAATAAAATGGAGTTACTCTTTCCATAAACTGTGTTTAGGGAAAAATGTTTTAGTTGGACTCGTGACATAATTTTCTTGGAAATACTTGTTAATTATGTAGGTCAAGAGCTCATAAACTTAATTTTTCCCTTCACTAATTATGCTAGCCAATGATGATTATTAAAAACAGCATACAGCCTACTCTAAATAGACACGTGGCCTTTACTGTGTTTGTAAATCTTTTCCTATTATTCAAACACACCACTTCAGTAGATTGTTTTATCAGCTTGAGGAAACATCCAGACCTCCAGCGGCCTTATTAGTATAAACAGATTTAATCTAAAGTGTGTGCACACAGCAGCCCTCTATATTGTTTAGCTTTAGCTCCATGGTCAGCAGAAGCTCATGTCAATGTGTGAACCTCTAGTCAGCTGGGGTTGTTTCTGGAGCCCAGCTGACGCCTGTTAGATCCGCTTTAGTCATTTTGACTTTCAGCTGTGCTTGTTTAAAGATTTTTCATGACTGAGGCTCCAGCAACATTCAGTTACAGGAATCTAGCCTTACTTATATTGTATTTCCTCACCAAAGTAAACACTTGAAGGTCTTAATTCAATTACAGTGAACAATGCCCCATTTAAGGATTGATCAAGTTATGAGAACAGCTACAAACTAAGAAAACTAAGTCACCGCTGGTGCTTATATGGTTAACTTAGTGAAATACAGAAAGGAGGATTTCCATTGGCTGGGCTGCATGCTGTAGTCAGAGCTCTAGTGTTTCATGGAGACAGAGGGCCATCCCTCTGAGCACAGCTCCAGCCCCTTCATCTGGTTCTATTTAAGGCCTCTAGTGCCGACTCTTATGATTGGCGTACACAACCCCCTACTCTTCCTCCAGCTCCAACCCCAACTGAGGAGAAGGAGGCTTTTTAGCAGATGGTTTATTTTCCAAGGGAAACCATTTCTTTCTCCCACTCCACTGTCCTGTCCTCAACTGGCTTTAGCTCACTTCTCTGTCACTGCTATCCAACTCCTTCTGCTTTCTGATAAGTGCTCCCATTTCCACTGTGTTAATGTGTCTCCCTGCATCTTCTGACGTGCTCTCAGCTTTGTTGGACCGTAAGGATGAGGCTCCTTCAGTAACACAGAATGGATTTTCTGCTGTTGACCGCTTGATCTTTTACTCTCTGGAGGGAGGTGCTTTTTCTAGGCGCTCAGCATCTCCATTCATCATTGATGTTGGGTTGGAGGGGGTTGCAGCTCTATGGCTAGACTCTCAGGAAGATGCACTGAGCCCTGTGAATTTTGTGATTGGCTGATCTCTACTGACAAATTGGCCTATGGCACAACGGGTGCCCAGCAGTCGTTCTCGTGGACCTATGGCTGGCAGCTGGCTGACAGCATGTTTTTTCCCATCGACTCCAGGTCTGGATGCTTCAGATCCCATGCTCCTGGAACAATATGTGGTGGTGGCCAGTTACGAGAAACAAGAGCCTGCTGAAATCAGCCTTCAAGCGGGTGAGGTGGTTGACGTCATTGAGAAGAGTGAGAGTGGTGAGTAATCAAAACAAATTCATGACAAAAACGTAAACTGACATAAATGCTGATTGTTTTCTAACACCCAAACACAGACACAGACTTTAATGATGCAAGCCATAACTCCTTTAGTCCCTGCTTCCTCAAACATTCTTCCCCAGTCCTATTTTTTCCTACTTCTACCCTCTCACCTCTTTTGTCCACAGCTTGCTAGCTGTTTCTTAGCCCCATCTGGAGGCTCGCTTTGGCCTGCAGTCAGCCCTGTTTTTTCCCACTGTTGGTTTAGGCTGGAGGCCAGAATGTTTCCTCTAGCAAGAGGAATGTCTTCCAGACTTGTATTAATTATTCCACCTCACTTTAATGGAAAGCCAGCAAGACATGCCGGATTTACAAATGCCAGCTGCAGAGAGCCCTTAGTCAGCTGTTTAACCTCTGGAAAGTGCTTGTTGTAGGGTCAAGATTTTACTTAAATGTACATGTCATTCATTATAACTGAATATTAAATGTTGAATGAAAGATGAAAGATGCTTATGTAAGGCAAAATGTCCTGAACTGATGTTCTAGGAACATGCTGTCATGTTTGTTATGATTTTCGCTTCTTTTGTGGATCATGGAATTGAGCACAAAGAGACCTTTAACATTGTCAGGAAAGTCTCAACTGAAAAAAGATACCCATGAACTACAAGTGCTAAAATATTTTTGATAAACTCACCAAAATTTCAAAAGCACCAACCTGAATTACTTCCTTCATGTGATTTGTCATAGGAAACAGCACAGTGACCAGAGAGGAATAGGCCCAGTAACAGGGTCGGACGTTCAGCTTTAATGGTGTGCTGAAACAGTAAAACAGTAATGGGCCTCATGTGTTCGGAAAGAGAGATGGAAGGGGAAACAGTGATCAGGAGGGCAGTCGGACTTGGGTTTCATGATGGGTGTGAGTGAAAACCCACGGCACACTGGCCTTAAGGAAGAGCGTCAGTAGAGCGCGGCTGCTTTGAAGTGTCATGTGTCCTGCCTTTGGGTTCACGTATTTGTTTTCACTCCCTGCTCCAGTAGGATTTCAACCCAATGGGGAGCCACAGGGAGGCGGATATTCCAACACCTTGAAGTCTTTTTATCAGGGGGCCTTATATGAGACCTTTCCTCCAGCACATGAAGGAACTAGAATTGCATGGTTGTGTGCTTTTGAGTAGAGGCCCCTGTGCTTTACACAGTAATGGTGGTTGATCTTAGCGTTGTGATGATCCATGCAGAATGTGAAACTCATGCACTTCAAGGGTCTTACAGATTTACGATTTCCAGGTATTAAGGTTGTAAGCTTTTAGTTTCTGCGTTGTTATGGCTTGGTTTCACCTCTTCCCTTATGCAGGTAGATGCCATTCCAATCATTCGTCTCTGATTTAGTTGGATTTGTCATGAGTTTCTAGAAAGCTAAACAGTAGAGTGCAGTTAACAAGGGCTTCTTAAAACACATCTTAAGGCCCTTTGACAGCTTTATTATACACTGATGGACACTTTCACAGAGATCTGAAGTAAACACAGCACCTCTACATCTTGCTGTGGAGACTGTTTCCAGCAGCACAGCAAGCATTTAACTAAATCTCAACACCTCCTGCCATGGAAGTAGGCTAAATCTGCTCCATTTGGCTGGGTGACTTCACTCCAGATCCCTTTGCCAATCCTAACAAGACCAGGTGTGTGCTAAGAAGATTTCAGAGCTCATTTGATTTTGCATCCATTCCTTTGCAGGATAAGTACAACCCTTAAATGGTTTCTGACAGATTAATCTGTGAATTACAGCTAAGTAGTGAATACGCTGCGCCTCAGGTACTAAAAGGTATCCATTACATTTGTAATGTCAAAAGCATTGTATGGATTTTTATAGAGCGCAGAACTACAGTAGTGATACACATATATATCTTTTAAAACCAGCACACGTTCCCCTGCAGAGTTTTTGGATGCACTCGGTGGAAACTCTCCTTATGCTGTCGTATTGCCATAAATCCAGCATAAAAATCAGCATTACTGTATATGTGTCTAACTGGTTTTGTATTTCATTTGTTGTGTTAAGGTGTGAGGGTGTAATAGTGACATATCTAGAAGTGAAAAACCACAGGCTTGTGTTATTTTTGTTATTCACCGTAGTCCATCAACAGTTGAAGTCCTGCTGTTAGAGCTACTGTACCATAGACTGTGGCTGTGCCTGTTGCCCAGTGCAGTTATTGAGTTTTCCTTACCTTGGATTAGATAATATATGCCTTCGACAGGGCAGTGAATCTAGGTCAGACCTATAAGCAAGCTCAGCTTTCCCCACTTTTCCAACTCGCTGTCCCAAGCCAAGGCAGTATTTTCCATTGCACTGTTTTGACTTTTTTTTTTTTTTGACAGTTTGTGTCGTTGCCTATGTTTCAGCTGGTACAGTATCATAATTTGCCTTGATTGATGTTTTGGGTTGTTTTGTTTGAAGTAGGGTAGACATAGATTGCCCTGTTGCATAAATTGTCTAAAAACTCCAGAGGCACCGAAATTCCTATTTAAAGGGATTCCTAAAGGATTAACTTAAAGAACCAGTATGAAAATGTTTGAAAACCAGTTATTTGCTGTCAAAACCTATGATGGAAATCCTTAATTAACATTTGTTTTGAAATGCTTGATTCTGTCCTCACTCTCGCTGCATGATTGCAGCTATTTTATTTGTCTATTTTATGAGAATTTGCCAGGGGGGATGCTGGCTCAGGAGGAGGGAGCAGTGCAGGGAGAAACCCAAAGAGAAAATGGAAAAAGCCATTTCCTGCCAAAGTTAGTGGTTCAGAGAGGTTGGTTCATTATAATGGCTTAATGGATCCTCCAGGATGCCTCCTCAGTTTACACTATATTGGAGAGATGTTAACCAAAGCTAGCAGACTTGTTGGTCAGTTCAAATGCTCTGTATTCTATGGTTTAAACTTTGGCCTTTAATTGAATAGTGTGTAGGAAAGGAAAAAATAATTTGCAGTCACTTCTGGAAATATTGTATTTATTGTAGCCTGCTTGCCCACACCTCAAGGGCAGTGATGGGCATGTTGTTCATTTCAACAAAATCTCTCTTTATAGATCACTGTGGATTTAGTTTTTATGTATTCTAGATCACCCTCTTTGGAATAAAATTTGACAGATGAACTCCAGGTGTTGAAGAGGTGAGCTCAGTCCTTATTGCTCCCCAAAGGCCCTGGGCACCACCCTGTATATATCGTATCCATACTCCTCCACCCAGCTTACTTAAGCAGGGTGGAGTATGTAAAATTTCAGAAAAAGACGCGCTAATCTTGGCTTTCCAAAATGCCCTTTGCAAACCCTGAAAACGAATAACTTTAAGTCTACCAAACTTTTACAAAAGGCTGGAAGGTTGCAGAGGGGTCCTACAGGTGATGTTCAGCTGAGACCGCTGCAGGGGAATCCTGGCAAATAAAAAAAGGACTGGGCCTCAGTGTGGCATGACGGATGTACAGGATGTCTAGTGTGCCTTGACGTGGAAAAAATGTAGCCATACAATAATGTCTCCAGTCTCTGTCTTTAGCCTCGGAGCAAGATGATGTTACGGCTGCGCTTGGCAGGAG